>OZ026834.1:27027686-27070555 GCA_964023205.1 Lutraria lutraria | reverse complement strand
TGAAGAAAATACCGATTTCAAAATAATCTGAGGTAATCAAATATACAGAAAAGATTACAGCGTTAGTTAAGATAAGTACGTTGGTTTAATGTAGAACTAGCGGGCTTTTATAAAATACCTTATGTATTCTTTAGAGAATAAATAACAAAGGTCAAATAGATACATAAATATTATTAGTCCAGCTATTGTGAAAACGTAAATCCTAAAAAAACATGAAAAAAGATGTGCTCGAAATCGACCAGGCCCCTGGGTTATAAAACCTGATATCGGTCTCCGAGCCCAAATCTTATATCTGGTCTTTTAATGATGATCAGGCGATAAAGATATTACTGTTCATACTTGCGTTGTCCAGCATGATATAAATATCTGAAAATGTATTTAATCATTAATCAGCTCTATCTGTTCAGAAAAAAATAGTTTGAGAATGGAATTGAGGTTTGAGATCGGAGTCTGTTCTCATGTCTATAACCTCGAGGCCAGTACTTAAGACCTATCGCCGGTATTTCACTTTTTACTTGCGAGGACTTTGATTTAAGCAGTTCACCTACTTTACGAGCATGTAGCTGAACATAGTCTTTGCAGTACATTTCCTCATCAATGTAATGAGATTCTCCTGCAGTGAGCAATGTATAAATGCTGGAGTGTTTCCAAGTGATATACTCAGCAGCTAGATCATTCACACTAAACAAAACACGAATAAAATTAATATACAACGATTTTTTGCTTCAATCATTCAGACGGGGGGGGGGGGGGGGCTTCTTCAAAGAATCACCAATCACATTGAACTGCTACATGTGAACATCCGATCAGAGTTAAAGTTTGGAGAAGATTTTCAGAAAACAAGAAAATTATTTTTCTGTAATAAAATATTAATTGGCTATCAAAAACTCATTTGACAGCCCACGGTCAAACATTATATTTTTAATCCTATCATGATTTTTTTTCTTCAAATGTTTGTACTTGTGTCGTCCCGCCTTAGGACCAGACTACGCAGTCATTAGTATAGTATCATTGACACGAAAAAAAAAACGTCATAAAATCAAAGCACTGAAGGTACCGTGGTTTTAATCGGTAGTCACGGTGGGCGTTTGAACTCGATTGAGTACCCAATTCATCACAACAATGTCCTGTTCAGGTCCACACCGCGCATGATAAAAAGAACGAACCGAGCAGCTTTCTAGCTTTTAAAAAAAAATATTTTGTATCGTATTAGGATAAGGATTAAATAAAAAAAACTGTAACACGTTGATTAGAAACGATCTCATCTAGCCTTGTATAGCTTAAAATAGAAGTTTTACACATTTTACCCTGTGAATGTTTACATCTTACGATGGTAACAAAGATGCAACCCATTATACAATATAATTTAACTAATTGTTTAGGAAATTACCCATGTCAAATAGTTATGCATTATTCATGAACTCATGATTCATAAATGTTTCAAGAAAAAAAATGTTTTCATGAATTCCATTCGAAGCGGATCAGACACAGGCTAGCACATTGATTAACAGTTGAACTCAAATTATTGGTGCATACATATTCTCTATATTTTCAGTAAAAATGTTTTATTTAATTAATTTCCCTTTCCACGAAAATTTCGAGAGCGACTGACACTGTCTCATTATTATCTAAGTATTCGTCTGTGTATTAGAGGAAAATGTGTGTGTGTTTGTTTGTTTATCGGACAAAAGCTTGTATGTATTTCGCTACGTGGAAAGAGTGGCTCACGTGCTACACGAAACACCACGAGCGTTACACGTGCACAGTGTCACAAACATGGATTGTTATCTGTTGTTTTACGGTCCATTTGGGTGTTATGGTCATTTCCGGGCTGTCCCAAAGAGAGAGAAGGCCTGTTCCATTGGACTCTCGTTAGAAGAGAATACCCCGGCTAGAAGAGCTTAGAAGAGAAACCCAACCGAACGCCGAAATGTTAGGTCGTGCGGATAAACTAATGGGCACGAGAAAAAAATATATTTTTTTGTTGTGAGTCATAATAGTAGTTTAGAAAAAGGCAATTTCAAACGATATTATCAGCTCGGTCATGCTGTTTGGTCACGAGATTAATATCTCTTCCACCTCTTCTAACTATCGGGCGGAATAGATAGAAGAGCTTCTAAAATTAGAAGACGACTAATCAAACCGTTCGGAAAAGCTCTGCCTCTTCCGGCATCTCTTCCGTTTGACCAATCGAACCAGCCTAGAGAGAGAGAGAGAGAGAGAGAGAGAGAGAGGGGGGGGGGGGGGGGGGGGGAGGGGGTAAGGACAAACAGGCATTTGCATCCCTATACTTATTTCGAATAGTTTTTCCACTGGTACTTAGTTGAGATGGGGACCATGAAAAAAGCGCACATGTATATAAAACAATTATTTTCAATATTAAAGTTTTACTGCTATGAAATAGGTCCTACCGACTTGGCACACATATAGACATCTTTCTGCATTCAGTCTAAGATTTAAAGAAATACCTGGTTTGTATAGGAGGTCAGAGCAGACACGTACACTATGGGTCTGGCCCCAATTATTTTTTCATTTTCGAAAGTTAGTAACACGTGGATTAGTAAAGGTTGTTTATCGAATCACCAACCATTGTGTTGATGAAACAATATTACATGCAGTATAACCAATCTCTGGACTAAAACTACATATTTTAGGCGGAGGCTGTGATGTTAAAGTAAACTGTTTTCTCTTTGAAATAATTCAGTATTTAGCGACATACCCCATTAAAGTCGCAAACATATGAATTTCTACCGTCGCTAAAATTTATTCAATACTTTTGATATACATGTAGTTAAATACTGATGTAAAATTATGTATACGAAATTTACTTATTCAACCAGTCAGTACGTACTGGACCGTTAAATATCAATTTATTAATTTTAAACGAACGAAATGAAGTATCACTTAAGTTGCGATAATTATAAAAATTGAAATTTCGGTAATTAGATTTAATCAATCCATTATAAAAAATGATACGAGGGCCGTTCATTTAATTATGTCACTCATGGGCCTCCGTACAACGTGACTGTAGGAAGCACGAGGAAATTGTGATATTTTCACGGGGAAGTAATTTTGAACAATTACACGAAATTATGTTCTAATCCGTTCATTCTTTCAAAAGTTATTGAAGATCGAATTAGGTGCAGTCATATTTACTGGCTATATTACTGCATGTATAATGAAAACTGAAACAGGCGATGTATTTCTGTCAAGGGAGAATATTTCGAAGGGATGAAATAAGCGAATTAAAGTCTCAGAGTCAGAATTAGAGTCTCATAATGCGTCTTGAAACCCCACAATGAACGGCCCTCGTACAATGACTTTTGTTCACACAGAAAAGCTTGATAAATGACGAATTCTTGAATTAGTTATTCGTAATTTTCATTTGCTTGACTTCGTCGCCTGAGAATAGTAATGCGCTAACTCCATTTTTACCATTTTGAGAAAAGGGCCAATAAACATTCAGAGTCAATTGAAAACTATGGAAATAGCGCAAAATGTGATTGAAATACAATGTACTTTTTAACAGGGGTTCCAATTGCTAAAACAAGGGCACGAGGAGATAGCTCTCTCTCTCTCTCTTAGACGAATCAATCAATGTAAAATCTCAAAATCTTCAAAATGGTAAATAACTCACTATAAGATTCAGGCGAATATTTGTTAAATTTTCTAAGAAGACGTTATAAATATAAATCTCATGACAAATTACACATAAGGGCATAAATCAAAATAATGAAGACAAAGCGTGACATGGGGGGTCAAATTTAGAATGATACTTGTGTTCATAATATTGCCAAAAGTAGGTTGGAAATATATTATATTGTGAAAAATTGACAATGGCTAAAGTATAGAATTAAAGTCTTCTTCAAATTTACAACATTTTAATCAAATAAATATTATATTTTCAATAGCAATCCTTAAAATTCAAACAATCTTATGGATTAAACTATGGAAATAATAACACATGTTTGTGATTTTTTCAGCAGACTTTCATGAAAACAACTTTTTAATACAAAAAAAATATACATGCAACCATAATTTTCCAAAAAAATATATATTTATGGCGTTTTGAACTTCATTTTTTTTTAAATACGCTTCAAAAAGTTTTTATGTAATATTTACTGCTGCAGATACAAATTAGCTAATTCAATTTTATCAATTTTCAGGTATATTCAAAGATATATGTGAATTTTCACTTAATTGGTACTATTCTTGGGTAACTTAACAATGTCCCCAAAACTAGTATATATCTTCTGTTACCGTTACACTCGGGACAGATATTCTTTGTGTATGGTCTTATGATAATGACAGTATTGTCAATCTATTGTTATACAATTTGTTTCATTGTAATACAATTTGTTCAATTATTTTATTATAAAATACAAACAGATAATCTATTTGATAATGTTTTAGTAAAATTTTAAATGGTGAAAACACCAACACCAGGGGACGTTCTAAAACTGTAATGTAAATATACGAAACTGTTATGATAAGGTGTATCATAAAATGGATTTATAACAACATCTGTCAAATGTTTTTTGCAATTCATTAAATAAGAATTTTTTTTGGAACAAATCAAAACTATTTCCAATTTGGTAAGTCAATTGCGTTACTGAACATGAATTATTCATTTATATATATACAGACTAAGTAAAGGTTACACTCCGTACAAATTTGTTTAGTCTTTTAGCATACAAATATGAAAGTGCTATGATCATTGCGTTGCAATTCATTCTATGTTTTTTAAGATAATAAAAAGATACACAAACATCTGTACTGTTTAATATGTTGTTGGTTGAAAATGTTGTTGGAGGGAGGGGAGGAATTAGAAAACATTTAAAACTGTAGATTTGTCAACTTGTAACAATTAATATTGCATTATCATATATTTACAAGAAAACATTTACCTACTACTTTTGCCACTTATCAAATTAAAGAAATGATTTCTCAATACATTCAAACTATTTCTAACTATGTTGAACAAATTTTTTAAACATGAATTAAGTCATATAAACAGACATATAGAAAATACACTCGGGACTCACAATTTCTTCTTTGTTTATTTTAAGTAAAACAGTCAGGACTCACAATTTCTTCTTTGTTTGTTTTAAGTAAAACAATACTAAAAAGTTTTTGAAATGTTTTGATTATGAACTATGTATTTGCAACACAACTCAAGGAAGATAATGCGTCACTGAAATTAGATTTCAAAATTTTGAAAAATAACCCAGATATGAGAAAAGTTTACATACTTAAAGGACAACCCTCGTATATCCTAGAAAATGTTTAATAAAACAATCAATTTCAAGTCTTTCTACTCAGAGTGTGCTTCTTCTCAGTCCTCTATAAATGGGAGTTTTACCACTTATTTAGGCATTTTGTAACTTCATGACCCTGCAGTGTTAGTATATTGTTACTGGTATAGTTCCTGTAAAAGCAAACCGAATTTGTGTATAATATTGCATGAAGATGTGTTTGTGTCCCGAGTGTAACATTTTCAATTGTTATATATAAATAATATAACATGTAAAATATGTTAAGAAATCATAAAATAAATCGATAAATTCTGTACTGTTTTCATCTGAGAATGTTTCTTCATCAAAATAAAAGATAAATTACTTTTTATCTTCTGTATATTGAACAAATCTACTTGGTATATATATCTGAATATAACTATTTTTATAAGAACTTTCAAACTTTTTAAACATGCTCCATTTCACTGCTTCAGACTTTAAAGTATTTATTCACGTCAGTTATTTGATATAAATGTGGAAAACAATTAACATGGACTACTGTTCTATAGTTACATATCAAAATTAAGATGATGAATATATAGCGTTACACTCGGGACAACACTTAAAACCATGTAGACAAAAAATGAATTGCACTACAGGAATTTGTTTTAGTTTTGTGAGCTTATGGGTACGCTTCTGTTTGAGAAATAGAGAAAAAACATATCAAATTCAAAGAATGATAAAAAAATTCTTATCTAAATGCAAAATGTTACACTCGGGACATTTCCAATCAGCTTTATTCAAGATGGTATAACTTAAAAAACAAATGATTCTTTTGATCATTTCTTTTTTTTAAACAATATGGACAAATATGCCTATCAATATGTTAAACTGTATTTTCTGTCCAAGCATTAGTTTACTAACAGCAATATCATCAATTTGAATTTCCATTTTTTCCTTGAGCAAAATATTTTACATGTGCACTTGAAAGGTGATTTCTAAATAATACTTATTATTGAAATACTTGAACAAAATGCATTAAATTTTAAATATAACACATGTACAATGAAATTAAAAACAACCATTGATTACTTACCCAAAAACTGAACAAAATATAAAAGATTGAAAAATGTGTAAAGAAAAAATGTCACGCTAAAAGTGTTACACTCGGGACATTTTTTGCCTGTTTTTCTAATGTAACTTTTGAACGAGTAACACAATCAAGCTGAAATTTTGCAACATTTTTAACAACATCAAGACACACAATCAGAACATTAAAGTACATTCCCGTGTTGTGTGGTATTCTTTAAATCTTGAAAAGAAAAATTGTCTTCATTATTTTGATTTATGCCCATAAAAACAATTTAAAATTACTTACGATGATATTGTTCTCAAATTTAGCCAATTCACACAAATCACTCATTCGTGAATGGTTTCCAAATTTGAAATGGTTGACCGTTGACTACATCGATCGGTTGTTTACAAGAGGGTCGACCAGAGTTTGGAAGTGCTTTTTCCGTCGCTGTTGTCATGGAAACGGAGTGGCTGATCAAAGAGTGATGAGATTCGGAAGTGACGAACACAAAATATAATTGGTCAACTTATTGTCATTGTGTTAACATACTTTAATCATATATGTTTGTAAGTAGATTCGTGTGATTGATTTTGATAAAATGAAATGATTCATGCACAACTCGCTCCTTACTCAGCTAAGTCGAAGTAGCTTTAAAACACAGACGTGAAGAGCATAGCTTCGGCCCCCGAACCTTTATCAACCTGACAAGGACTTTGCTCAGTGCTTGCTTCTGGATGAAATTGATTGGATCATTCAACAAACAAACACGGTTAATAACTGTTCTTATTAAATAGCTATTTATTATCAGCCTTGTAACTTGTTTACTGCCTGGCATAATAATTTAGTGCCATTACCAATAAGCGGGCCAATATCTATATCAAGTGATATAGATATAAAGCCCGCATTTTAAGCAATTTGATTGGCTGCTAGAGCAGGGCCAAAAAGTAATATATAATATATATATATGTTATTTGTCCTCGGGACAATCGTATTGGAACAATCGTGACGACTGCCCTCGGACAAATAACAGGGCCAATATCAAATCACTTATTTAATGAAATATAATATCACATGCTACCATTGGTTCAATATTCATAATGATACATTTAGTCACTACAGGCACGTATAGCTTTTTGAAGATATTTATCATGTTCGAAATATATCAGTTAACGCATGTTTGGGGTCATGTAACTGAAAGTCACTGGTGAGGTAGTAGTGAACAGTGTTGGTGGTAGTGAATAGATTTGTGTAACAAAGTGATACAATGTAGACGTAAAATTGCTGAATTATAGACACGTAATGCCATCTCGTGTTATGAATTTAATGCTATTGCTAAACTTTATGTACTGTTTTTACATTTAAGGATTTCAAACTCTAATGGAAATTCTAAATTTAGAATCATTTATTAGACATTTGTTTTTTTTCCAGATGACGTCATTGATTGCCAATGGGTGCAGTAGTAAGATGCTCGCTTATGAAATAAGAGGTCCTGGGTTCAGTCCCCGGTCGGAGCCTTTTACTTTTTTTGTATTTTTTTCTTGATAGAACATTTTTTCTCAATTAATTAGCTAAGATATCAAAGCGGAAGCATGCTTGTGTTTAAAGGGAACGATAAATAGATAGCACGTACAGAGGACAAAGTTATTTTCAGTAAAGTTCGGCTATACTACTGATGGGATTCGTATGAAAATTTACAGGAATGATCTTTACTAAGGGAAGTTGCACATATATCAAATGTTTTACTGTTGAGTGATTTTTAACGAAGTTGTGGCCCTTTAATTTTTTATACATAAAGCCAACACACAGCCTTCATCTTTAAAACTGCTGAGGAAATTTCAGTGAAAATTCACAGGAATGTTTGTCACAAAGCTTAGCTATGCAGTGTTATTCTTGTAACTATTAATACGATGTACTTACATTCCAAGAGTATACACAATGCGACACAGTTTGTTTAAATTTACAAAAGTACTAAATGAAACGAATAAATGTAAACTTAATATTAACAGCTGTATGTACATAGGCTATTCTTTTCTTACTTTTGATTTCTGACAATTATTTTTACTTAATTAACAAAATACCACATTTACAAATTAAGCTAGATAATAACTGTACTGTATTGGTAAATTGATGATTTTGTTCTGTTCTGTTACATTTTATGTTATTTTCAATGTTTGTAAAATGTTGCTTATAGTTCACGCATGTAAGTGTATGTTTATGTTTATTTGACGATGGGCTGTAATGCTTAAGTCTTGATAAAGTATATGTTCTGTTCTGTTTATGTATGCCCAAAGTGTCTGTGTGATATATTATGATAGTTCAGTGACTGTTTGTAAATAAAACGACATGCTATTCTCACGACACCGCTTATAAATAAAACGACGTGCTATTCTCACGACACCGTTTGTAAATAAAACGACGTGCTATTCTCACGACACCGTTTGTAAATACGATTACGTGCTATTCTTATGACACCGTTTGTAAATAAAACGACGTGTTATTCTCACGACACAGTTTGTAAATAAAACGACGTGCTATTCTCACGACACCGCTTATAAATAAAACGACGTGCTATTCTCACGACACCGTTTGTAAATAAAACGACGTGCTATTCTCACGACACCGTTTGTAAATAAAACGACGTGCTATTCTCACGACACCGTTTGCAAATAAAACGACGTGCTATTCTCACGACACCGCTTATAAATAAAACGACGTGCTATTTTCACGACACCGTTTGTAAATAAAACGACGTGCTATTCTCACCTCACCGTTTGCAAATAAAACGACGTGCTATTCTCACGACACCGCCTGAAAAAAAAAGAACGTGTTATTCTTACGACACCCCTGTAAATAAAACGACGTGTTATTCTCACGACACCGTTTGCAAATAAAACGACGTGTTATTCATACGACACCGTTTGCAAATAAAAGGATGTGTTTTTCTTACGACACCGTTTGCAAATAAAACGACGTGTTATTCTTACGACACCGCTTGTAAATACGACTACGTGTTATTATCACGACACATATACTTACTGACACCAATTATTCCCGCATATACATATTTACTGGTCAGTCATGGACATTGCATTTCCAAATGATTATACAGTACAACATGATCTTAAAACATTTGATATAAGGTCAAACACTCAAATAGTAAATGGTCAGTGTCTACTCATTTCAAAGGCTGACACGCATTGTTTTGCGCGGTGTTTCCGCAGCAACATTTGTACTTGTAGGTCCTTGATTTCTTATACATTAAGTCAACACACAAGATTTTACGCTCGGATTATTTCTGGAAGAGTTGTGGGACCTTAAAGGTCATTGTTGAGTAAAGTTTGTCCAGACTAGTTCTCGTTTTCAACTTTGATGCTATTCATACGGTAATGCTTTATGTGGAATAAAACGATATTGCTAATATTTAAGGTCAAAGTCATGTAGCTTTCTATTACATTCAATAAATTTGCCTTCTTATACAGAAAAACCTCAAGGAGAAAATTATAACTTTATGGTTGTGCTTCAGTTCACACTCTGTTTCAGTCTTTGCTCTTTGGCAAAGACATATTCAATTACATAATTATGTACGCTAGGGCTGTGGATCGTTGGGTAAGTGGCGATCCGATCCAATCCACGATTCAACACTTACGATCCACAAATCGAATCATGAATCTTTTGTCATCAAGTAACCTATCTAAAACTTCAAAATTGCAGTCCTGAAGGCAGCTAAATTATTTTTTTAGGAATAATGAAGTAAATCAATGTAAATTGTAATCGATTTACCAGAATAATTTTTTAAAGTACCGATTGGACATCTTGGCAAACAAAGTAGTCCATGATGAGACAAGATTAATTCACAGAAATGGGATTTTTAAGAATAAACTTTTAATTTGTTAAAAACAAGGTCGCGAACCACGAATCTTAGTAATGACGATTATTCATACTCGATTTTTCAATTTGATTCGTGAATATCCGAGTACTCGGATACTCGCCACAGCCCTAATGTATGCCAAATTAATTTCAAAGCTACATTTTGGAGACATACACTTGTGTCAATTTACAATGAAAAAACTCCCAACTAGTGTGCGAATTATGACCCAACTTCACAAATATTATATATATTGTTCCTTGTGTGGACCTCTACAAATGTTACATATATATAGTTGGTTCAAGTATGATGCATAAACAAGTCACAGGAGCTATGTAACATGCTTAAAAATGACATCTTCGAAAAATCTTCGTGGCAGGAACTACAAGACCAACTTTCATATATATTTAATACATAGCATCGCATAACGGTCCTATGCAAATAATATATTATAAATCATGTCCTTGCGATTAAAATTGTCCTCGCACAGAAGATACCTTTTTCTTTTGCATAGACTTACATAAGAAAACACTTCCTAATCTGTTTCGGAATTTCACTACTTCCGTTCGGCTTCGATTCCCTTTTTGTGCAACGCTATCCCTTTGCTGCGAACAGCAGCAACTTCTATACTTGGTTCTGTATAACTTACTGACAGTATTCAAGGGACGTTAATATGTATGTTTTCATGGCCAGTATCTTGTTATTACCCCCCTTAAATGACTGTGATAAGACGTGCGAAAAACTAGACAGTTACTGTTTTTCTCTGTAAAACATATTAGTAAACAAGTAATTTTCATTTTTTTTTCATATTTATTGACACTGCTCTGTACTGCCCACATGAGGAAGTAACGTATGGACATGTTATGGTAAAGTTGTAAGAAAATCTACATAAAACGCCATAATTTAACCCAATTACCTCAAATGAAAACAAAATAGTCACATAATTCGACCTCGTTCAGCTGATATAAACACTGTTACATAATACGTGCATACATGTATGTATATACTATTATATCACTTGAATGAGGTCGAATTCTGTGACAATTTTGTTTTCATTTTAAACATTGTATGCATTGCATTACAACAGAAAGTAAATATGAATACGATTTTTACATAACTTGTCTATTGGGGAAGGACTATGACGGGATCACACCACGTACAGACAAAAACTACGAACACAGGCCATCGTTGAGAATAACAAAATGTGACATTAATTGACAGATGACATTTATTCGGAGATCAGTTTGTTGTAAATAATCAATGACAGTCTTTTTGAGAACTGTATTTATTTAGCACCCAGTTCAAAATTGCAGTTAAGAATACATTTACATTGAACAATCGGGTCGATGATAAATTTCTTATTCAAGATATTGCAGGACCATCTGTACCAGATTCTAAAAGTACGAAAAAGGCTGTTGATTTCTTGAAAAAAACGTGATGGTTATCAGAGTTGCTTCCCTTGCATGTCTGTGCAAACAAGTATAAGTGTTTACAAGTATTATGGAACTGTTGTGTTTCCAAGGACATCAATTACTCGATGACATGAGATAACAGCAATCAACATTCTTTCTGAAGGACTGGATGCTATCGCCAAAAATAATTGTAATATATTTGTTGTACTAATTAAACCGTCTGCTGGAGACAGGCTCACGAGCATTTGTGTCAGTTTAAGTGTTTGAAAGGAGTTGGTTAGATACCAAATAAAATCATAAAAATAAGGAATTAAAGATACATCCGCGACATGATTGATTGGACCCTAATATGCTTGACAGCTTTGTCCTCGGTTCCTTAAACAATAATGAAAGCGAGTAGACAAATGCTTTAAAGATACACAAACAACTTATAATATGGTATAGTTTTTTCATACGTTAAATGGTTAAATCCCACTGGACATGGTAGCTATAGCTTCGACGAAAAGGAAAAGTGCGGATCTGGGTTTTTCGGTCTTGAAATTATTGTTGATGCCGAGTGATGATATGAAGCAAGGCTTTACGGTTACCAAGGAAACTGAACTGAACTGGTTCTAGTGATTCGTGAAAAATGAGGGCACATTTCTATAAGATGACAAAACTAAATTTTGAGTTATTTGAACACAACAATAATGAATAAAAAGTGATTACGTTCTGTGGGTATAAACTCAGACTGCTTTTTTTGTGAAAACCTAAGCAAAAGAAATGCAATATCATCTCATATATAATAATGTAAGCTAACACTCGTAAATTGGTTAGTTACATAACAGAATGATAAAAAAAAATTGAATAACATATTTGTAAATCATCAAATGAAAAATCAGAAAAAAATATTTGCAGAATGAAATATAATAAACGTCCTCGTATTTTCCAACATAAGTGTTTTATATTTCAAATATTTTCATTTTTTACTTCAACAAATTCTTGAACTTCGGTCGTGTGTTTGGCATTATCAAAATCTGCAACTGAAAAGAAAGCGATAACATAATTTAAAGCACTGATATAATTCAATTCAATAATGTTTGTTTGATAACCAAATATGGACCATCCATTTACTACCAGTTTGCTTACGTTATTGAATTGCGTTTAATGACAAATTTGACACGATCTCGTCAAAAGATTCATAGTTAGCAATGATAGAGATGTTCTTATTATAAATAAACTGATAATAATTTCATTAATATACTATTTAACAAAGAAATGAATCGCCGACAAAAATGTAGGCCTGGAAATCGACATGCCATCGTCTATGGTGTGAGGGCATGCAGTTTGTTAAGATAACGTTCTAACATACAGGTTGGGTATGGGATTGCAAATTACAGTCGCAAATATTGAATCAAGACACTGCTCTGGGCATTTTTCTATCAGAATGAAAACGAACCCTCTTGAAAGATCTAAATGTCTAAATCACTGACTGAAAATGGAACGCGTTTCGATCCTGTCTTTATAATTAGATTCGATCTGAATAAAAAATAGTTCCAATTTAACTAAAACAAAAATGGCTAAGTTGTATAACAATTTTGAACTGAGCACTATCGTGCCGATTCGTCCTGTGTCACTTCGTGTGTGAAATTGGGAGCAATTTACAATATACCGTACTGACGTAGTCTAGACAAGTCGGTCACGAAAAACATGTATATAATATGTTGCTATATTTTAATTACATTGCAATTCATCAAAGATTATGCAATGCAGTTGTATCAACTTCATTCAACACGCCAGTTAGAGCATTACATCGTCATTTATTAACCAACTCGTGCTATGAAGAAAACTTGCAAAGCCTAGATAATTGATGATTTTGTGGTTATTGATCAGTTAATAGACATGAGCTTGTTATTTGTATCACGTACACTAGAAATGTAAACATATTATTCAAACGATTGGTAAACTATATTATACAGTATATATATACCACCGAGTTACACTTAAGGCTGTCTTGAATTTATAAACTCAGCCAAAGACGCCAAATAAGTGCTGAAACAGACCTAAGAGTTGACACAGCCCTCGGACAGATACGTTCTTTTACCCCATTTTGGCTGGCGGGCTCTGAGAGTCAGACAACAGAATGAGGTTTAATTGAACGATACTTTTTCGCTTAACTACATAGTTTGATACTAGCCCCTTTTTAATATTTGATAGTTGACTTTGGGTCTGGTAGTGTTTTGGGTAGGGTGTGATTATATGATTGATTACTAGTATGTGTGTCCTTTTCCTATCGATATGCATGAATGTAGTTCTGTCTTAATTAAAATGGAATGACTCGATGAGCGCCTTACCTTTTTACCTTTATTATGAGCATTGCAGCAAACGTACAGTCAATTATATTCACATTTCTTACTATTGTATAAAGGTACATGTAAATAGTATGAAAGAAATTCCTTTTAAATCTACACAGTGCTTTCAATATTGTGATAGTAAACAATAAAACACACTCCAGCATTGAAAAAATCATCCATTATAGGGGACGTGCCCCCTACAGACCCCAAATATATCACTACGGAAATTACTTTTGTTCTGTTGCAGATTGATGGGCGTTCTTTTTGTACTCGCACGCGAATATAGACATACGTCTTTGTTACGCGAAGACTCTTCATGATTATTTTGCATTCACCACAGTCCAGCAGAATTCAAGAAAATTTCAATCAAAAATAAAATTCGAAACCTTCGAAAAAATAACGGTAAGCCTACTGATTCAGTATTATTTGTGAATGAAGCAGAGAAGTGATCATGCATATATATATATATATACATGATAGTCAAACTTGTCTTTGTTGACACCTCCGAATAAATCCCCCTTCCTTTGAATAAAGGTAATTTTTAAAAAAAATGTCACTATTTAAAACAAAATGACCTCCGAAGAAAGACAACCTGTCAATAAAAGCCAAATTATTTCCCAAATTAGGACTTTGTTCACAGGTCTGACTGTATTTAGTAATCAGTGTCATTCATTTCCATCGCACATTTTACAAAGCATTCTTCATTACTTTGAAAATCATACAGACTCTGAAGGAAACGAGCATCGAACACTTGTGGAAAACTTGTGGAAATCATAACTTGAGTAAATAAATCATGGATGCATTGACTACACAATTAGTTAAAATCACCGCCTCACAGCACCGTATAAATATTTGCTTATGGAATGATTAATAAAACTGTATTCTATTAAGAAAGGACAGCTTTTTAAAAAGCTCTAATATCTTGATTACAAACTTAACCCAATTCGACTTAATTCAAAAAGGACTTCATACAAAAACTCTCTTTTGAATGATTCGGGAGTCATTTAGAGACACCAATTATGTAAATCAGTCCACATTTCTTTCATTACGTATATAATTCATTACATGCGTGTAAATTTATATTTCAAAATGTAATGTTTGCTTTCAAAAACCTGTATTTTATTTAAACTTCATTGGTGCGCGATAGAGAAATACCTGCTTACCATAATGTTAAAAGAAGATATATTAAAAGAAATGTAAAATGTCTTTTGATTGTAACAGCAAAGACTTCTTTCAGAATAAAACCATTAACCGAGTTACAAACATTGAAAAACACAATGGATTGGGTAATTTTTCTCATGTCGGGGCAACAACTAAAAAGCCGTATACGTAGGTCCTTTGGTGCCGGGAGAGGGAGGACGATAAGCGCATTAAACCTTCTATTATTTTTTTTTCTTCATTTCTTTTCTCCTTAAAATTTATATATTCTTCATATGAAAACATCATATATTTGCAACAATATAAAAATGTTATACGTGCATGATGATTCTTTACAAACATGTACATGTATGTTAAAAATATGTAACAATATGTAACATAACATTCCATATGATTGTACGAGTATGAAAAATAAAAATAAATTTAAAAAAAGCGCATTGATGTACTTTAATGCCCCTGTCACATCAGAGTACGTCCGCATCACGAAAATGTTGATGGACGTGGCGGGGACGGGGACGGGGTCAAACTCGAAAAAAATGTATGCACTCAGGTTCTCACTACGCCCTAAAAACGTCCTTGCCAGGTTCTCACTGCGTCTATCATGTTTCCAGTAAGTTCATTACACGTGCAGCTACCCGTTATTACCAGGTCCATTACGTTTATACTACGTCACAATTACGTTGTCACTACGTTCATGAAGACTGCACTGCGTTCTCTTTAGGCGCTAATAACGTCCTCACTGCGTTCACTGCACCATGTGTCAATTTGTTTTAACTGGCCATGATGGCCGAACAGCAGTCTTCTTTCTGCTGAAAGCCATGCATAAACCCAACAAGATTTAGGTTGTTTCATGGTCATGTTTTTTCTTCTACATGTATTTCGTATTTACAAAATGGCAATTTGAGCATCCAAAAAGCTTGTCGTCCTTGTACTATAGCCAATTGCTTAAGGCATTCATTTGTTAACATATTTGCTGACTGGAAATGAAATGATGGGGTAGGAATCCAGTATTTATACCAGTTGCTCAGAACCTGACAGGGACGCACAGGGAACCTGTTGCAAACGTACTAAAGACGTGACGGAGCAAAATTACAACCTAGTGCAGTCTTCTGTAACGTGGTGTTGACGTACTATGGTCATAGCATACACTTGCTTGAGACGTAGTGAGAACTTCATTGACGTAACAAGAGCGTAGTAACAAGCCAGTGACAACGCGATGAAAACCGCTTGCCGTCTTTTCAAGTCCGCACCACGCTTGTACTGCGTCAATGAAGTTCCTATTAGGTTTTTGTCACGTCCCTGTTACATTCTTGCAACGTAAGCACCACGTACTAATTTGACCATGTCGCCGCCACGTCTTTTTTTGGCATGTCAAAAGTCCCACCACGTCCTTCACGTACACGAAGACCATACCACGATCGAACCGGTTCCTACTGCGTCCTCATCACGTTCATCAGGCTCTTGCCACGTCCCGTCAAGACGTGGAGGACGTAGTGCGAACGTGGCCCTAGTGTGACGGAGGTATAAGCACGGATAGCAGTAATGGTGACAGAGAAGCACACTCGTCTGCGCATTATGTAGACATATGCTTCTTCGCTACGCTATCCTTTGATACCACTACGGATTGGTTTAAAAGTATGACTTAGAAGAAATCAATCGGCCATCTATTTCTGGATCTTAGTCCTGGTTTCAGTAATGCTTCAGTTGTTAGTATTTTCCGATGGGCAGTTAAACCCACTTTTTTACTGGATCTATACGAATGTTAGCCTTGTTACCAGTAAGTCTCTTAACTGCGACCTTATCCTCTGACGCTCTAACATTTGAGCTTACCGGGCGAGTTAACCGAGGATGTAAGTAAATAATATTGGTCCACACAGCGACAATTACGACAAGAGACCGTCTATAGCAGCTTAGCCGAGACAGCCACACGCACGCTCCTTACGCATCTTAAATTGCCGCAAATCATGCTTGGCAAAGTGTTGGTTGAATTATCAATGAACTTGTAAATCTGGGCTTAGCCTGATGACCACTCAGAAGTTTTAGTATCATCAATGAAAATGTAAACACGCGAGAAATTGTGAAACCACCATAAAATATTACGTCTGACCCGATTTCATTGTTGTTTATTGAAACATGCAGACCTACAACACACAAAATTTAAAAGGGGTCATCAACCGGTCTTTTGCAAATGTTACAATTCAGGGTGTCTGGATCGATTATGTACAATGTTTTTGTAACCTTTGAGTTGGCTCATACACCTGTATGCTCTTCAAAAGGATTAACCGAACTGACAGTGTTCGCTTATAATTGCGATAGAATATTAGAGTACTCGAATGAGGCGCTATATTTTACCCTCTTTTCTCTCTATGATTACATCGTATGCTATGTGCGGTCCATGAATATGCAACTGTAAATGTGAAATTACACTTCGCCTTTTAAAAATTAAACGAAAGCTCAACTTTCCATAGCCGCCACTCGCTCGACGCGCATGAATTTTTATACGGACCGAAGTACTCCTTTTTTTCACCATCCGCCATGCAAATGTTTAACTTATTCCCATTCCTTGTTGCAGTACAAGTCTATGTAAGTTCAGCTTCCTTCAGTACTTTGACTTAATAAAATGTATCGCATCGCGTGCACCAAGAGATTGATAAACAAAATTACTCCGCGGTAAATGTATTCTGATAAACAAATTTTATAAAAAATCACTCCGCGGTATAATTAGATATGCTAACATCCTAGTTCCGTAAAGTAACCAGTATACAAGTGTTTTCGTCTGGATATTTTGAAGCTTGTGTTATTATCTCCATCAGGTTCATAAAATCTATCAGATTAATACTATAATTCAGGGTCCATGGCATCTTTTATAATAAAAACAACATTATAAATGTATACACAAATGTACTAAGCTAATATGATTTGGAACTAACGTATGTTATTGTTATACTCGGTTGATTCGAGCTATAACATAACGCACCCTTCAGAAAATCCATGCTTTCTCAGTGAAGGTTCGAACCCCAGGAGAGACTGGGCTGGAACTAATGCGGTCGGTTGACGAGTAGCCAACTAGTTAAATAATGATTACCGAAGGCCCATCTCGGCCAGGCGCCCGGCAAAAGAGAGAGAATTCGAGAGGTACTGTGTGAACAAACTGAGACAAGTGTCTCATAAGCCAACTTAGCTGGCCCTTTTAATAGGGGTGACACCATGATATAAACAAAACCTTTTGCTTTACCTTTGTAATGTTATCATGCAATAAATTTTATAAATCATTTGCAGTTGTAGAAAACCACATCAAGTAATACGTAAATATTTATCGTTGGTGTTTACAAAGATATTAGACAAACATGCAATTATTGTCTGTGGAAATTATCAATACATGATAGCAGATAATAACAAGTTAAATAACCAAGTTGTTATTTAAGAGGCGACAAATGCTTGCTATCAAAATGGTAAACTTAATTTATTATTCAATTGACAAACCGTTTAAATTATAACACCCTTCTCCAAAATATAGATAATTTAGTTTAACAGAGTATTGAATGACCATGCTTCACAGAGCCCACGATGAGCTCGCGCAGACAGCTTGTCTGCAGATCAGATTTGGTTTGAGAAATTTAACAGCAATAAATTTCATAGCTTTTATACTTAAAATCTGATAGAATAACCATTTCAAACATTATTTATCTAGTCAAATTTATTCATAAATAGAAAGTAAATGCCTCGATTATCGTTTTTATGCTGTCATGTTCGAAATAATGTATTCTCCTTTAATATGAGAAATAAAATGTTTGTTTTTCATTATTCGGTGCTTCTCTCATCTGTATTAATTAATTAGCGTCAATTTAAACAGACTTTAGGCAATTAAACTTGCACTGAGATGTTTATAAATTGAAGATGATATGTCGAGACAGACACATATATACATGTACATACAAGTGTATGTGTGCCTCACTTCCGAGTCGGAATCAATAAACGAGAAGTTTGCTGAATCGGCATTTTATTACTAAGCCGGCGCTTATAACAAAAGCTATGATAAGTCGAACAGGCAGAATGAAAAATGTCTCACACTTTTTTAAAAACTTTTTATGATCATAGCATATGATAACATGTGATATTGTGGGTCACCGATATCGCTTTTGAATTATCTGCCCTTGAATTTGAATTTTTTTGCTTACTTTTGCAAACGTCGCCAGGAAATAGCTCATCAGTAAGGAAATACTTCAAGTTCCAAAAGTACAAATGTAAACGGTCGTTATGAGATGCTTACAGTTATCAAGACGTGTATTGCCTAATTAGAGACAGCAATATTAAATGATGGCAACGATATTGTCAAATATTAACGATGAGTGCAATAAAACTATAAAGCTATTGTCATTACTGTGATGATAGTTCAATTCACTATCTGTTAGAAGTATACATATCGCCTTACAGTGCGTTTACATATGCACAACACACGCTGATGACACCGTTCTTTGATATTATGTCAGTAAATTTTAACCGAATTTCATATTATAAATTGAAATACATGTACTTTGTATAAAAAAATATTACTTCATAAAATGCTCGAAAAAGAAACGGCAGCAATAAGTTTGTTAAGGTTTCTTTTTAACTACGTTAATTTATTAACTTTACAAAACCCATTAAGTTTGGAGATAATGTATGAAGCTGGTTACTATGACATTTATTAATATTGTTATGTTAATCTTGGTCTCATTATAGAAATTTGTATTACAATATGCGGAGGTTTGTAAATTATAGTCATGCAGTCACAGGCATATTTAATGTTTGAGTGATTATTTGTCACTGGCTAGCGTGTGTTACACAAGTCAAAACGGGAGAGAAGATCTATGTACAGTTCTGCAGGCCTTACAACATAAACGTGTGCAGTCTTTATTTAAATGTGGACCAAACCGACAGTACATATACTTCATAGAAGCCGACGCCTGGTGCTAAATATATTGAAAGTTGAGTCAAGAACGACCACCTGGAAAGGAAGTGTATGAAGTGTATGAAAATAGCTACACATAGCTAACGTTAATTGCTATACTAGTATTATAAGCCGTCAATAAATAACTATTTGAATCTTGCATTTTGAATCTTGTCATTCATTGATGTATTACTGGAGTGATTGTGTAAACGTGACCGGGAAGAAAAAGAGCTACGGGGCCATGGGACATGTCGAAAACCTGAATCTTCTTCTAGGCTCGACTAAAATGTGTATTTTTACCTTTTTATCCACCACAATATAAATTTAATGGATTACTTGATATAGGAAAACCTGTGCTACCAGCCAATTCCAAATAAAAACCGCCTCCTAATTAAAAATCATTCTTTTAAAAACCATCATTTATCACTTAGAACAAATGACCCCCGAATAAAGGCTACCTGTCAATAAAAGCCACGTTATTTCTTTCCCAAGGATGGCGTTCATTCACAGGTTCCATTGTATACATAAAAATATATGCCGATTTATACTTATTGTCGCAAAAATTCACACTTCCGGTCGCGTAGGCTAATTACTGTGAACTTATTAATTTTCCTTTGGGATTTAATTTCGTGGATTTCGTGGGTTGGCTCATCCACGAAAACAAATCCCCACGAACATAAATGACGAGATTTCAGTCAAGCAGCTGAAACAAAACTGGGCTACCATAATACCAGAAATAGGTTAAAAATTATGATCATCACCCCGCTTGCAATAATTTGTGATATACATGTACATTAAAAATACATAACTTTACAATGATTTATCGACATAATAAATAAAGGAATAATGCATAGCTGGTATTTCCATTCGTCTTAAGATAATAAATTCGAAGAACAGAAGTATGTACTAAATGACATTATTTTTGTGTGACAAAGTACGGCGAATACGGTAAAATTCGAATGTATATGCACGCACACAAATACGAAAGTTGATTTCTGCATTAAATATCTCACAACGTTTAAAGCAACAAACAATGACAAGGTCAAAAGATTGATTTATCAAGTATCGTGTATGTATATTTAAACCCCGGTACCATATAAACATGGACTGGCACGGCAGTCCCGGAAAGTACAGGGACGACCCATGATCTGTCTAGGGCTTTTGAGTGTCGACGGTCGTCTAACGGCCATCAGACCGGTGACAATACGACAGCAACACGGAAGAACCCGTACAAACACACCAGCAACATGGACGAATCCGTACAAACACACCAGCAACATTGACGAACCCGTACAAACACGGCAGCAACATGGACGAACCCGTACAAACACACCAGCAACATGGACGAACCCGTACAAACACACCAGCAACATGGACGAACCCGTACAAACACGGCAGCAACATGGACGAACCCGTACAAACACGGCAGCAACATGGACGAACCCGTACAAACACACCAGCAACATGGACGAACCCGTACAAACACACCAGCAACATGGACGAACCCGTACAAACACACCAGCAACATGGACGAACCCGTACAAACACGGCAGCAACATGGACAAAACCGTACAAACACACCAGCAACATGGACGAACCCGTACAAACACACCAGCAACATGGACGAACCCGTACAAACACACCAGCAACATGGACGAACCCGTACAAACACGGCAGCAACACGGACGAAACCGTACAAAAACACCAGCAACATGGACGAACCCGTACAAACACGGCAGCAACATGGACGAACCCGTACAAACACGGCAGCAACATGGACGAACCCGTACAAACACACCAGCAACATGGACGAACCCGTACAAACACGGCAGCAACATGGACGAAACCGTACAAACACACCAGCAACATGGACGAACCCGTACAAACACGGCAGCAACATGGACGAACCCGTACAAACACACCAGCAACATGGACGAACCCGTACAAACACGGCAGCAACACGGACGAAACCGTACAAACACACCAGCAACATGGACGAACCCGTACAAACACGGCAGCAACATGGACGAACCCGTACAAACACGGCAGCAACATGGACGAACCCGTACAAACACACCAGCAACATGGACGAACCCGTACAAACACGGCAGCAACATGGACGAACCCGTACAAACACGGCAGCAACATGGACGAAACCGTACAAACACACCAGCAACATGGACGAACCCGTACAAACACGGCAGCAACATGGACGAACCCGTACAAACACACCAGCAACATGGACGAACCCGTACAAACACGGCAGCAACACGGACGAAACCGTACAAACACACCAGCAACATGGACGAACCCGTACAAACACACCAGCAACATGGACGAACCCGTACAAACACGGCAGCAACACGGACGAAACCGTACAAACACACCAGCAACATGGACGAACCCGTACAAACACGACAGCAACATGGACGAACCCGTACAAACACACCAGCAACATGGACGAACCGTACAAACACACCAGCAACATGGACGAAACCGTACAAACACGCCAGCAACATGGACGAACCCGTACAAACATGGCAGCAACACGGACGAAACCGTACAAACACACCAGCAACATGGACGAACCCGTACAAACACACCAGCAACATGGACGAACCCGTACAAACACACCAGCAACATGGACGAAACCGTACAAACACGCCAGCAACATGGACGAACCCGTACAAACATGGCAGCAACACGGACGAAACCGTACAAACACGGCAGCAACATGGACGAACCCGTACAAACACACCAGCAACATGGACGAACCCGTACAAACACACCAGCAACATCGACGAACCCGTACAAACACACCAGCAACATGGACGAACCCGTACAAACACACCAGCAACATGGACGAACCCGTACAAACACGGCAGCAACACGGACGAAACCGTACAAACACGACAGCAACACACAAACAACACGGCGACCGCACGGATGACCAAGGACCGCGCCGGACTGTTACGACAGAGCGACGGACTAACACGGACCTACACGTCAGAGACACGGACACGTCACGGAAGAACACGGAAGTTTTGAACTTCCCTGAATTGCTGTGTTGGCCTCCCGGAGCACAAAGGACATTCCCGGACGTTCCAGGACCAACAGGGATCGCAGCGGAACTACACGGCGGCTATACAGCTCACATCCCGGATCGTGTCGGATGTGACCCGTCCTGATCCAGCACTTATATGGGACCGGGGCTTTAGCAAAAGTACATACAGTTTTTATTATTTTGAAGCCAATAAATAGTCAACTTTGCACAAAGTTGGCCAATGACAATATATAGCAGCGTTTAATTGTATATATTTTTATGAATTACTATAAGATGTGTTAACGCCAGTGAAATTATTCACATTTCTGTACCTTGTTTCGATGTGAAAATATGAGCAACAATAACATGTAAGAATTGTCCTCTCATACGGTGATTCGATCTTTTAATAATGTGCGGTATCTCTTTTTTAAAGTTAACACAAAAGTTCAAATCCTTTGGAACCCTGCATTTTTCTTTTTTTACAGGATTATTACCCCACCCATCAAATACATACAGGCTCCAAATATATTTCAATGTATGACTTTTTAGGGGCTAATTACAAAGTTCTTTTACATTGGATTGATGGACATGTACAAACTTATTGACCAACCCTCGATCTGAAAATAGGTTAAGTACATTTTAAACTGAAAAAAAAGTATATTTGGATTTTATTGCCACCAAGTATTAGGCGCCATTGACCGCATCAATCACAAGTTAATATCATTTTAAACACATAATAAGTTATAAAATCATAAGAAAATCTAAGTTATAGCGTATTCAACATGACATAATATTCTTTATTACATCTTTATTGGTGAAAGGTTTGTAATAATAAAATGTATAAATTGATAGCACAAGCAACATGAACTGAACTAATGATAACACACATGTATTCACATCAGGCTAGAAACAATATTCATTTCTATGGTATTTGACCCGAAACATTGGGTTTGGAGGCAATCGGATCTCCTCGGCGTTTGTCTGATGAAAGTGCGCATTTCTCAGTTACGGAAATGCCCGAGTAGTTACGATTGGGTTGGAAGGTCGCTAAACGTTTCTAAACATTTGGAGAAATGATTCGTCCCTAAATAATTTCGCACTTTGGATTTTGCTGTAAAAAGCTTTAGGGGCGACTCCACATAAACCAGATACACGTATTGTAATTGATGGGGTACACGTTAACTCGACTACATGTATTTGTTTATCATTGTTTTCGCATCTGTCTGACCGACATTGACCGACGGGGGAGTCTTTCAATGAAGAGTACAAGTTTTCTTTTATTGATGAATAAAATATGTCTAGGTTCGTGAACTTTATTTATCTAACACGCTTATCTAACGATGCTGGACATTTAAAGCTGGGAGACAATTTAACATATTACTATGGTTTCGTGTGGTGAGCCGTTACAAGATCACCTTATCATATAACAATTCGTATGCCTATTTAGGTCAAAATTACAGGGTTTTTTATTTGCTGAATCGGCAAGATAAGCCGGACATAGACCAATGATTATGCAAAAAATGTAAATACGAGTATATATTTAATTAATTTTGCATGTACAGTCAAACCAGGGTTAGCGGCCAACTCCGAATAAAGGCTATTCTTTTAAAAGACGTCATCGATAATTTTAGAACAAAATGACCTCCGGATACAGACCGCTCACCATTAAAGTCATTCTTTGTCTTTCCCAAGCGTGGACTCTGTTCACAGGTTTGACTGTATATCAGTCCGGTATCGTAGGACTATTGTTTTGTATTACATTCATTATGAACCTCAAGGAGTTGTGATCAGTCTACGCGTCTATTTTGATACTACTTGGCAGGTAAGGGACGGCAGCGTATCGACCAAGATTGCATGTCAACTGTCTGGAAGGATTAGCTTAAACACTTTTATTCTACCATAATATCAAGCCCTCCAATACAGACAATCATTGCAAGCAAGGACGGACGGATAGGCATTGTGTACTCGGTTGTACAATGTTGGAACGCTGATCGCAGTTCGTGAATGAGAACTGCGAACTGCGTTCTAGTATGCAGTTCGCAATTCATTTTTAATAATTTCCAATTTTACTTCATTCTCTCTTTTTTTGCTTTTATTAATCGCGAAGTGCGTTCCCGGCGGCAGTCAGCGATTCACGATTGTTTGAATTTTATAATTCTGACAGCAGCAAAAAATCATTTGTAGTCGTGTAAGAACTCATGTTGATGTTGTTGATGCTGCAATTGGAACCAGCGGTTAGCATACTCACCCGTCACTAGTAGACGGGCTATCATAGATCGGGAACCAGATTTTTTGAGAGGACAAACTCAACAATCGTATATATTGCCATTAATGTTTTAATATTTAAATTTGATGTCAGACAATGACAATGGAAGCCTGGTACCACCGGAGGTCGCTTATGATGAGAGGACGAGACTGAATTATCGCAGTTAATAATTATATGCAAAGGTCGTATTGTTAAGATGAAACGGGGATATTTGTTACTATGAAATAAATATTATAAAATAAAAGTTTTCATGGCTGATAGTAATCAGTATTTGTTAACATAATACAACCAATAAAAGTAGTTAACAAAATCACGGTGATGTACAGTAACCTATTAGATTCGTTTACGAAGTCATAACATGGGTCACAAAATTGTCACTTTTGACCTCAAAATAGCTATTGATACGCTCTTTAGAGGATGTTTCCTTTGTATTATATAACCTTAGCATCTTATTTCAAAAGATTAAATGATAACTTGTGAACCGTGCTTGTCAAAAACTCTCATAAATGGCCAATACGAAAAATATATCTTTGGCACCATTAATTTTAATATCTCCAAAGAAATACACTTTGTTGTTAAAATAAACTGGAAGAACGCATATAAAAAACGTAAAAAAATATTACAAAAACTGTATTCTTAAACTATATTTTAGATAAAAATCAGATATTTTCGTCTGTGACATGACTTGACAGTTATATGCTTCATTTATATAACCCTCCATGAGTTGATAGCGACATTTATTCTGTTTAAAACCTTCGCAAAATACAGCGTGTTGAATACATTGACTTATATGGGCAGCCAAGTAGAATTAACACTTTCGTCAAGTCGACATTATTCGCCATACGCTGATATCAAACTGATTTGATGGTGCAAATTCTACTGATGTTGTTGAAATTCTTGAAGAATTCTCTTCCATTTATGGACTATTCGAATGTTTAGAAAAAATCAGACAGCGGCCGTCACCGGGCCCCGTGGTTTAAGTGCGCTGGATTTGCAACCCGACGATCCAGGTTCCATGGAATTTTGACAAAATGTCTTTTTCCTCCACATGTGGAGAGTTTAAGGGTTAGTTAGTCAGTACTGGTTAGGATACAGTCCAGGAAAGCGGCATGGTTAAATGAATCGGTCGCCGTACATGGGCCTTAACTGAAAAAATGTTGATAACCGGCGTGAAATCCAAATAAATAAATGTGAATGTGTGAATGAATGAATGAATGAATGAATGAATGAATGAATGAATGAATGAATGAATGAATGAATAAATAAATAAATAAATAAATAAATAAATAAATACCTCATAAAAAACTACCTACAACAAATTAAACCGACAAAGAAAACTACGACAAAAGCCTCTGTATTTAAACATTATTTTTACTTTCAGTGTTTTGAATTCAATGATAAAACGATTAAATTTCAAATGCAATTAATCAGAAACTAAACTGTAAAACAAGTTGTCAGTATACTTTCAATACGTTCAATTAACTTACGTGCTGTACATAAATTTAAAACAAAATTACTCAACACTGGCGCCTTAAAATCTCACAGAATGTTTAACAACTGTGAAACTTTCTATTTTTCATCAATCGAAGTATTCGATTAATCACCTTGGTGCGTGTCTATCATTATAATAATGATATAGATGATATATCAAAACGTGAAACTGAGTAAAGCGTAGATTTATACCATATAAGCATATTATTGCTGAAAGACAAGATTGGTTGAGCACGTGTATAATTCACTATTTAATGGTCGCATTAAAATATCAAGAGGGAAATTCAGATATTTATTCGACAAATCGTTGCATATCTGTATTAAGTTTGTTTATAATGTGTAAACGAATAAATTATTATAGATTAACAGTTTATTTGTGGTCTTGTAGGTTTATGTGTCATCACGTGACATTTGTACGATACATATCCGCTGTCGCTTCATAACTTCATTTCCAATATATTTGATCACAGTTTATATTTTGTGTCTGACGCATCCGATAACACCAGGTCCGCAACAACATCAAGAACATCTGTAACAACATCTTCAACATTATCATCGGCAACAGAACGAAGATTGTCACCAACACCAACGGTAACAGGCATAACAATGCATGTAGCAAAGCTTGATTATCATCAGCCGTACGCTTCTTTACGTTAAAGTAACAAAATGACGAAATGAATCGAAACTCTATCATTACTACATTTAACTTCAACTTCAATGGTGGTTGTTACTTGGCAAAATCCACTATGTAGACATCTGCGACAAAGGGGTGATAGCACAGACACTTGTTAAGAAAAAATTACCCCACCCACCACGGTCGCTCTTGCTACTATTTATATGCATTGATAGCAAGAGCGACCGTGGTGGGTGGGGTAATTTTTTCTTAACAAGTGTCTGTGGGTGATAGTACATCGATGTAGTGCGTGGTGTTCCGACATGTATTATATGTGTATACAATTATACACAGCTTCAAACTGTCACACTATACATGATGAAATCCCTTTACACATAGGATGGTACAAGTAGGACTACTTAAATACACACAGACTCGTAGAAGTAACATAAGAATCAGAAATGAAATTCAATGTGTTGACAGTCATGGAAAAGAATGAATTCTGATAAATGTGAATTCTTGATTGGAATGGGGTGAATTCCATGCTGTGGTTTCTCCGGGTGGATCTAACAGAGGCGATGGTGGGATGGTAGTTCACTGGCACAGTTCATAACTTTATACATAAAAATAATCCATCGTCATCATTATTCTTATCCTCATTATCGACAACAACAACAACTAACCAAGAAATGATTTACGACAAAAAATACGACATCATTGACAATAACAATCTCTCAATAGTGCCTTCCTGGAATTATAGAATTAATTCTTCATTAATCAACATGATCCACGATTGTTTCACGAACACTTCCATTAGTAACATTTCTGTGGTTTTGATATAATTTAGATGTATGCTCGCATTAAACGAATGCGTGTCGTAATTGGTTCTTAATGATCTTACCATTGTGGTACATTATCATATCTCGGTCACATGACACTTAATCAAATTGACTGGTTCCTCGCTGACTACACACAAAGATTTACGTTGAAAGAGAAGGAAACCAGTTGGTTAAGAACACGTCAAAGTCTTCCGCACCAATCCTCTGTGCTTTGAACTTGGACATTGTGAGACAATTGTTTTAGTGGGTTTTATGCTGTTTTTCAAAGACAGTTCAGTTATTTATCGCGAACAGTTCACCTCACCAATTTTCCCGGACTGTATTAATACCAATACTTCACTAGGAGCCTACAACGTCTTCGCATACTGATGAAAATTTTGTAATTTTCCATAGACAGAAGGGTATTACCTGCAACACCCAGAGTTTTAAACCGTTTCACCAGGTTGTAAGCAAAAATAAAGGTGCTAAGATTACTATATTCAGGAGCATCCAAAAGTTCATGAAAAATATTTGAAAATATTAAAATCTGAACGACCGAGTACCAGTCCTCTGTCTATGATTAGCTCTTATGATAAATTTGTTATTACTGTAAACAGGAGATGCATTCAATAGTCTAATCTCGACCATCAAAAAACACCAAGGTAGTGAACTCGCCATTTTTTCGTTTGACGGAAGTGACAAAATAAGCGTGGGTCCCGGCTTTCCTTCTAAAAGCTGTCAAAACGTTTAAAGTTGGGGCACACTACAACGAAAGCAAGGTTCCCGGAAAGCACGTGCAGATTAGAAGGAAAGCCGGGACCCACGCTTATTTTCGTCACTCCCGTCAATCGAAAAGATGGCGACTGCACTACCTTGGTGTTTTTATACACTCAAAAAGGAAAAAAATTGAATATTTTTCTTTTGACAGATTGGCGTTGTTTGATGAGTGAAATTGAAAAATAACGTCTGTAAACGTATAAAAATCACAGAATCGAGTGCCTATGATCTCGAATGTATCTGGTATGACGACACTGGAATTACTTGGATATTTTTCTGGATGCAAAACGAAAGAATATGGTGGTGTCCATGAAAGAAACGCATGCTTGCATATCCCCTTTACAAACTGTTGTTTGTTGCATAAAGTCTAAAAATGCCATTTTAATAACTTAGATGTTCAAATAATTAAATTGCAATATACCGGCAGCCACATCACAAATGTAAGGTGTAGACGCATAATAAAACATCAACTACACCCGAGGCCGTTTTTTGCGGAGGAACCGGTTCGGTTGAGGTGTTCAGAATGTATCAACACGAACTAGGAACGAATTCGAAGTTGTTTCCCCTAATGTATAAATAGACAGCTGACAAAAAATGAATTGAATTTTGACTGAAATAAGATATCTAATTTACATCAAATATACCAGCCTTTTCATAAAATTTTATACTATAATCGAACATTTAATTTCATGTGTCGTTAAACAGACTTTAACGTAAAAAACATGATAACTTGAGAGTATACATAAATACAGAACATGAATTAATCAACACGCGGGTGTCCGTGGATTGATTTATGCGAAAAAGACAAATTGCGACATCAACAACAAACCATGAAATGGCGACATGATCATATAAATCATCCTATTTTCGCTCTCAAAAGTTGCATACACTTAACAACCCATCAATCGGAACATTTCGGTATTTGACCGATTTTTCATCATTTTTACTAATTTATTCTCACAATCTTGTAACCATACGTCTTACGTAGAATTAATCACGTACAAATTCGAGTCATTCAAGAAAATCGAGCCATGTAATGAAGATAAGTTTTTCATCGTTTAACTAACACAGTACAGTTGTGTGTTATTTTCACGAACCATTACCAGTCAAAAATAATTGTGGAATGGCATCCAATTTTTTTCATAGAAAAAGTTTGCATGTAGAATATACGGGTACCAGACAAACGGAAGTGAAGATACATTCGACTTTTTGCCAGTATGAGTGTAAAGTGTATCACATTAATGATAAGAGGTATAAATTTAATCAATGCGTGAATGAATTTCTGTCAAACGAAACTTAGTTAAATTGACTGGTACCTCGCTGACTTCATACTGGAACCTCGCTGACGTCATACTGGTACCTCGCTGACTTCATACTGGTACCTCGCTGAGGTCATACTGGTACCTAGCTGACTTCATACTGGTACCTCGCTGACTTCATACTGATACATCAATTGTAAACATATAGAAGTCTGGCGTGAACATCTCAAACAAGCTGAGAGTAAGCAGTTTGAGAGAATTGTTTGTCAACCAAAATACTTTAACTGTTGTCAGAGTTTGACAAATTTATGGTCTTGAGATATTCTAAATCTCGCAGAACACAAAAGTGTCAACTAGAAATATTAAATTAATGTATTCAAATTTCACTTCGTGTGTGTTCTATTGCAAAAGTATTACTCATTTGTTCAATAATTTTTTTATTTGTGTTTTGTTGTTAAATCCACATAATTAATTCATTTGTTCTACGTAATCGTTTACACCGTGGGTCCGATGGTTAGTGTGTTAACTTGAAACCCTGCGAACTGGGTTCGAAACTGCCTATGTTTACCGACCGCCGTATACTCGAATAATTGAATAATTGTTGAAAAAATACGTTAAATCCTGAAAATGATAATAATTTACTTGAAGAATCAAATTCTGATAAGCACAAAGACGACTTAAACGATAATAAACAATTCAAGATGAACAATTCAACGAAGTATCTGCTCAATTAATACCGTATATTCAGCTGTTAGATTTCCACCGATTTACAATTACTGTTGCGCAAAAGTGGTCAGATCTGCTTCGAACTTCAAATTGTAAAACACTGAATCCAGACTGTTTGTATCTGATGAAATTAAGAGTATTTGCTGTTTTAGTGGAGATTTGCTAAGATTCGAATGCTCTCTGATCCGATATATTTAAGTCCAAAATTAAGTTTGCCATGACAATCATTCTGAAGTTGGTATGATATTGGAGCAGACTTTCATATCCTAACACCAGTTGATGTTGTTGAAAACTATAGGTCTACGAAATGATTTTTTATGAATGAGTATTAATTATACGAGATGAAGACGAGATGAATTTACTCTATGAACCTGTCGCCATTATTTTGTTTGCCTTACTTAACATCCAACTTTTATCAACCAGTCGTGATCACAGGTAATTACACACACTAACGATCTAACACAAGTTTTGAGGTAACAAATTACGCTGTAAAAATAAAATGGGCCCGAGGAGCTGTGAAATATTATCTTATTTCGCGAGCAACCGAACCAAATGAGAGAAAAAATATGACTACAAAGAATATCAACAAAAAATCGCATTATTGCATACATTTCACAATTTTGCTCAGCCGTCATTTTTTGCACACCTTTTCTGGCTGTCCTATACTTTTAAGCAACATACCTGTCTTTATTCTTGCCTTTTCATGGTAATGTGGCAAAAAAAGATTAGACGCTTTGGTATCGTCTAAAATCCATTTCAGTACCTTACAGTGTTCCATGCAAGCTGCATGGTACGGTGCAAATAAAACAAACGCTGGTTTATTGTAAACGTAATTATAAAATTTGAGCTACATGTACATTTCTCCGCTTAGGAGTTTGGAGTTTACGCTCACTATAAGCACCTTGCAGATATAGCCTGGATTACCCGCCCTTTACATTACGTGACTGGTACTATTAAGTAGCATAGTACGTCGGGAACCAAACTACTTGCAGATATAAGCTGGTTCTCGTTCCAAATTGCAGTGCACAATCAAGTTTATTGCAGATAGAGTAATTGACTAAACCCCATGTTAATCCGGTTGGTGACCAGTTGATGCTTAAGTCACATCATTTTTCTTCACCCGTAACCATTTCTTGACATAGTGAAACAGTTTTCAATGATTCTTTTTTATATTTATTCAATTTTGACTTTCTATTAAGAGTTGTTCGTGAAAAAAGATTACATGTAATATCCTTATAAATATATGGGTTAAAAATACAACATAGGGTAAAGGTACAATAAATTTGCCCTGTGTGACCTATTACTTTCTTAATGTTATTTAAATACCAAAATTAAAGCGCTATAAAAACCAATGGTGTTTCAGGAAGGGCAAAATGCTCTTATGTTAATGTTTAGTTGTATACGCGTTTGATTCCCACTTAATAACTTAATGACCATATTTCATCACCATTAGTAATGAAGAGAATTTATCTACAATTTATCAGACCGTTGACTCTCGAAGCATATCGTATTAATGATTCGCTCTTGCTCGATTCATATGTGTGATAACTGATAAGTCTAGTTACAAAACAAGTTAAACGAACGTAAATTTATCCTCTTCAAAATCATGGACTTGGTTCATTAGTACTAAAAGATACTTTTTATATATTACAAAATAATGTTATTTTGGAGTGAAGAAAACTTTAGTTTGGCTGTGCTCAGAAATTTGTAGTTCAAGTATTCTTTAAATATGGACAGCTAATGCTTGTCTATAAGTGAAGAATTCAACAAAAAAACTCTCATTTTAAGTATTATGCTAAGTTTCAGATTAGCTGGGCTGTCCTAACATGAAGCGATCAAAGATGGAACTATCTTGTATATTGTTAGCAAATTATCTTATCTGTTCATGCATGTTAATCATTAGAGAACAGATAATTACAAATACATCATACTAGTATTCGTCTTTGAAAATATCGAGGAAGCACAATAATCCGATGTTTTTTTTTAGGTTAAGGCAAACACATGGAGCAATGTATGGATATTATTTTCATCAAGCAAAAAATAGACGTGATGAATTTATTGTACATTTTGAGTTTGACATCTTAATTACATAATTACAAAAGACCGGTGGTGACATTTCAACTTCAAGATTTCACATTTTCAAAACATGAAATAATGAAGTTGAAATCGTGAAATTATGAAATCGTGAAATTTTGAAGAAAAATCGTGAAATTGTAAAATTTTGAAGAAAAATAATGAAATCGTGGAATTTTGAAGAAAATTCGTGAAATTTTGAAGAAAATTCGTGAAATCATGAAATCGTGAAATTTTGAAGAAAAATCGTGAAGTCATGAAGTTGAAATGTCATCACCAGTCTTTCATACATAATTGATGTGTTCAAATCTGGGTATGTTGTAAGCAGATGAGTGTTCATCACTGAGAGTGTAGGGGGCTAGCAGGTTAAATGGTTGTTAAGATCTAAAATTGTCAAGCGGACCAAAACACATTTATCATATACATTTGAATTTTACAAATTTGAATTATTTTTAAAAAAAAATACGTATTGTTAAACTAACATGACACATGTATGTTACATGATGCAATATTTGACTGACAGTTTTACGAAAAACGAACGTACCTTTCTTGTGTCAAAACTGTTGAAATATCGATATTTATAATCATTTTTCACAGACATTGGTATTTGACGCGGTAGTAGATCTCAAATACTGTACTGACGAGACTGTTTCATGCTACACAAAAATGTTAAAAAAATCAGTATTATCCAATTGTCATTGTTTATTTGGTACTTACCCCGGATCAGGTAGTTGTATTAATACAACTACCTGCCCCGGATATAATTTATTAAATGACTCATTTTGATTTTTTGGGTGTTTGGGGGTAAGAGTTGTTGCCCTTGATGAAAAATAGAAAAAAACTATTAATTTCTTTTGATATTGCATATTTACCTATATATTTCTTTATCAAATTAGATTGGTATTGTGCTATTGCATCTTTTACCATGAGTATTCCTTGAAATCGATGTTCTTTTTTCTTTTATCTTTAAATACTCCCATAGATTTAAATGCAGATTTAAAGGGAAATAACTTAATGGATTGTCATTGTTTTTAAAAAATCTCAGGGTAAATAATTTCCTATCATGGAAACCTATACAAATCTTAAGATTTCTAACATCTATCCGTCTTATTTTGAGAAAAATGGTTGTTACGAGCTTAATACCATTAAACGCATTTATTGATGAATAAATTTTACCACATTATCTGAAAACGATTAATATAAGGTAGGTAATAATATACATTTTAAGTCATTTAATGGATTTAACGCATTAAAGTTATGTGTATTCAATCCTATGATATATTATCGTATAACATACGATCCATGAACGCTAATCTTTAAATGATTGATTCATTTTTGCGGCTAATGAAGTTGTAAGTGTAGATAAACTGGAACATGGATTGGACTACATTACATGAGTTCAGTCCCTGCTATATATACTAGTTTTACCTATGTATACATTGTAAGTGATATGATTCTTTTTATAGTACTGGTGACAAGTGACATGATGATCTTTTGATAATCCGTTTTTTTTTATAAAGATAAAGTTAAAGCTTTTTTAAGTGGTGTATGTTTTATGAATGTACATAAATGAAAAGGAAATAAATAAATGACTTTTACAAGTATATGTAGATGTAATGAGTTGTCGATGTATGAAATTTTAATCATCAAACATGTCCGAAAATACATGCAACACCTTTGTTAGAGAATGATCAAATAATACTTATACGAGATTACTGTAAAACTAATGTATGCGCCCACCTCCGAATAAATAACATCCTGTGAATAAAGGCCATTCGTTTAAAACCTTAATCGTTTTATTAAGAACTTAATGACCACCGATTTATTGTCACGTGTCAATAAAGGCCACATTTTGTCTTTTCCAAGAGTGGCACTTGTTCACATGTTGGTAATGGTTAAATGGTTCAACGCGTGCTGAGGAACAGCCGTAGTCCACACGATGGACGATATGAACAGATCATCGTTAAGTCAGGAATGACTGTATGTTATTGTTTTACGAGTTGTCAGCATTTATTGATCTGTAATACAAACATGTATATACCGTCAATTAGTTCAATTTCGCACAATTAATTTGAAATTTTTCATTTCATTGAAATCTTCGCTCACATAGAAAGTGATATATTGGTGGTAGTATCAAGGTAGCGTGGTTAATTTATCTTGGTAAAACGTATCTCTCATGTATTTTACGCATTTTTAAAGTCCCATAAGCATATACATTTATCGGTCGTAATAGTTTCTATGTGTCCTATAACAGAGGAATCCGGGGCGTTTTCCTTCTGTGCATACTTTATAGCAAGTAAACATGTTTCCAAAACCACTATCGTATTTTTTTCAATATCATTGAAAAAAATACTATTTATAGAACAGCTGTATTTTCCCGCAGTCATATAATGCACACGGCATGAGGTGACCACACGGCAAGAAGTGACGTTACGCGCTCTATATATTTCAAGTTTACAAAAGCAAAAATCACAGCGAAATGAGTGTTTTAAGAAGAAATAGGGCTCGTTTCGTCGGTAATAATTATCCTGGGATAATATCAGCAATCGTTTGTTTTTTGCATATACTTTTATAGCAAAAAGCTAATGTGACTTTAATATTAAATTATATATGCATGGTTAAAATTCTGTTACTATTTATAGAATGAGTGATTTTACATGTTCTCTTTTCAGTTATGAAATATTACACCAAGATGCCTTACAGTTATTAATTAAATATGATATCATAATCCCACTGCTTTAAAAGTATGTTATGAAAAGTTCAGACTGATGTATTGCGGCCACAGTAGTAGCTGTCATTTTTCATTTTCCGATGTGCACTCGCAGGAAAAATGAGAATTGTCACCTTGTCTGACAGGACGAAATAAGAGGATACCATTATTGGTATTATGATTGTAATATTCAGTTAAATGGCGATGACGTGAAATGGCACGGTGCACAAAGCGAATTTCTATCATCGAAGTTCTCGAAAGAACCATTATCAGTGTGGATAACCCACGCTATGATGTTTGACGTCAAAAATGGGTATTGCGGGTATTGGGGTATTCGCGCTAAATGCTTTGGGTATAACGGGAAGCCTATGTTTTTTTCACTTGGCGCAAATGTTCCAGAAAACTGTATAGAATACAAAGAAATGACAAATACTCGTATACATGGAACATAATATTACACATTTTCTCGCATAGCAGGAGCTATGTGTCGTGAAAATTGAAATCGGAATAAATACTTCCAGCTTCGTTTCTCCTGATTTCGTGCAAAAAGTGCTTCCCGAAATACCCATTTGTGACGTCAAAAGTCATGTGGGTTACCCACACTGCTTTTTTGTTGAATATAATATTTACAGCGATGCGCTGACATTCTAACAAAACATCATAACGTTTACTTTATTATTTAGGATTTTGTTTACTGTTTGGTAGATCAAAAACTTAGTACTTGTCTTTGATAAAACTGAGAAAATTACTTTGCGGTGATGTTTGTTCATTAAGAGAACTAGGCGGAGAAACAATGAGATGTATCTGTCTGTTAAAAAATGTTTACAGTGGAAGTCAAAATGGACGGATTAGAAAATGTTATACCCGAGTCGAAACATTCAGAATAATTATGTTGGTACCTGGTCTCCACGTTCGGTGTATTATAGTAAAACGGCAAGTTTAGAGAAACGTTGAAACCAAAAGAAAGTTTCTTTTAATTCAATCTGATTAAAATCATATCCTCAAACCCGCTACGCTATGAGGATCTGAAGACAACCTATAGAAGGTCACCTCAGGCGACATTTTCCTCTAGCCAATCAGCGCCTTGATTTCATAATTCTGAAAGTGGTCTGATTCTATTTTTAACCGCAGTAAAAACTTGAAGTTATCATGAATACATATTCTTACGCAACTAAATGTAATGATAGCGTCCATGTGACGTGCGTGTTTATTAAATTTTCTATACTACTATGACTGAATCGATCAGGATTACTAAAAAATCAAAAAGTGGTTGCAGACAAATATGTTGTATGTAATTTAACATTTACTAACGTTTAATAACATCGTCAATTAGAAAGTTCATTCGGCCAAAGTACCTATGAAACGAGTTATACGATTGGTAGAATTATAAATAGATATAAATAGCGATAATGGAAATTCCGACTTTTGAAAACAGAAACTGGCATAGGACGTCATCAGATCTTGCCGTAAGGAAGATCGAACACTTTAAATAGTCAGATTGCTTTTAATTAAGGTGGTCTCCATGTATTGTTAAACTATACAGAAAACATTTTAAACCGGTCCATAAAAGGTAATGGTTTTAATATATAAGTTGCATCTAATGGAAGTTTTTTGACACCTAATACTTTTAGATTATAGGGTTTAAACTTCGGCGGCGTTCCAATTCCAAGGCGTTTGTCATAAAGCGTTACACCAAAGGGCGCGTGCAATTGCTAACTTAGGGGAAACATACATTCATCTATAACCCTTGAACATAGTGAAGGATCGTGTCCTATTACAACTATAGTTACCATACACCCAATTAGTCCTCACGTTAATATTATAAACTTCTAAAAAGTATAGAGCAACCTCTCCAGAGCGGCCGCCTCTTGAGCAACAATCTCCCTTCAACAACAGTATAATTTTCCCACTGCTCAATTTAACTATTAATATAACCTCTCTAGAGCAACAACCTCTAAATAACAGCTTAATTTTTGCTAATCCCAAAGGGTGTTGCTTTGTAGAGGTTGCGCTGTAGTTAAGTATGTATTTTGTATTTTTTTCTGCTCAAATCGACATATTGACTACGTTACATGTACGGTCAGGCTCATCCTCATGTAGATTAAGACATATTACCAGTAAATACCTTATTAAACTATGAATATTTCATAAACTTGAAAGATGAGACTCATCATTTTCTATATTTAAACATTTTATTGATACTACTTTAACGGTACTCTGTCATTTTTATAATGTTGTTGATTAGAAGTTTCCAGTAATCAGAAAAACATAAAACCTTTATAGTCGTTCATGGGACAATTTTTTATTAATTGAAAAAAATCGGGGTAGGGGCATCGTGCTCGAGTGGTCATGGTCTCTGGATGGTATTCACTAGCCCTTAATCGTTGTGAGTTTGAATCCAAAACTCTGAACCAGAAAAATATCACATGTGAGGAAGCTGCCCAGCTTGCTAACGAATAGTCGGTGTTTCTACTCGGTGTTTCTACTCGGTGTTTCTACTCGGTGTTCGTCTGTGGTCTTTTTCCACCGTTAAAACTTGACTAGTCGCCAAATGGTCTTTTCATAGAATGGCATAGCTAGTACAGAACTAAAACTTCATTCAAAGTCAATGCAAAGGTACAACTTTTTAAAGACTTTCTCTGTAGGGTATTCAGTGAAGTTTATCATGTCGTGTGTATGGTAAGTGTGAACATTAATAATGCGATACACTCATAAGAACACATACCATGTATAAGTAAGCATTTATACAACATTTCAATGACAGAAAAAAATCGGTTGAATTTAAGTCGGAAAAAACATATACTATGCTTGATTTAGGGTGGCCGTCTAAAGAAATAAATAGTACTTAAAATCTATATTTATATGAACATTGTATATGCAAATATATTTTTATATACCATGTATTTTAACATAGATTAATTGTAATTGTGTCTTACATGTAATATTTGCATTATAAATGTCGTATGTGGATATATATGTCGTTTCTCTGTGAAAGTAATGTCAGTCCGGCGGCACATTAAGACAGGTTTCCCTTGCACTGGGGTCATCCAGGACCAAAGGTCGTACATGTAAGTTAAGGACTCACTCTCAGAATGTCATCTTATCATTGACGAACGTTAATGAAATATCCAATTAACTAATAATAATTATAATTCCTTTTAAGGGCCGAGTAAAACAATATCATTGGAAAGAGTTTACTCTCAGCTCCAAGAAGTAAGATAGCTGTAAACTTAATACATACCTTTGAACTATCGATCCAGACGACGTAGGTTAGCTATACAGTTCAACCTCACCAGAGCGGCCCTCTCATGAGCAACAACCTCCCTTCAACAACAGCATGATTTTTTCCCGCTGCATGATTTAACTATTAATTTAACCTCTCTAGAGCAACAACCTCTCCACAACAACATAGTATTGCTACTCCCAAAGGGTATTGCTTTGAAGTGGTTGCACAGTATAATGGTAACAATAATAATAAGAACTTTATTTATCGAAGGTTACACATAGAGACATTAACAATGATGAAAATATAACAATATTTTTACAATGTGGCCCTCTTGAAAAAAAGTAATAGAATCATTGAAAATTAAACAATTTGTAGACATCTTTAATACACAAAGATATATAAACACAGGCTCCAATTCAATTGGTATGTATTCAAATAAAGGCTCTTTAGGGAAATGTGGGTAATTTACACTGGTTAATCAAAGAACATGGGATAGGTACAGTTTAAACAAGAAAAACTATAACAAAACGTTATAGGTAGACGAATTACAAGAAGCATATTGTTTTATGTTCTTTGTATGAAGTTGCTTTTTTCATGAAGGAAATTGTCTGTATATTCTATTCAATTCTCCATTAAGGAGAGTATAAAATATTTACATGATATGAGTAATATTATAATGGCAATCATGAGTATTTGACAAATGGATTAATTCATGTATATAGTTCACATGCACATGGTAATATCATACCTTACATCAATCAAATAAAATCAACCTTAAATGTTAACGAATTCACCATAAATCTGAGCACATTGAACTTCAAATAGCTACACAACAACTTATCTAGGCTATGCCTTCATGATTTACTTACCTGTCAACTATTAATAGATTCAGTCATCACCATTAGCCAATCGAATGACCAGGATTAGCCAAACTAGTAATAGACACTACATTTTATACTCGCAAACAGCTATAATAAACTAATACTCATAAGTATAATTCGTCTAGAAAATTGAACTTGTTCTCTTCAAAGGGCGTCAGTGATATGGAACTTTCAATACCGACGATGTATGCATAAACGACCTTGAAATATTCCCGTGGTTGTGAAAATGTCCTCCCAACTGTCGTATTATGTGAAGCAACATTGTAAACGAAGTCATACGTGAATGTCTTACTTGGTAACTCGCCATAGTTGATCGTATATGCTCATTTGATTATGTAGTACAGTGATTGTGGTTATTGAAATTAGTCTCCTTGTCCAATATGTATCAATTTAACGTGGTTCAACAAGTCTATTCACAAACACAGCAGGGTCATCAAGAATCCTTTAAAACTTTATCAAGACGGTGATATCAGCTAAAAGGGCCATTCAAATGATTTTCACAAATATGATTTTTTTTCTTGTTTACAATAGTCACTCATCGGGGAACCGTGTGAAATACTACATGGGGATGAAAACTTATTCATGAATGTAATTGAGAAAATCACCCTTATCAAAAGAAGGATTTACATCGTATTTTCAGTGTTATTATCTGAGATGACCGCATTAGTGTGATGTTCAAAAGCATCTATCGTACCATGATGATATTCGAGTCGGGTATAAAACCGATATTTAACCCGGAATATCTGGGATATCAAAATATACGGGTAATTCATCTAAATGGAGACTGGGTTATTAATAGCCATGATACCCAGTTTTAAACGATTGGATAAAACACGAAAAAGGTCATTCACAACAAATATGATACTGGAAAATGCCGGAAGTAGAGTAATTGCTTCGTTCATTTTATATAAATTGCATTAAGAACTAATGTGATACAAGACAATATCATGCGATGAGACATACCTTAACAAATTTACTGTAAAAAATTAGGGTCCGGTTACAAAATATAATGGATATTAAACAAGAGATGGGCTATACATGTATATACATGTACATGTAGATAGATACGTTTAGAAAGTAAAATGACTATCATGTTTAAAGATGGTTATCTGACCCACTTAATACTCATGGAGTCTATAGGTCAACATACGTAGAAGACACGATTCATGACAGGGACTTTATTCTTGTTTCAGAGAAAAAAAAAGTAAAACAATGATCATGCCATGTGATGCACTTGAGAAGTCTGGTAAAATGTCACATTGCATAAATAGCCAGATTTTTTTAATACTACAAAATACTATTATTGTATACATGTACCGTCAAATATGTGTTACAGACCACTTCCGAATAAAGGCCACCCTGTGAATATAGGTCATTCTTTAAAAAACCGTCAACAATACAACCTCCGAATAAAGGCCACCTGTCAATAAAGACCACAATTTACTTTTCCAAGGGTGGTCTTTGTTCACAAAATGTGACCTTTATTAACAGATGACCTTATTCGGAAGTCATTTAGTTTTAAATTATCTATGACGATTTAAAACAAATGGCCTTTATGCACAGGGAAGTCTTTATTTATAGGTTTCCGCTAGTTAAACACGGGGAAAGTCAAAACATGGCCTTTACTGACAGGTAGCCTTTATTCGGAGGTTATTTTGTTCTATATAAACAACGACAGTTCTTAAAAGAATGGCCATTATACACAAGGTTGTCTTTATTTGGTGGTGGCCGCTAACACAGGTTTTACTGTACATGTAAATTCATATCTTTAAAGAGAAAATGATGAATGCAGAAAAAAATGTCATCAAAGTACATTCCATATCTCAGTAAGCACTTACTTGAAGTCTCAAATATCTTCTATATTAATTCTGAATAAAATTTTTAATAAAAAAAGAGAATATTTTTTGTCAAATCAACGCCACACAAATGACATTTAAATGGCTTCAACTTTGGTTCGCCTATTAAAGGTACAGACCTTTTGCACCCTTAAGTGCTATCAAACTATTTATCAAGATATTCTGCATGATAATTGGCTGTGGAAATTAATAAAACCGGTCGTTTAATGCATATTTCGACGTGTTGATCAATTTGGTGCAAACATATGATATATTACGTCAATTAATCACAACCTTGGTATCATTAAATACTTATAATTCAACCTGCTGATAGTGAAGAATGAGATGGAATTATTTAGCCTTTCGGGTCAATCAACACATAAAGTTATACCCATAAAAAAGGACATACAGTTTACCACATTTTTCATAAATGGGGCTTTAAAAGGTCGGTCAATGGTTTAATAGGCCAAATCAATCCGGCTTCTATTTACTCGTACAACGTAATGAATTAAAGTAAATTTTAAATTTATTTATACTAACTGAGTTACGTTTAATGTCAGACGAGGATAATGCAAAAATGTCACATCAGCGAAAAATGGCTTAAAGGCCCATAAGCTTTTTGAGTTTAGTAATAAAGAACAATAGATACAATTATAGAAAATATATACTTGCTCTAAAACAATATTTACATAATGCCTTTCTTTAGGTAAAATAAGACCTACTTTAATTTTAACATCCAAAAAGCTATTTTTGTGGAAATATGAACATGTGAGTTATTCCTCATAACTCAATTACCGACCATGTTCTCGCTGTTAACAATCAAATACAATTAAATAAACTACTTTTAATCAGTAGTATCCGCGGCCTTGGTCCAGTGGTTGCTGTGTCTGGGCGAATCACGGTCGGGGCAGGTCATATACCCTTCTATGATTTAACAGATACATGTATGTCGATTTCCCCCCATATATGAAGAAATTGCCGGTTCCTTCTGGAATGGCTAGAATACAGTTGAGAAAATTGGGTATAGGTAGACCGACCGCCATTTATAACAGAACATTTTGAAAAAAGGGTCAAACTCACTAACACAAATACTTATGCTCAATTATGTAAGAATATTCATTTATTGTATCCTTACGATGCTCAG
>OZ026834.1:25418580-25756408 GCA_964023205.1 Lutraria lutraria | reverse complement strand
CATGAGGCAGGCGAATATTGCAGTTAAACGGGTACACCACACCATACCAACGATTGAAGACGTTCTACAGACACTGAATGGATCAAAGGTGTTTAGCACCATAGACATTCATTCAGCATATCACCAAATAATGTTAGAGCCAAAATCCAGGGAGATCACAACATTTGTAACACATACTGGACATTAGCGTTACAAACGACTGATGTTCGGTATTTCCTGTGCATTGGAAATGTACCAGAGAACCATTCAGCAGATGTTGGTCAATATAAGAAACGTCAACAATGTAATGGATGACATCATTATCCATGGGGCAATGAAGAAAGAACATGACAAAAGTCTACATGAAGTGCTACTACGATTAGAAGAAAAAGGATTAACATTGAATCGTGAAAAGTGCAAATTCAATACGGATAAGTTAGTGTTCATGGGAAATGTTGTATCTGAGCACGGGGTTGGTCCGACCGCTGCAAAAGTTAAAGATGTTTTAGATGCTAGAGCTCCTCAAAATGCATCTGAAATCCGATCATTCTTAGGCCTAGTAAATTTCAATGTGCGGTATAATTATACTGGATATAGCGAACGTGTCAGAACCGCTTAGAATGCTAACTCAGAAAAACTTTAAGTTTCAATGGGGTCAAAAAGAGCAAAACTCGTTTGATGATCTTAAGAAATGTTTAGCAAGTGCAGAAACGTAAAGTTTCTATGATAAAAGCGCGAAAAACTAAAGTAATCTGCGATGCTTCACCAGTTAGCTTAGCAGGCGTATTACTTCAAGAAAAAACGGTGATCACAAAGTTATCTGTTACGCAAGTAGAAGTTTAAGCGACACTGAGCGTAAATACTCACAAATTGATCGAGAAGCTTTAGGTATTGTTTGGGCTATAGAACGCTTTCATGCTTACCTATACGGTATTAAGTTTGAGCTTTTAACAGACTGTAAACCTTTACAGTTTATATTTTCGACAAAATCAAAACCGTCAGCCGAATTGAAAGATGGGTGTTACGTCTACAGGGGTACACTTCACCACAGTTCACATTCCTGGTTCACAAAACATAAGTGACTGTCTGAGTAGGTTATTAAACAGGTCAAATTCACTAACTTATGGAGATTCTAAATCGTTCATTTCAGACAATGAATATATAAGATTTGTGGCAAAACATGCTACACCGTCAGTAATAACTACGCGCGAGATAGAAAAGGCGTCAAGATATGACACCGAAATGTCAACTCTTAGAGAGTGTTTGATTAATAACGTGTGGTATAAGTTACCTTATACGGAATGCCTTCTGGTAAGGAATGAACTAAGTTCCATAGAGTTCTTAATTCTGCGTGGAACAAGAATTGTGGTTCCAAAATCATTACGCGAACAATTATTGGAAATTTCTCATGAGGCTCACCCAGGTGTTGTTAAAATGAAACAAACTTTACGTTCAAGCGTATGGTGGCGTGGTATCGATAAAGATGCAGAAAAATATTGCAAAACATGTTACGGATGTCAAATGGTTGGCAAGCCAGCACAGGCAGAGCCAATAACTAGAACTGAACTTCCAAATGTGCCATGGGAGTATATTGCTATAGATTGGTTAGGTCCATTGAAATCACAAGATTATACACTTGTGACCGTACTATAGTCGGTATATTGTGCTCGGAATGAGCAAATCGCCGACATCTGAAAATGCAATAAAGATTTTGAGACCAATATTTAGTAGACATGGGTTACCTGCAACAGTACAGAGTGATAATGCTAGTTGCTTTATTAGTGAAACATTTCAAACCTTTCTGTCAGAAAATGGTATTCATCATCATCAGGCATACTACACTGTTATGGCCAAGTGCAAACGGAGAAGAAGAGCGTCAAAATAGTTCAATTTTGAAATTTATCAAGATAGCACAAGTCGAAAACCGTGACTGGAAGTTTGAACTTAATACATTTGTTGATGTATCGTAGTTCGCCCCATGCGACAACCGGTATATCACCCGCTGAAATGTTATTTACTCGTAAGTTAAGGACGAAGTTATTAAATCTTTCTAGTCACCGGGTAGATTCAGAAACATATGATCGCGATGCAGAATACAAAGAAAAAGGTAAAATGTATTCAGATGAAAAACGCAATGTGATATATTCTGACATTAGCATTGGGGACAAAGTTTTGCTTAAACAAGAAAAACGAAACAAGTTAGATGCTAATTTCCATTCTAAACCATTTGTTGTAAGGGAAAGAAAGGGAAATTCGGTTACTGTAGAGAGGGATGGTATTTCATACAAAAGAAATATTACTCATGTTAAAAGATTTCTTGATAGAAATGAGGATTTACCAAATCAGATACCACCAACGCCTCAGATACATACATGTACCATTGATAAGAATAAGTATCCAAAAGTTTGAGAGAAAAGGATTATTAAGAAACCAAGAAAATATTCCGAATTTGTTAAGTAGATTTATTAGAATTGATTTTGTGAACATGTTAGTAGTTTAATTTCACTTCAAGCAGATGTTAACTTAGAAATATTCGTGGGAAAATGTTAATCTCAGACTGGACACTAATGATTATAATGAACATTTGTAATCATTCACAAACAAACACTAGATTATTGGAATACTAAACTGATGATAACTTGTTCACACCTTGTCAGTATACTGTGACACTCAAGATCGTAAAAGCAATTAAGACAGCAATTAAATAAACTTTAAAAGTTAGCACTTTTGCGCATTTTCCTCAAAGTTTGTACTCCCAACACATACTTATAAAATGTCTAATTTTGACCATGTCTTATTTCGACGCTTGTTATGCTCGAATGATTAAATGTATGGATTACATATTGCACTCATGATATGCAGATGTCTTTGAAAATAACCAAAAATCATATTTTATGTATGTAATCCAAAATTGACGATAATGCCATACAGAATAAAAAGTGATCCTTATAAAATTTTGAGTAGTATATATTGACTAGGGCTATGAAGTAATGGGTTAAACAGGCAATATGATCCTTGAACTTTAATCTTTCATTAAATAAACAGTACTAGGTCCTTGTTTCGGACAGAATTATTGATACAGTTTTAAATTTTGTACCGACTCAGAGATATCCCTGTATCACAAAATTCATCTCATTTCAGACCTTCTGGCCTTTGATTTAAACAATGTATATACACTATCTCAGCAACTACTCATAGGAATTCACTGAAACTTCACAGAAGTTATGAAAAGTAAGCCAAATTGGGCATGCAATAACTAGGTTTTGTTTGGATTAATTTTCACTCTGAGTTATGGCCCTTTGTTTTATACAATTGGTAAATTTTGTCCAAACTATTTTTCTGCAACTACATGCAGGAATTCAGTGAAACTTCTTACAAGTGATAAGTAGTTTGCCAAGTTGTGCATGTCCACTATAGGTTTTGTCCTAGTAATTTCTAATGAGTTATGGCCCTTTGTTATTTTTTATATAATGAATATTTAGGAATTGGTCAGGATATTTCTAAGCAACAATTTGCAGGTATTAAAAAAATGAAGATGTGTTATATTTCCCTTTGTAAAATGTAACAATAACTGTGTCAATGCGGCATCTGGGGGTATTCATCACCTTTAGTGATATTTCTAGTTTGGACTTAGAATGATTCTGTTTTTGGTTAAGTAGATTTTACAGTTTTGTCTAGCACCAACACGTCCTACTTTACTGCTTTGATACAATTGTTGCCTTTGGCCATTCTTAATTCAACCATATCATCCAACCTCACTTTGACCTTGACCTTGACATACTAGATTAAGCAGATTTTACAGAACACTGCTTACTAGAACACTTGAATAATGACATGTATACAGTTGAGGCTTATGACCATTCTCAATCCACTCATAATTATCAAACACCCACTTTGACCTTGTTCAAATGAGCTATTGCTTCATAAGCATGCATTCGGGGGCATATGCGTTTATTGAATGCAGCGTCTTGTTTTTTCAGGGTTTTCACTACCTGTCAATTTGGTTTCAAGTGGTGGAATGAATCCTTCTAAAATTGATTTGGTTCATGAACATGTGAAGAAAGATTTGTTGGCTTTACAGACATATGCTAAAATACTCCTTGGCATAGAATGTCTTCATTTCTGTGATATTAGTTGCAAAAACGGGACTCTTTCATTGGAAGTTGCTGTAAACAACACTGAGGATCTAGATGGCTTTTACAACATTGCACAGAAATCTTCAAATAAGGAATTGAATACACTGTCAGAAACCATAACAGATTATTTTGATAGACAGTATATGCATAGAGCACTTGGGTTCTCTACAAAGGATAAAGTGATTTTTAAAATTGTTATGCAGAAAGACAAATATAAAAAGGTTTTGAAGAACTTAAAAGGGAATGCTAAAGGGTAATATATTTTATGTTATATTTGTTTATTTATTTTCAATGGGGTAGCCTGAACTTATGATCTTGTTCGAACTCTTCATCCCAACCATTTTTATGCTCCCAATGAAAGGGAGAGCATAAAGTTATTGCATACTCCAAGCGTCCGTCCTCAGTCTGTTGTATTTTTAGCTCACATGTCACAAAGTGACAGGGTGAGCTTTTAGGATCAGTCTCCGTCCGGCGTCATGCGTTGTGCATTGTGTGTCGTCAAACTTGACCTTGTGAACACACTAGGGGCCACATTTTTAGCTCAATTTTAGCAAAACTGGGTCAGAATGTTAATATTGACAAAATCTTGGAAGAGTTCGATATTGGGCCATTTTGGGTGAAAAACTAGGATCACCAGGGCCAAATAAGGGAAACCCTTGTGAACACTTTAGAAATCACTGTTTTGATTGGATCTTCATGAACCTTTGTCCGAATGTTTATTTCAATAATATGTAGGTCAGATTTGATAATGGGTTATTTCTGGTCAAAAACTAGGTCACTAGGGCAAATTGCTGGAAAACCTTGTGAATACTCTAGAAGTCACTGTTTTGATTGGATGATCATGAAACCTTGTCAGAATGTTTGTCTTTATAATATCTTGGATAAGTTCGAACATGGGTCATCTTGGGTAAAAAACTAGGTCACCAGGTCAAATTTTAGGAAAACTTTGTTAACACTGTAGATATCACAGTTTTGATTGGATCTTCACCAAACCTTGTCAAAATGTTTGCCTCAATGATATGTGGGCCAAAGTTGAATATGGAACAGCCGGGGTCAAAAACTGGGTCACTAGCTCAAATCTTAGGTAAAAATCTTGTAAAGGCTCTAAATTGCATGATTTTAATTGGATCTTGGGCAAACCTTGTCTGATTGTTCGTCTCAATGATATTAAGAAGAAGTTTAAATATGGCTCATCTAGGCTAAAAAACTAGGTCACGAGGTCAAATCTTAGGAAAACCTTATTAATACTGTTGATGTCAAATTTTGATTGTATCTTCACCAAACCTTGTTAGAATGTTTTGTCTTAATGATATGTAAGACAAATTCGAACATAGGTCAACTGGGGTCAAAAACTAGGTCACAAGGACAAATCTTAGGAAAACCTTGTCTATGCTATAGTTTTCATGGTTTTGATTGGATCTTCACCAAATTTTGTCAGAATGTTTGTCTTATTTATATGTAGGACAAGATCTAACATGGATCATCTGGGTTCAAAAACTAGGTCACCGGTTCAAAACAAAGTTTTAATGAGTGAACAGTGATTGTCATGTGAGCGATATAGGGTCATGTTGGCCCTCTTGTTTACTGAAGAGGGTATGTCAGTACAATGTTACTTCAAAGTCAAGGTCACATGTCAAAAGAGTATCCAGTGTCCAGGCTGTATCTTCTGTATAGGATCGTTGAATGTCCGGCGTCCGGCGTCCGTACACAATTAGTTTGTTTACACTCTAGCAACCGCAGCTCTTAACGAATCATGATTAAACTTGCTCACAATGTATATGGCCACAATGTCTCATCTAAGTTCGATTATGGGCAAAATTGGATAATAATTTCTAGAGTTATGGGCCCTTGAATTGCAAAATTTGCTATATTTAGCTTGTTTACACTCTAGCGCCTTCATTTATTCACCAATCCTAATCATATTTTCAGTAAATGTGTATAACCAAAAGATCTTGAACAAGTTCGATTATGGTCAAAATTGGATCAGAACTTCAATAGTTATGTGCCCTTGACTTAGAAAATTTGCTATATTTGAGTTTGTTTACACTCTAGCGCATTTATTTATTCACCGATCCTTATCATATTTTCAGTGAATGTGTATAACCAAAAGCTCTTGGACAAGTGTGATTATTTGCAGAATCGGACCAGAACTTCAAGAGTCATGGGCCCTTAACTTTGAAAATTTGCTATATTTTAGCTTGTTTACACTCTAGCACCTTCATTTATTCACCGTTCCTAATCATATTTACAATGAATGCGTATTACCTTATGGATTTGGACAAGTTTAGTTATGGGTGAAATCGGACCACAACTTCAAGAGTTATGGGCCCTTGGATTAGAAAATTTGCTACGTTTTTAGCTAGTTTAACAGTATTATACCTTCATTGTTGGTTTTGATCTCAAAATCTACGTAAAAATGAGTTTTACGAGATGGAAACTATATTACCTGGTCATTAATTATTGGCCTTTGTTCTCAGGTGAGCGATAAAGGGACAATGTGGCCCTCTTGTTAAATAACTTGGCATGTATGTTAACTTCAATGAGATGATATGTTTTGTTAACACCCTGGGCTCAACATTTGCCCCAGGGCATCTAGTATATGACAGCAGGCTGTGCTAACCTGACTCATAGATCAGATTATAATTGACTTATTTTACAAAAAAAAACATTCAGCAGATATCATACAGAACAATTAACTTTCAAGTGCATCAGGCTGCTCGTAACTTTAAGCTATGTTATGTTACTACATAAACTTGTGTACCTTAACACTGAAAGCTTTTTGTACTCTTGAATGTGTTAATGTGGTTTTAATATTATTGTATTTTCCAGACCAAAGCCAGCAGTAGAAAGAACTTCATGTGGTGATACCCAAATGGTAAGCTGTGTTTGTTACATCTTGAAAGGTCCTCTCCCACAGTGCATCTGAACTAGATGAGTCTCATCTAGAAACAACTTGTAACTTTAAAATGACTTGTATTATCTATAGTAGCTCTGCTCACTGTCCCAATACATTCCTTTCTTGTGACACGTAATTTAATTATTGTCATTCACATTGTTCTGTTTTGCTGTGGAAATATGATTTATTTAAAAGCAACATCTTCTTCAGGGTGTGTTTGTGAAGAAAACATTTATGATTCATGTTCCTGAAGATGATTACAAGAACGTCTTGGATGTTCACATGCATTCTTCTGTTAAACAGCTGGATCAGTTAATGAGTGCTGTTTCTAACAACATGTTTGTGTTAGAAGTTTTTTTGCCTGCAAATTATGATTCAATGGGTATTTATTGGTATGAAATAAACATAAAAACGTCTTATTTAATTGTTTCATGGAAAAATGCTTTGAAAAGTAGACATTTTGTTATTGGTGATTTTGAAGTAAACCGGAATGTACTACAAGAGTATGGATGTAAAAACCTAATTGGACATCTTCTTGACATAATTCATGGAAGCTGTGGTAGGTTCTCTCATTCAGACTTGATGCACCAAAGTATTGCTATATGCAAAGAAGTGCAGTACATAGATGCTAGAGAGGTTATCAAAACTTTACAGACGGCTTATATACCAAGTAAGGATGCCATTACTAGGTTGGCTTTGATTATTGGTTTCTTGACCAGTAAGTATGGAATTCTAAATAAGTATACTGTTACACCTAATTTGGCAGATCAAATGATTTTGTCTTTGGTAGACAGGAAGCTGGCTGATTTTCCTTTGGAAAATAGGGTGTATTTACCCATGCTATGTAAAGATCTTTGTCAACTAAGTAATACATGTGGTAATAGCACGTTTGAGTTTATTGAAACATTTTGGAAGTTCTTTGAGGAAGATTCTATTCTTGAACTGCTTCAGGACAGTATCAAAAGAAAGGAAGAAATAATGAATGTAACTTGTCTTGGTGATGTCTTAGAGAGAAGCTTACTACTCATCAAAATGCATTATGACACAGCAAATGCTGTTTCCAAAGAGTTGTTGGAAATATTTATTAGACACTGCCCTTTAGCAAATATAGTTCAGTTGGTTTGTAGCATTCAACAGACAACACAAAAACAATTTTCTTCAAAAGAAGATGATGTTTCAGTTGCTGTAAGGGCATGTACTAGGACAAACCTGCTTTCTGGAATAAACAAACTCAAGCGTGACAAACTCTTGATTGAACTCCTTAACTTGGCCATCCAGGAGGTGCTGCTGGGTTTTGAGGATGCGGGAGTCCAAAATGCACTTGAGGAAAGTATTCTGGAGTTATATTCCTTAGACATAAAATCATTAAAAGATACTCTGCTCCAGGCTACAGTTGATTGTTTGAAATATTCTAGATGTTTTAAGCATCCAACAACCATCACAAAGTTGATACAGACCATTGTGGAATCCAGTTCAATTAAAGTGCGAGATTTGTTAGTTCCATTGCTTGATCAAACCAGTCTCAATGACACGTTCATTCATTTAGATGTGTCACTTTACAAAAAATGGTTACAACATCAATTTGAGGGTAATCCTTTTCGGTACAATAAGGATGAGAAAGAAATTGAATTCAATCTTAGAACTCTTATTAGCATCATTAATGTACCTGTAGTAAAACAGCGCAATGATGTGTGTTGTTCTTTGAATGAAGTCTTTGTTGGATGGTTGCAAAAATACCCAGTGAAAGAACTTATTCAAAGCATTCCAAAAGTTGATAAGTTGTTCGAAAAAGAACCAGCTATTGGCAGCCTGTTTGAAAAACAAGTTCAGCATCGTCTCGAGAAGACTGGAAGAAAAGCATATGATGTTCTACTTTATTTCTGTACAAATGGCCGGCTGAAAGGAATCACTCGGTAAGAATTTATTTCCTTGACTTTTAAAGAAGGCATTTTAGGGCATTGTTAAGCTATCATTACAAGTATTTTCACACCCTAATGGCAGGGATGTTAAGTAATTGCATTGCATGATTTATCACAGGTGTATCAACATTTGATATTTGCTAAATGCAAAAATTGTTAGAAAATTATGCTGATGTTATGGACTTATTGGGTACAAGATCCTGATGAGGAACATATGCATGCACATGCATAATTATATCAATAATTTTTTTGTGATAAATAACTGAACTAACCAGTGCTCTTCTGATACTAACCTACATGTATTCCCTTCATTCTGTTAGCAGTACAAGTTACACGTACCTCCATCAAGTGAGTCAGATGTCGTCGACAAATGACATGAAATATCAGAAGTCCAAATTTCAAAGAGAGAAACTTGTGCCTCATTTGCCGTTGAAACCTCTCAAACAGAAGAGTTCATTTGGTGGCTAGACTTTCAATTGTAAAGGGAATGAGTTATTGGCATTCTTGAATTAATTTAGTATAGTTATGATGACAGTGATGAAAGAATGCTTTGTCATCAAACTTACCTGTATTTACTTTATTTCTTCAGGATAAATGCACAGCTGGTATGTTCAACCATTGACATCTTCTTTAAGGAGGAGTTGGAGAAATCCTGTTGTGAAGTATTTGTGTCCATGCTAAAGCATGTTGAGTTCTGGAAAACATTGAAGAATGCAGAAGGTAACTTCATCAGTTCAGTTTTTGAGAATATAACATATTTGCACATAATCAAGGCTTTAAAGCAGTTTGCTGATCTTTTAGTGTTCAACGAGCTAAATATACAAGATCTTACATTACTGATTGATGAAAGTCACAATGCTAGAGCACTGCTGAAGATTGCTGGAATGAAAGATGATGATATTACTAAAAGTCTGCAAAACTTCAAAGATGAACTGAAGGCAGCAAAGGATAGAACAAGTAATACGTCATCTGTAGTAAAAGCTGTGCAAAAGCGTCACATTACAACAATTCCTGACATGAAATGCGTCATTTCACATATAAATCAGGTCAGTGAACTGATCGACAGCAGAAAAGCCTCTATAAAAGAATGTATGTCTGTTGAGTGGCAATGGGGAGACATGGCGTCTCTTCCACATACATGCCAGTTATTGTGTCACGTTGTAGAGTCTGAAGTCTTTTGGAATGTTTCTTCTGAAGCCATTATGGATGCATATTCAGAGAGATTGTCTCAAAGTTTAGATCTTAAGACCCTTTTGGCAGTTCGTTACATGTACAATGATTATTTATTTGATGAAGATGTTGACATTACGGAGACCATTCTTAATGCAGTTGATTTCTTCACTGTCATGGAAGATTTAGGAGTTAAAATGTACAAAACATTTTGGGAGAAATTAGAAACAAATCCAGAAATTAAAATGATTGATGTGACTAGAATGTTTCTTAATGCTAATGTGCCAAATGAGCTAGAAATTGCTGAAGCTTACTTTAAGAAACCTGTGGAGGGAAAAATTCGAACAACTTTGATGCAGATATGGGAAACAAAAGATGTTATCCATACGGCTAATGCTATAGAATCAGTAATCAATGTATTAGGGTACCACGTTCTTGATGATGAGTCTTTGAAGAAAGACATTAATTCTTTTAAAGAATTAATTTGCCAGAAAGTAGATGAGTATACTCTACATGATATACATAATTCACTGACAAATATCTTTGGTCTTACACAGTCACTTTCTGAGTTAACTGTTGAAATAATGAAAGAAATGGGACACTCAAAGCAATTAATCGAATTTCTTCAAGAGATTGCCATTGATGATATAAGAAATTTGATTGATGCAGTGGAAGATATATCTGAATCACATGTACAAGAATCCACAGTTTCTGCTTTAATTGAAATAAAGCGATTTCTTTCCCCATTGCTGAATCCCCAAATTGCTGAAAGAGACAGCAAGTGGGTTTTTGCAACAATTGAAAAACAAACAAAATCCATGAATGGTACATCTATACCAGCAAAGATTTGTGATTGTATGGATAATCTTCACAATCTAAAATCACTGTACAATAATGTTGCAAATAGGGGACAACAAACAAAAGAAATAATAAAAAGTATTGTAACAAAGGGAGAATTCATATTTGTTCTTGATCCAGATAGGGAAGTTGTCACATACTCTGTTCAGTATAAAGAGAACAAAAATAAATATGATAAACAAGAAACAACATTGCTTGACATTCGAAGTCGTGCTCTTTTGTTGTTAAATACAGAAAGAACATCTTCAGAAAGCAGCTTTAATGCTAGCGAGTTTAAATCATTTATATGTTCAATAGATTTGTGTGTAGATATCAGAGATGATCTTCTTGAACTGTACACTTCAGGAAATATTCGTTTCTCACACTTCAAGAAGAAGTTCCCCATCAGAACATTGCAAGAAATGAAAGATTCATTACAATATGATTTAAAAAAATGGACTTCAACAATGAAGGAAATACGAGGAACATATTATCTTATGAATTTCATCAGAGGATCTCAAATACATAGTCTGAAGAATTTCTTACAGAAGGGTGCTCCTGATCCTGGAGTGTCTGCCGTCCTAAAATTTATTCACCCAGACTTGTCAGCAGATAAGGTGTTAGATGTATACAAGGAACAACCTAGTGGATTAGAGGATGAACAAGTCAAAGTAATGGGCTGGTCAATTCATGAAGCTTATGATGATTTGGCTTTATTTCATCGCAATATGGGATGCACAGACTGTACGAAGAAAATTAGTGATTGTGTTCAAGTGGGTAGTATGTTTGTTTGCCAGTTAGAAGAACAAAGTGATTATGTGCTAAAAACTATACTAGCCTTGTATCACAACAGTACACATCAACTTCCAGAACCAAACCAATTGTTATTCTGTTCTCCTGATACAAAATGGTGTGAAATTGAATTACTTCTCCAAAGGTGCACAGGTGCTATTGAGTTTTATGGGTCAATGCCTCTGTACTGCATAGCAAACGTGGAAAAGCTGCAAAATGATGTTCAGTTTAAACTAGTTGATGAACTCCAACAGTTGAAAGCTGGATCAAAATATTTGTTGGCAATTGTTTGTCGTGGAGCAAAACATCATCCTTTTGTTGATCGCCTGAGTGGAAACTTGGCTGTTATCCAGCCTATGTCTGATATGTCATTGAAAAATCTTCTGAATGATAAATTCAGTGATGTTCATACGTTCACTTCAGATGTTGCTGGTCTTGGAAAAACATTGCAAATAAACAAAGAGGCTGCAAAGCAAAATCTCAGTACATTGACACTTCATATAAGTGGAACCTTTAGTTCAAGCACCTTAGTTGAACGTTTGATGAATTTGAAGATTCGAGCTTTTCATGTTCTCCATTTAGATATTGGATCAGTAGATGATTTGGATGAACTTGACATGTTCTTGTTTCAACTGATTGTGTTAAGATTTGTATCATCTGGAGTTGGTGCATTCTACCTTTGCACAGGCAATGTTTCTATTGAAATAGCAAATTCAATCAACAATATCTTAAGAAATTCTTTACTTGCTGCTACATCTTTTAAAAGAATTCTCTTAAAATGGAAAGATTTTGAAGACTTTAACCCTAGTATGGAGATCAATAGTCCAGTACAGGTTGTGTGCCAGTACTTGACTGCGATAGATCATGGGCAACTGGACCAAAGGGATTTAAAATTTTCTGGGGATGGGAAAGTGAATGCATTGCCTGCAAATAAATGCAGACAGATACTTAGAAAGCATATGGCTACAACTTCTGATATTTCCTTTTCCATTGTTCATATTTTTCTAAACGTTCTTGCAGATCAGCTGAAAAAATTTTCTTGTAGTTCTTTTTTCAAAGTATCGAGAATAGGCGATATGATTGGACAAAATGTTGTCCCAACTATTCGAAGCAATCTGGTAAAATCAATGATTGAAGTGTCAAGAGAATTTGCATCTAGATCAGTGAATGCTTGTCGATCTGAGCAGGGTACCACACTGTCTTATGAGGAAGTTGTTGAATCTTCTTCAAAGGACCTTGCAAAATCGGCAGTTAGTCGTGTTGACAGCATGATTAGATGGGAAGAAAGCAATCACTTAATCTACGTTTTTCATAATCAGAATATTCAAACACTTTCTGCTATGTATCGTGACAAAACAGGGCTACCTGATCATGTGCGTAAAATGTTTGAAACTCAAATGAACAAACAGTTGCCAGACTTCAGTCAAATGAAGCAATTAGAACTTCAGCAAATCCTCCAGAGAGTAGCAAGGCTTCAAAGAACACCATTGTCTGATAATCAGCTTACTGAACTTTCAAGAGACTACGCACTTACTCCGGACAATCTTTTAAAAATGGTGTTGATAATGATGCGGGTACAATCAAAAGTGCCAATTGTAATTATGGGTGAAACTGGTTGTGGGAAAACCTCACTTATAAGATATTTAGCAAGTATTTGCGATGTACCATTCCAAGTTATGAATATTCATGCTGGAACAAAATCTGAAGACGTAGTGAATACTATAATGCTAAGTAATGCCAACTGCATGAAATCACCACGCAAACAGAATTGGTTATTTCTTGATGAAATCAACACATCTGAAATTATAGGTTTAATATGTGACACAATTTGTCACAGAAAATGTAATGGTTTAGACCTAATGCCAAACTTGATTATCATGGGGGCTTGTAATCCATACAAATTAAGAACTAATGAAGCTATCAAGACTGCTGGACTTACTGGCAAAATTAAGACAGATGACTTGTCAAAACTAGTTTACAGGGTACTGCCACTGCCAGAAATGATGGTTGACTATGTGTGGGATTTTGGAAGTCTGAATGAAAAAGACGAACGATTATATATTGAAAGAATGATAGAAGATGTATTTAAGGAGAACACTCTGCATCGTAAATTACTGAGTGATTTACTTGCTGCATCGCAAAAGTTTGTAAGAGCACAAGAAGCATCTACTTGTGTGGTAAGCCTTCGTGATGTGCATCGTTGCAAAATACTGACGTGTTGGTTTGATTCAATTCTAAAACAAAAGAAAACTAAATCTCAACTTCGTCTTGATATGAATATTAAGGCTATGGTTTTAGCTCTGGCACACTGCTATCACAGTCGTTTTATGGATAAAAATGTCAGACTCAAGTACCGTCAAGTTCTGTCTGACCAGATGAAGAAAAATGGTAAAGAGATCTCCGCAGATTCCATTTATCTAACAATAAAAGAGGAGCAAAAGGATATACTGGATAGAATGGACCTGCCTCCTGGCACTGCAAAAAATTCTGCTTTACAAGAAAACCTGTTTGTTATTTTGGTATGCATTCTAAATAAAATCCCCATATTTGTTGTTGGTAAGCCAGGTTGTAGCAAGTCATTAGCTATGCAGGTGATACGAAGTAATTTAAGAGGAAAGGATTCTAAAGATGCCTTTTTTAAAATGTTACCACAATTATATTGTGTGTCCTTCCAGGGATCTGAGTCTTCTACTTCTGATGGCATCAAGAAAGTTTTTGAGAAGGCTGAAAATTATCAGAAATCAAATACTAAAGATGATGTGTTGTCTGTGGTTATATTGGATGAGATTGGGCTAGCTGAAGTGTCACGGTTTAATCCACTGAAGGTTTTACACAGTCTTTTAGAGCCTGAAGGAAGAAGTCGACCAGATGTTGCTGTGGTTGGAATATCAAACTGGGCTTTAGATGCTTCCAAAATGAACAGAGCAGTACACCTTTCCCGACCAGATATGGATGAGGATGAACTCTTTGAAACAGCTGTATCAATCAGTGAGTCCTTCACTGGCTCAATTGAAATTAAACAGAGAGGATTGTCTCTCAGTCAAAATGTTCGGAGTACTATTGGTGACATTAGCTCGGATCTAAGAAAAATAGCAAAGTCATACATTTTGTACACAAAACAATTGCAATTTAAACATTTCCATGGATTAAGAGATTTTTATTTTCTGGTGAAGTTTGTTGCAAGAAAAATTGCACAGGAAAAAAAGCAACCTGTCCCATCAGAAATTAAGACTGATATAATCATGGAAGGACTTCAAAGGAATTTTGGAGGTTTACGATTAGGACACAGCAATATCATGGAACATTTTAAACAATGTTTGAGTACCAGTGGATCTGCCTCGTCACCCATTGATGAATTAATTGGTAGGAACATAAATGATAGTTTGGCCAGGCATCTTATGGTTATTACTAAAGGAGAATCTGTGTTAGGCATAATTGAACAGCATCTTCATCAGTTGAAAAGAGAGGGAACTGAGATTATTTTTGGAAGTCAGTTTGAAGAAGACTTGACGGATGACTATAATTATAGAATTCTCAGTAAAATCATTCTTTGTATGGAACAAGGTATTGTTTTGATTTTGAAGGACTTAGAAAACATTTATGGAAGTTTGTATGACATGTTGAATCAGAATTACACCCGTATAGGAAAGAAAAATAATTGCCGTGTAGCACTTGGTCCATACAGCAATCCCTTTTGTCATGTTGCTGAATCATTCCGTTGTATAGTTTTGGTAGAGGAAAACAAACTTGACTATTCAGACCCTCCTTTTTTGAACAGGTTTGAAAAACAATATTTGACATTTTCAGATGTATTAAACTCAAATCAACGACATATGGTCAGTGAAATACGAGATTGGGTAAACCGTCTAACTACAATTGAAGATATGCCCTTCTCAGAATCAAATGCTTTCCCTTACTTCAATGAAGAACTTCTTGTGTCTTTAGTTCTTTATAATGAGGCATTAAAGCATACAAGTGAACATTCTATAATGATGCATTGCAAACAAGATTTGCTGTGGCTGATTAGACCAGAAGTCATTTTTAGATTAGAAAAAGTTTCAGATGCAGAGATAAGAGAAACATGTGTAGATATTCAAGATGGGTATTTTGATCTGCCAATTCACCATGGTCTTGGACATTTGATAAAATTCCAGATTGAAAATGAGGAACAATTGTCTGATAACAAGATCACAATCATTTTTACAAATAGCAACATACATGCTAAACTCTCAGAAGAATTGGTACCGTGGAAATATCAGTCAGTGAAAATTGGTGCTTTCAAATCTGAAAAGAGGCTATCAGTTACACTGAAGCAATTTTGGGACACACCTGACTCATTTATTCTATTGGTTCATTGTAATGCAGAAGAGGATGGAAAGCATTTGATGCTTACCAAGTCAATAATTGAAAAGAATATTGCTGAATATCACAAAGTAACTGATAAAGGGAATAAATTAGTGTACATTTTAGTACATTTGAATGGTAGAGATCCAAATAGCCAGTCCAGTTCTAATGAAAATATGCTCGGGTCAGTTTCACAAATTAATTTTTTGTCACAATGTAAACTTGCAATGCTTGACAGTCTTGAACCATCAATGATACCTTTACCAACATTGCGAAACAAAACTCTCTTTGAAATGATGGACATGTTGCTCCAAAATTCTGAAAACCTTAAAAATGAAATTTTTTGGGCATTTACTAGGATAAAGTTTGGAGATCAAGGTAGAGATGTAGACAGCATAAGTGACAGTTTGAATAAGATTAAAAGATGTGACTATTTCTTAAATCATTTGGCTCACCTTCTTTCTGTACAAATACATAAAAAATTAACACTTGATGAAAATGAGGGATGGTGTATTTCTGTTGCCTGCGACGTTCAGGCTTTGAATACTTGTTCAAACTTTGTTAATGCTTTAGAAGAACATTTGAAAAACATATTTAAAAAGCCACTGGCTAAACTCCTTTATAAAATGGAGCTCATGGGCATTTTAGATTGTTTTTTCATAGATGATGAATGCAAAGATGGAAGGAGGTCATTATGGCTCGCTTTAGTGTCAGATGAAAGATATTTTTGTCTTGATGATATTCCTGATCCTAGTGGACCAGAATGTTATTTCTGTGATACACCAGATATAGCCCTTCAAATGCCATTCAGCAGTGTTGTTTATGAATCTGTTGAAAGAACTAAAGATCACTTTTTGGATGGTGTCACACATGCAAAAGTCAAGTGTGAGATTGATGCTGATTCTGAACTACCAGAAGAAGTTATGGATGAAATTAAGTTGATACATGAAGCATTCATTGCATCATCAGTTTCTGAATACTTTGCTGAATATTCATATAGCTCTTTGTTTGAAGACTATGAAAAAGATTTTTGCAATCTTTTTTCAAACAATTTAGTATCACACTTAAGTCAAGAATCAAGAATTTACTACACAAAATGGATGGTTGTACAAAAGAAAGATTTAAAGGGGGAACAATTGCTCGTCATTATATCAAATCTTCATTGCTTTGGATGGATGCACAGCTCTATAATTACACCAGCATTGCAACTTCTAGAACTTTGTTCTAATATGTTCGATCAAGAATTAATGTTTTCCTTACCCATGAATCAAATATCAGATGATGGTGGTCTAGAAACTACGCAACCATCTGTTACAAATTTATCAAGTGTGTCTGTGGCAGATATTTGTGTTGAAGAATTAAATTCCGAAGAAGAAGGTCAGTCTGATATTGGCATAAATGAAACGATTCAGACTCTTGAAACTGATAATACTGAAGAAAACTACCCCATGCCGATGGTCAAAGAACTTGGAGTTGGAGACAATGTCAAAGAACATACAGTTTCAGATGAAGATTTGGACACTTTGGACAATGCTAATGAAGACACGCATGAAACTTTGGCAATGACAACCAACAGCAGTGACACTGAAGAGGAGGAAAAAGTACCCCAGCATTTTGAGAATGTATTTGACATTGTATCATCAGTGGATGCTCTGGGAGAGTTTGTGGCCATTATTAGTCATAGAATGCTTGTGAATTTTGCAAATAGCGCTTCTAGAAAATTGTTATTAGCAACAAGAAATTTTATAACTCTGGCAACGGAAGTGTCCAATGTATTACATTTACACAAGTTACGTCTTTGCAATGATGTTGCTACATATTTCATTGAACCTAATGCAATGGAAATTAATGAGCTTGAACCACTTGCAAGCGTATTAGAAGAAAATGATCTGGATTCTGAGGAAGTTTTTAATGAATTGGTAGCACTGTTCGAAACTGTGAGTAATAAAAGTTCTGCCATGACGAAGGCAAGAACTATGTGTCAATATTTGTTTAGATGCATTTCCTCAAATGAAAAAACTACTGCATACCGTTACCTTTTTGGAGTCATCAATGATTTTATTATACCTGAAAATGAGTATGAGTTGTTAAAAGAACCATTATATACTTTTATGCAGGATATTGATACTTTATTTTGTGATGTTTTATTCAGTAGTAAATATGGTGATCAAGATGAAATAGATGATTCTTTACTATCACAGTTGAATTTATGCTTGCAAAAGTTATACACTAAGAAACAACAAGATGGACCATTTACTTTGATGATTGTGGATATACTCCAAAACATGATTGATATACCTGAAGATGAATATGACTTTGCAGGTTTGATTAAGAAGGCTGGATTAATCCTGCAAAAAGAAAAGTCGTCATTACTCTTCGTTACAGCAGTTGCTTTCTTGAAGTCCTCCATAACAAAAGTCGATGAATTGATGGTGCAAAATGAAGAAGAATGTACTTCATTGTTGAATTCTTTAAATGCAGTTATTGTTGGATTAGAAAATGCTGGAATAGAACACACGGTTAAAGTGTTCTTTCTGAAAACTCTTGGTCAGAGGCTCTCTATACATTCTATCAAGAAATGCTGTGATGAACTCCCTGAATCAGTCACTTGCGTTGCAAATATCAAGTGGGCGGAGAAAACCTGGACAAAGCTTTTGGAGTATAACCCATTGGCTGTACATTTGCCGGAACAAGTTTTGAAAGAAGGGGAAATATTAATGGTTCAGGCAGAATCTTTTGAAAAGAATATGGATAAACTCAAAAGCATCGCACAAAGAGAAGGTTCCACTGGGAAACGCCTTCTTCTTTCTCTAGCGATGAGTGAGTTTTATACTCGAAGATATCGAGAAATGTTAGATGACACAATTAAAAGTAATGCAGAAGAATTTCTGAAGGTTGCACTCAGTTCTACGGATTCACGTAATTATGAAAAAATCATGAACTTTCTAACTGGAAAACAAGATCTTCCTAATGGAATGTTTGAAATAAGTGAGCAAACTTCTTTTCAGTGGTTTATGATAAACACATCCCTTGTATCGTTGTACTGCTTGATGTTAACTGAAGAAAAGGGACAGAAGTCACTTTTATTAAAGTGTCTGCTTAGTCCTTCAGAAATACAGTCACTGTTTGTGCCGGGAGATGCTAAGGTGAACACTGACCAATGGGTTCCTGAAGATTGCTTTGAAGGAAAAGCAATATTTGCATTGTGTAGTTGCAACAATAGGCTGTTACTTACAGACAATGAGACCTTACAATGTGTCGTGTGTAACAAAGATCTTGAAGCTGTTGCAAATCAATTTATGGAATACTCAGACCATACAGACACATATTACAAGGGATACTCGCACAAAAACTTAGACCATTTGAGCAACTTTGAAAATTTATTCAGCAATATGTCAGCCTTGTCATTTCATCTGTTGCAATTTCTGTTGAAGGGAGCTTTGTTAGGCTCTTTAGTCCTTGACATTGATAATTCACAGAAAATTGAGGAAGTTTTATCTGTGTCTGAAATAGACCTGTTTGAGTTTATGACCAATAGCATTTCAAGTCACTGGACAAAAATTGGACGTTTGACCAATTTGGATGATTTTGGTATTGGACAGTTAATGCAAACTGTCGTTAAATCGTCTGATCATATTTTGTTTAAAAAATTTCCTTTTGAAAGTTCCACTGAAAAATGGGATCAGGAGTTTGATAGCCATGTGTCACACCTTTATGAAAATAGTCTCAATGCTATTTATAAACATAAGCAGCATTTTAATGCAGTTTATGAATTACCAGAAGATTCTATCGAGGCACAAGTTCGGGAATTGAATACTGTTGATAAATACTCTGAAGTCGAACGTTCGGAATTATTACCAGCTACTTTTAGATTGACAAAACCCCCAACTAGAAGCAATTTCATGTGTTTATTATCATTATCCAAAGGAAAATATCCATTTCTGATGAAAGTATTACAATTTGAAAAAGATCTTAAACAACCAATTCATCTGTATAGCATAATTCAGTGGCACTTGGTAACATGTGTTAAAATCAGTTACTCAATGAAGAGATGGCAATGCGCTGATATGTCTGTCAGGGAGTTCCTAGATAAGCAGAGAGGTAAAGGTCTTGTGAAAAAAGTGTTCAATACTTTTAAGAACTCTATTGTTGCCGTGAAAAAGTATTTGGGTGACAATGATTCACTAGCTATACCTGCCTTAAATGAAAATTCAAAACTTCAAGATTGCCTATTGTTAGACAAAGACTGTTGGATGTACAAATTGGTATCCAGACTGGTAAAAATACAAAATGAGTTTATTGACTTTTGTTTAATGCTGTCTTTTGATTGCAAAACCTTGCAATTTCTAATCAGAGATGAACATTCGGCATGCCTGAGGTCCGTACGTTTAACGGAATTGAAAACTGAAAATTTGATCAATATGAAAACGGATGATGAATCATTTGATGAATTTTTACTCGAGAACTCATGTTCAGAATTAGCCTATGGGAGGGGACATATGATTAAATATGATTTCCACAACATAGAAAAGGATTTGGTGTACGACTTGATGATTGAAGGAAGAAAATGTTACATTGCACAAACTGGACTACAATACATTGTATTTAAAGATGAATTGTACCGAACATTTGTGTCTCTGCTGAAAGATGTGAATCTGTCGGTATCTCAAGAACCTCTGCCTAGTGATTTAGCAGTACAAATTGAAAAGACCAGTGCTGAAACTCCTAACATGGCTTCAGAGTTGATTAACCATTTGGATATGATATTCACATTATTAAAAAGAACAAAATGTGATCCAGAAACACCACTGATGGATTACATTAAGACATACAGTAATATGATTGGCCAAGATTTTCCAAAGCAATATTTACCCAGTCCTGAAGGAAGATTGAAAGTTTGTCATGTAGTATCCCTCCATGGATTGCTTGAAGAATTAAGCGCTGAACGAGTCATAGGTAGTCTAGATGAAAAGTATGAATCTGAGTTAGATGAACATTTACTTGAACATTTTCGCAGTATGCCAGCTAAAAGTATACATAAGGCTGAAACAGTTGCAAAGGCACTGAAAAAGTTTATTTATAGATGTATCTACATGTGTGAGACTACCCCTGAGCAGCCATTACTACAGTTTATAAATGATGCTTCATTCTGGACAGAATCATCGATGTGTGATGGAAAGTTAAAACTTGGTGGATGTACCGAGGATTTGGTTGACATTATTCCAAGTGAAGTTAAAGTTTGTCATGTTGTACAAATTGTTCAGCAGCTGAATGAAACTATTGAGGTAAGCTATTTATCAATTGTCAACAATGTCTTAGGTTATAAAACATAAGCATCAAAGTTTTTGGGGTATACTGGAGTCACCTTGTCCGTCCCTGCGTGTGTGTTTCAGTACAAACAAACTGGGTTTGGGTGACTCTAGGGTTAGGGTCCATAAAATGTCCATAAGCGGATTTATGTGGCTAAAATCGGGTTTATGTGGCCAAATTTTAACATGGGAAAGCCACTTAAGTATCCTATCGTTAGTACGTCCGCACATCCAGGAGCGACGTTATGGGGTTTGGGTCAGGGTTAGCATTATGGGGTTTCCATTATGTCCAAACGGTCATTGTTGGGTTGAATTTCGTTTGTGGGTTGAAAAAATACACTTGTTGGGTTGAAAAATAGTAAAGGAATATAGAAGGAAAAAACGCCGTCAGTTGGTACATGGGTAGCATAAGGGATAACCTAGAGTGGGATTACATTTGGGGTCAAAAGGTCAAATATCTAGGTCACCGTTACTAAAAATAGAAATTTGGTTTCTGGATGATAACTTTGGTCCATGGGTAGCTTAGGGGATAACCTAGAGTGGGATTGCATTAAGGGTCAAAATGTCAAATATCTAGGTCACTGTTACTAAAAATAGAAATTTGGTTTCCGGATGATAACTTCAGTTAAGGGTGATGGATTTCAATGAAAGTTGGTCCATGGGTAGCTTAGGGGGGAAAAGCTAGAGGGGGATTGTATTTCGGGTCAAAAGGTCAAATATCTAGGTCACTGTTACTAAAAATATAAATTTGGTTTCCTGATGATGACTTCAGTTAGGAATCACGATATCAATGACAGTTGGTACATGGGTAGCTTAAGGGATAACCTAGAGTGGGATTGTATTTGGGGTCAAATATCTAGATCACTGTTACTGGAAATAGAAATTTGGTTTCTGGATGATAACTTCAGTTTGGGGTGATGGATTTCAATGAAAGTTGGTACATGGGTTGCTTAGGCGGTAACCTAGAGTAGGATTGCATATTGGGGTCAAAAGGTCAAATATCTTAGTCTCTGTTACTAAGATTAGAAATGTAGTTTCCGTATGATGACTTCTCCCTCATTTAGACAAAAGTATCATCATATAAAAATATAGACAGATGCTGCTGTATAAACATCAGCTAACATTCCAATGATAGCTGATGGCAGGGGACATGTATTGCATGCAATACTGACTGTAAGCTGGTTGTTTTGGACAAGTTCGATAATGGGTCATATGGGGTAAAAATTAGGTCAAATTCAAAGGAACCTTTTGAACACTCGAGGGGTCACTGTTTTGATTGGATATTCATGAAATTCTATCAGAATGTTTGTCTTAATAATATCTAGGACAAGTTATAGCATTGGTCATCTGGGGTCAATAATTAGGTCACCAGTTCAAATCTCAGGAAAATCTTGTTAACCCTCTAGATGTCACAATTGTGATTGAATCTTCACCAAACCTTGTCAGAATGTTTGTCTTGATGATATCTTACACAGTTTAGAATATAGGTAATCTTGGGTCAGAAACTAGATCACCATCTCAAATCACAAGAAAACCTTGATAACAACAGACCTAATGACACAGGTTCAAAACGATGATTCTCATATATAGATATAGGGCCATCTTGGCCCTCTTGTTCCTTTGTTAGTTCTTTGTTGTATGTTATTTTGTTTTATGGTTGATATAGTTCTTGGCCCATAGATTTTAAAATCAAAATCAAGCAAATGAATTGTCATTTATCAAGTCAATTGCAGTAATGAGTTTATACCATGTTTTTAACAGACACAACGTCAAGGTGATCTTAGAATTGATCATGTGATTACTAACTGGAAGACCAAGCGAACACCAACCAAACCTAAACAAGCTACAAAGACAACAAAGAAACTGAGGAAAAGGTGACATTTTTTTTTGTCTAGAGCTTATTTAAGATCAAGTCAAAGATTATAAAACTGAGTTTGTAGATCTCTCTTACAATGGCGTATTGTCATTGGTCAACTTAAAAACAATACTCAGACACAACCAATCAGGTGCTGGAGTTTTGATATTGGTCTTTCAACTCAGTTTGGTTGTGGCCGTTGGTCCAGAGGTTAGTGCACTGGATTGGAACCAGGGGAATTTGATTCCCAGTTGCGGCAGGTTATACCCTTCTATGAAAATTTGACAGCAATGTTGATTTTCCTCCACATGTGGAGAAGTTACTGGTTCCTTGTATAACTGAAAAGTTGTCGAAAAACGACATTAAACCCAAATCAAATAAAACAATGTTAGTGCCCTTGATGTGCCTCTTGCTTCGTTTTTTGATCACGTGTTGTCCGTCGTCCATCGGTCCGTGCTTACATTTTGATATTTATGTGGCTTCTCTGTATTGACAAAGTAGTTGAAAATAGAATGTTTAGGGTTAGGTTTTATGTTGCTATAAATGCTCTGAGGTAGCTATTAATTTGTGTCTCTAATTAAGCCCCACAATACCCCAAAATACAGAATGTAGCCACATAAGTACCTAACTTTAGAGTCGTCCGTCAGTCCATCTCTCAACAATTGCTTTCAACAACATCTCCTTCTTATACAGTAGGCCAATTTCAATGAAACTTTACACATTCTTTGCATGAAGCTCTGCCAAAGTTGTTAAAAAAAAATTTCATTAAAAACTCTTGGTTGCCATGGCAACAAACAGGAAAAACTTTAAAAGTCTTGTCCGAAACCACTGGGCCTAGAGCTTAGATATTTTGTGTGTAGCATTGTCTAATAGAACACAAAGTGCTCATGGTGAGCTATTGTGATCGCGTGTTGTCAGTCGTCTGTCCGTCCGTCGGTGCCTCCGTGCATCCATCAATAATTGCTTTAAACAACATCTCCTTCTTAAACAGTGAGCCAATTTCATCGAAAATTCCATTAAAAACTTTGATTGCAATGGCAACTAATAGGAAAAGCTTTAAAAATCTTCTTGTCCGAAACCACAGGACCTAGAGCTTATATATATAGTTTGTATAGCATTGTCTCGTGAACCTCTACCAAGTTTATTAAAATAATGACCCTTGGGTCAAAATTGGCTCTGCCCTGGGGGTAAATTGATTTTACCTAGACTTTTATAGGAAAATTTTAAAAATCTTCTCACAAGTCAGAAACTACAATGCATAGAGCTTAGATATTTGGTGTGTAGCATTGTCTAGTAGACATCTACCAAGATTGTGAAAAAATTATGGCTCCGGGGTCAGAATTGGCTCCGCCCAGGGTTAACTGGAATATTACAATGGATTATATAGGAAAATAAAAAAATCTCCTTGTCAGAAACTGCAGTGCCTAGAGCTTAGATATCCTTGATGCAGCATTGTCTAGTGGATCTCTACCAAGTTTGTTCAAATTATGGCCCTGTGGTAAAAATTGGCCTGCCCTGAGATTTGCTCTATTTTATATAGTCTTAAATATTAATTAAATTTGGAAATCTTCTTGTACAAAACCACAAGGCCTAGAGCTTAGATAACTTGTATGTATCATTTTCTAGTGGACAACTACCAAGTTTTCTCATATTAAGACCCTGGGGTCAAATTCCCCCCCCCGGGTCATATAGTAAAAAAAGAAAAATGGAATTTCATGAGCTAGAATATAGGCTTAAAAAGATACGGAGCGGACACAAAATCAGCCAGTTTTGACCCCTAAGTGTGACCTTGATCTTGCACACAAACAATTACCAACAACAACTTTATTTTTTCAGGTAAATTGTCTCTGGATGTGCTTTCTGAAGAAGAACTTGGATAAGTTGAGTGAGATGATGATTTTAGATTTTGGATTTGATTTGCATGAACTTACATTAGTGAAGAATGATTTTTATTGTTCATTTAATCTGTATTTGTGAAAGTATTGTGAGAGTATCTGACAACAGTTCTATGATACAAAAGATGAGTCTACTTTGTATTAAGCTGATGTTATCAGACTGTATGATGTTGTTTTGCTGTAACATTTATGTGAACATAATTTTATCCACATTCATTTTATCATGTCTATTTTGTATATATACATACATGTTCAGATTATGTAGGTTTTTGTTGTATTATACATTGATTGTGTCATATTTCTGCTTAATTTTGTGTGCTAAGATAGCTTTAATATAAACCTTGTCAATATAGTTTTATACTAGATTATTTCTTAACAGCAATTCTTGTACTTAATCTGCTAATGGAAAATGGTGTATTTTTTGCTTGATAAATTATATTTTTATAATGATATCATGTTTTGATTTGATGCTTTATTTGTTTAGTGTTTTATTTTTCATTACACACATATTTAAATGTAGATGTTTTCTAAGTGAGTTTTTGAATTGCACTTTCTTCTTATTGTTGCTTTACTTGATAACTTATAAAATTAATGTTCATTTATTATGTATTTATTTCACATAATATGCACATTGTATATTATTTCTGTCATATATTAGTGTGGTAGATTTGAGAATGATTGATAGTACATCATGTATTTTTTGCTGATTATATTATAATATGTGCTTTTTACTGATTGATGATGCAATATATACATTTTGCTGATTGATAATACAGGATATACTTTTTGCTGATTGATGATACAATATATACTTTCTGCTGATTGTTAGTACAATATGTACTTCTTCCTGAATGAATGATAAATTATGTACTTTTTGCTGACTGATGATACAATATATACTTTTTGCTGATTGATAATACATAAAAATATGTGCTTTTTGCTGATTAATAATACAATATGTTCTTTTTGCCGTTTGATAATGCATGATGTTCTTTTGCTGATTGATAATTACAGTATATACTTTTTGTTGATTGGTAATACAATATGTTCTCTTTGCTGATTGATGATACATTATGTTCTTTTGGGTGATTGATGATACAGTATGTTCTTTTGGATGATTGATGATACAGTATATACTTATTGCTGATTGATGATACAGTATATACTTATTGCTGATTGATGATACAGTATATATTTTTTGGTGATAGATGATACATTATGTTCTTTTGGATGATTGATGAAAAAGTATATACTTATTGCTGATTGATGATACAGTATATACTTATTGCTGATTGATGATACAGTATATACTTTTTGGTGATAGATGATACATTATGTTCTTTTGGATGATTGATGATACAGTATATACTTATTGCTGATTGATGATACATTATGTTCTTTTGGATTATTGATGATACAGTATATACTTATTGCTGACTGATTATACAGTATATACTTTTTGCTGATTGATGATACAGTATATATTTTTTGCTGATTGATAATATAGTATATACTTATTGCTGACTGATGATACAGTATATACTTCTTGCTGATTGATGATACAGTATATACTTTTTGCTGATTGATAATTATTATGTTCTTTTTGCTGATTGATAATAATTATATTCTTTTTGGTGATAGATAGTACAATATGTTCTTTTTGCCATTTGATAATGCATGATGTTCTTTTGCTGATTGATAATACAGTACATACTTTTTGCTGAATGATAATATAGTATATACTTATTGCTGACTGATGATACAGTATATACTTTTTGGTGATTGATGATACAGTATATACTTTTTGCTGATTGATAATATAGTATATACTTATTGCTGACTGATGATACAGTATATACTTTTTGGTGATTGATGATACAGTATATAATTTTTGATGATTGACGATACAGTATATACTTTTTGCTGATTGATAATATAGTATATACTTTTTGCTGATTGATAATATAATATGTGCTTTTTGCTGGCTGATGATGCAGTATATACTTTTTGCTGATTGATAATATAATATGTGCTTTTTGCTGATTGATGATACATTATATACTTTTTGCTGACAAACATTATATACTTTTTGCTGATTGATGATACAGTATATACTTTTTGCTGATTGATAATATAATATGTGCTTTTTGCTGATTGATGATACAGTATATACTTTTTGGTGATTGATTATATAATATGTGCTTTTTGTTGATTGATGATACATTATATACTTTTTGCTGACAAACATTATATACTTTTTGCTGATTCATAATATTGTATATACTTTTTTCTGATTGATAATATAATATGTGCTTTTTGTTGATTGATGATACATTATATACTTTTTGCTGACAAACATTATATACTTTTTGCTGATTGATGATACAGTATATACTTTTTGGTGATTGATAATAATTATGTTCTTTTTGGTGATAGATAGTACAATATGTTCTTTTTGGTGATTGATGATACAGTATATATTTTTTGCCGATTGACATCTACAAAAAATGGTAATATTATCAAAACTGTACAGCTTAATTATTGTTTTTTTGTTTGATTATAGTTACCCCAGATACTTTAATTTATTTTACAAAACATTTTGTAAGAGTTGTTGCCCTTGTTGAAAAAGATATTTTTAGATTAGTTATACTTTCTGTAGATATTGCACAGTGACCTTTATTTTTCTTCATCAAATTAGATTGATTCTGTGTTTCGCATGTTTCTACCAAAGACCTATATTATGTTTCTAGTGTGGGTTTTTGTTAAAATGGATCTTTTTTCTTTTATGTTTGGAAAATGGGCTACTTCCATGGACTACAATGCAATGTTCACTGCATAATAACTCAAAAGTCATTTTTTCTGTAAGTTTTGGACAATTATATTCTAACATGGAAACCTATTAAAAATGATAAATGTTTCCAAAATTTGTCTGCTCCATTTATTAATTAGTGGATTTTTCAATGTTAGTTATTGAATTATATGTTTGTCAAATATACCTGCTTAGCATAGCTTATTTTGATAAACATTTTATAAACTGTTTATTATAATGTATTTATGTTTAATCTGAATTAATTTGACCTTACATTCATCATTATAAATGTATTATGCCAAATTTAAAGTATCCTGTAGACAAATACACTGATTGATGGGGTCTTGTCCATATTCTTCATTGAACTGTTATTATTAATTATAGATGTGCTTTTAAAAAATGATTTTATGTTTTTGGTTATGGTAATTGTAGGACTTAACTAATTTTTCTACATCATATTTACTGTACTTGTACTAAATTCTGTCTTATCTAATTACCTGTTTTAAAATCTTGAATATTTATTGTGCTGTATAATTGATACATAAGGCCACAAAAATTTCATCTCCTGTTCGTCGAGATTTGCTGAACGTATTTTTAACAAAATGAAAAATAAAAAATTTAATTTATTGTTTGCTCGCTCACCCCAATTTTTTTCAAAAAAAATCTGTACAGCCATAATTTATTTTGGTGAGGCCTAATGTTTTAATTGTGCTTAAGATATTTTTGTCTATAATTATTTGTGGTCATCTTTAATATTTACATTGATTGAGTCAAATAATGACTTACACTTATCAAATGTACATATTATAGTCTCTCTCATTGTGCCTTACTTCTGAGTAAAAGTGCCTTATGTAAACACTCATTAAATTTACTTTTTTATGTTTATCTTAAACATAAAAATCAAGTAATTTGCATTTTATTATTTCTTAATGCTGTTTTAGAGAGTTTACTAAGGTTTTAGATTAATTTTAGTTTCATGTAACATGCTAATTAATGATAAAAAAAATCTGTTACCATGTAATTTTCTATTACATTTATGTATGATGTCCTACATTAAAGCTCCATGCTGATTGTTTCAAAGTAAATACTAACTTCTTTCAATATTTACTTTAATCATTTGGTTATATAAATGAGCTTATTTGAAGTAAGAAATTATCTATCTTTTTCCAAATAAGTTCAAAATTGGAGGACAATGTTTTTATTTTCTTATGTTTTTATTTTTTTTATTATATAACTTGATATATTTGATTGCAACAATTGTTTTCAAATGCTTATTTGAAATCAATTGTTATATATATATTATTATTGTAATGTATTATTTTGTTGTGTAAGTTGTTAAAAAAGAACTCAGAGCACTTACTGATATACTGTCAAACTTGTGTGAGCACCATTAAAGCCGCCATGTGAAAAAAAGGTTGTACTTTATCAAACATGCAGTGACTGAAGGCAAAATTAATGAATACATGGTTTCTGCTGTTATGCCCCAAAAATATAGGGTTGATTGTTTTTATTTCAAAATATGTTTGATTTTACTTCAAAAATATTGTTTGTATGAATATGTCATCAAGAAAAAAATAATGAGACTGAAAAAATCTAGGGTCTGCAGAAAAAAAGTATACATGTATGTCGGGTTTTTGATAAACCAGGAATTTTTATTCTACTTCCATTTATTGGTTTAGATCCACAGGTTTGACTGTATAAATGACGAAGGTGGTCTATGATTATTGAAAATAATTTTTTGTTTTTGCAAATGCATAATATCTGATCTAATATTAATTGCATTACTACTTGATTAACCTCAATGCTTGCAATGAACCATCTTTAATTCTGATAGTCAAATTTGGGTGATGAGATTAGCATTGTCAGCATATTTACTATCTTGATTTATACAAGTTTTTAGTTCATGCATGCACTTGAGGTTTATAACATGACAGATTGGAGGTGTTTTCATGGATTGGAATGGAACTTGCTGATTTATGTTTGTAGTATTTTCGATTCAAAGTTAAGATGAAAATACTGAGAACTCCCGGTAGTTCCATTTAGATCATCAAAATGGCTGACAATCTGGTATATACATATGTTCATGTTAATGTTTTATATGTACTGAAACAAAGGCTGATGTAAAACAAATGACGCCTTCGTATAACGTACATAATTCTGTTTAAATAATTGAATAAGAAGTGCATTAAAAGTTCAGATTTGTTATTTTTATTTCTTTGTTGGATATTCAGTCAAATTATTTTTAACTTCTTTAAGTACTCGATAGACAAAGAATATCCATCAGTGGATATCTACATCATTATTATGCCCCCTTTCGAAGAAAAGGGGTTATATTGCTTTGCACATGTCGGTTCATACATTCAATAAATACAGGTATGTACACATAAACTAGTGATTAAGATACAATAAATGCACGTATATAAATCCATTTTGTCTGTTGAAAAGAATGGATAGAAGTTGGTCTATGCTAGAATTGAATCACGAGTACAAAGCAGTCAAAGACGAGCTCATATTGAATTAACTAATAAAATATTGGTACATCTTTCTTAAATAAATGGAAGAGAGACAATGAAAGCTTGCCTTTAAAGCAATTAAACAGGATGAAGGTAACAACAAGTTACTTCAAATTTTCATAGAAAATTGTTGTAAATAATGGAGTCCAACCTTTGTTTTCAAACACTATTGAACTAGATACAGAAACTGCACTATCAGCTGGAAGAATAGAACATCAATAATAGTCATAAAATTTTATTAACCCAAAGTTATACAAGACAGAAGTGTAAAATAACAACAGTTAACAAGCAAAATCCAAAATAATTAGCACCTAAATAAAACTGCATTAATAATGTAAATAAACAAAACACAACAAAAAAGTGTTAAGTGAAGTACAATGCAGAGTTCATTCCCAAATATGTAGAGTACCTGCAATTAACTACTAAAGGGTAATAATCCTTATATGTAGAGTACCAGCAATTAACTAATAAAAGGAAATAATCCTTACATGTAGAGTACCAGCAAATAACCAATAAAAGGAAATAATCCTTACATGTAGAGTACCAGCAAATAACCAATAAAGGGAAATAATCCTTACAGTCATATAGAGTACCAGCAATTAACTAATAAAGGGAAATAATCCTTACATGTAGAGTACCAGCAAATAACCAATAAAGGGAAATAATCCTTACAGTCATATAGAGTACCAGCAATTAACTAATAAAGGGAAATAATCCTTACATGTAGAGTACCAGCAATTAACTAATAAAGGGAAATAATCCTTACATGTAGAGTACCAGCAATTAACTAATAAAGGGAAATAATCCTCACATGTAGAGTACCAGCAAATAACTAATAACGGGAAATAATCCTTACATGTAGAGTACCAGCAATTAACTAATAAAGGGAAATAATCCTCACATGTAGAGTACCAGCAAATAACTAATAAAGGGAAATAATCCTTATATGTAGAGTACCAGCAATTAACTAATAAAGGGAAATAATCCTTACATGTAGAGTACCAGCAATTAACCAATAAAGGGAAATAATCCTTACAGTCATATAGAGTACCAGCAATTAACTAATAAAGGGAAATAATCCTTACATGTAGAGTACCAGCAATTAACTAATAAAGGGAAATAATCCTTACAGTCATATAGAGTACCAGCAATTAACCAACTACACAGAAGCACTGCAAGGCAGAGTAATATATGCCCGAAGGTATATTTGATACAGTAAAACATTATTTTCGTACATGGATATGCGTGTTTTCATTTAACCATGGAATTTCATGCAAACGAATATAGGCTTAAAGAGTTACAGTGTGACCTTGACCTTTCTGAAACATTAACTCTGTACGTCGTCTCAATGGGGTAAACATTTGAGTCAAGTTTCTTCAAATTCTTTGCAGGCTTAAAGAGTTACAGAGCGAACACTGAATTGCAAACGGACGGACGCCAGCGTCATAAAATAATTAAATACGTCCATTCAGGCGTATAATAAAAGGAAATATCCATGCATAGCACTTTTCACTATGCAAGGTGGTAAGAAAAGGCAAATGCTTTAGGGCAACTCTCCTTAAAACTGGCCGATGCCCTTATTAAACGCAATAAAGAATTGAACTGAGGCATACGCAGTTACTTATATAAGATTGATTGTGAACGTCAAACTTTCTACCACTAAACATCAGACTTTGTGAATCTGGAGTGCAAAAAATTACTGATAGTTGTCTATACATATCTAACTACATGTATACAGGCATACAGATTCAGCAATTCAAAACAAATGTAAGAGGAAGTACCGGTAGTAATGTTATAATACATTAAGCATGTTGTTAGAATCAATCAAGCATCAATCCTTCTCACTGAGTATAATATGGGACAAGAGATTCAATGATGAGCTTGAACTATACAAAAATATATGCTTGTTCAAAATGAGTATTTCAAAGTACCGTACCGGTATGTCAAGTTTCAAATAAATATTTATAACTGCGTTAAGCTCAGAACAAAATTTATCTAAAAATTAAGCAAAGGGCAATAACTCAAACAAATGTATAAATTAAATAAGAGTTATGGATCTTAATCTTTGCACTTCATCTCATGTATCTCTGACTTTATAACAAGTTTCAAATAAAAACATCTAATAGTTTGGAGATCATTATGCTCCAGGCAAATATCCAGCACAGATAGACAAACTAAGTCTATCACCACATCCCCTGCCTTTCCACAGGAAGACAACAAGAATTGAGATGATAGAACATACTTCATCCTTGACTAGAAAATCGCACAAACCATTAAATCTATAGTTGGTTATGCATCATACCATCTGATTCTATGTTTTACATAAAAAATATCAATGTGAAAAAGTACTTCGCGACAGATATTTTATCTGTTTAGTCAGGGATCATTCACATGCCTTGAATCTTAAATGGCTCGAAAATAAATCGTAGATTATCTAAAAATGGACTTCATGATACAGAAAAAAATCCATCTAAAGATACAAGTACATATAAGAAAGAAATTTAGTACATTTCACAAAAGAGCTTTAATTCATTGCATTGTAAAACAAACTTAAATGTTGATGACACTAGACTAGTTATTGCATTTGTAAATTATTAACCCTGGACTGGTACTTAGTGCACAGCCTGTTCATTTAATAACAATACATAATACAGAACCATACATTGATCAAGAAGTAATCTCAAACTACACAATACAAATAAACCCTAAAACTTATCCTAGTCACTAAAACAGTCTACGCTAGTCTTTCTTTCTTTTTGGTCTCATCAACAGCCAGGGTTATTTGGAGACTACCTACTCACAATCTACTGAAAGTCATTGCTACCTTACAGTGTGGAAACAGACAACAAACAGAATGGAGTAAATGTGAAAATGTAAGTACATTGATAAAGAGAAATTTTGTTACCCTCCCGAGCAACCTTATTTTTTATATCAATGTCTTCATGAGACTGCTCATTACCATTCCTAACTATAGTGCATCTATAACTATCTAATCTTATTTACTTAACTAATACATGTATGTATATAATAATACTCATTTTTTTATCAATAAATATGATACTTATACAGTATTTTGCATAAAAATTTAGTTCATAATACTATTAAATGTAAAATCCAAAAGAGCGTGACAAGCAGGACCAACGTGCGTCAGTTCACTGCTTCAATGAGATCTACCTATAAAATTTCATGTTGCTACCTCTTATAGTTTTTGAGTAATAAGCTACATAAAAGTTTTTGCACAGCTAAGACACCGCAGTGATCACAATAGCTCGACTTTATTTCAAAAACAATATTAGAGTTTTGTAATAAAACATTAGAATTTTGTTCATTTATCCTCATTTTTCTTTACTTCGACTCATGTTGAAAGAAAGCCAGCAGAGAAATGCATTGGAAGACACAAAACCAATTCAGAATATCCAATGACTGAACAGTCCATAAAAAAACAGCATTTTCACAATTACAAAAAAACATACATTAAAATGTAACCAACTTTACAAAAGTCAAACATAATCGCAACAAATTTCATCTTAACAACTTTTACCAAGGTTGTAGATCACACTGTATAAGAGGTCAAGTTTGCTGAGTGGATATGTATGTATTTTTCGAGAATGGCCTGTTTTTACAAAGATTTCATCCAGCGAAATTTCTGTTCACACAAAAAGTGCTTTTTTCTATATCATTTTACGTCTTTGCGTCTGTCTGTGAAAGAAGTTTTTACAATTATTTTTTTTTAACATTTCAACACCCGATAATATCCACTTATATCCTAATCTGAACATCAATCACAAGTCTATGTTTGGTTGCCTCTTAACTTAGTTTCAGTATCGACCAATGGAATGGTTGCAATTCAAAGAGTGATCTCCGTAATCAGCATTTTATCTAACAGACCCTCGAGAATTCAAACCTTTTCATGTTATCGTTAAAATGTACCATGAATACTTAATTATACATGTACAACCTTATGATGCATAGTAAAAACCTGGAACAAATCAAAACTGATACATGTGTTTGTACCAATTCATCACAGTTGACCAGTAACCGTAGCAACAGTAAAATTCATGATTCAGCTTCTGTTGAGGACCAAGATGACTGACTTCTGACTTTTCGGTGAATTTTGACTGCCATTTTTGTACAACGTTCTTTTTCTTTCACAACGTTTGTCTGAGTATCCTTATGTGAAAAATTAAAATCTTTCCTACAATTTACACAGAAATATGAAAATATTGGTCGGCGTTTAATTTCGGGTTGTGTCAAAACTTTTGCTATTAGATTAGTAGGTACATCTTGCGTGTCAGTGCTTTCACTAGAGGGTTCCTTTTGCTTGGGAACGGAATAAACCATCGCTGTTGGTGGGAAAGTTTGCATTGGAACGTGAATTAGTTTTGCCGTTTCTTGAGATCCATTCTGGTGGTTAGCGAGCTGTTCATTTGTCATGTGACCTTTGACACGCTCCTGTAGTCCTATCGGTAACTGAAAATAAGCACATATCAAAGTAGCTACATATCCATTGTTATCTTTATTGGGTATGATTACTCTATGGATGAGTAAAGTAGAAATAAGTCTCAGAATTACAAGGCGACTTTAAAAAATGTGACAAAAATAAAACATATCATTATCAGTTCCAATATGAAGTGGTACAGTAAAGGTACAGTAATTGTTATCCGGCATATGGATTCTGTAACTTGGTAAAATAAGTCTAGGATAAATAGGTGTCAAAACTTACCTTACACAGAAAATTAAATCTTGAAATAAGAAGTTGAAATGATCTGTTACAAAAACACATGGTTCTTGAGACGTAAATGGACAAGGCTTGTGGAGATAAAAATGCAAAAATAACACTATTGTACTTACTGCCTGAAGTTTCTGTGAGACAAAGTTGCTGGGTTTACACTGCAATAATTGAACTGCCCAATTACAATCATTTCTATACCGTTCCTGGAAGATCAATAGAAAACAATTAGTTTGTAGTTAGAATAATGTTATTTGGCAAGCATCCAGTATTTACGCAAGAGAAAATGAATCCCTTAAGGTCTGTGTACATAAATTAAAGGAAAGTCAGTAAGTCCACTTAGTATTTATGTTCCAAACATGGACACAAATTAACCCAAATATAATTCCTTCAGATGTTTTAGTTTATTTCAATATTGTTTATTTTAAGTAGATAGTGAAACATAACATCAATCATTCACTCTCATTAACTGCTTCCTGTTTCTTATCAGTAATTGAATCATTTTAGGGAATGTAAAGATCAAGTAAAAATCCTGAGTTTCAAGAGACTACAACTTTCAAAGAAGGACCTTAAGAGTCCAGGCCCCAAGGTTATAAACCTCATTTTCTGTCCCTGAGCTCAAATCTTATTTCTTTTCTCAAAGTATTATCATTGAACAGATGGAGTTGATTAATTTTTGAGTACATGTTCATGTCAATTTATAATGTCAGACTAATGTATCAATAATATCATCATTGTCCGATCATAATTACCATAACATAGAACCATTACAAGACATGAGATTTGAGCTTGGACACTGATCTCAAGTTTTATAACCTTGGGGTCAGAGTTCAATGTCTAGACCACAATGCCTCCCCTGAGAAAAGATGTTTATAATTCAATCTGTTATTTTTCACATTAAACAAAATTAATGTACTTACATTCTCTTCTTCAAGATCACATACATAGGATTTCGCATCAACAAGTTTAGAAGTCATTGAAGCTATTTCCTTCTGAAGGTGGGTCTTTTCTGATTCTGTGGAATTCACCTGATAATACATGAAGTATTAAACCAAATTAAAAGCAGATAGAAAGAATATTGAAATCATTTATATCACACATAATTATACAATATACCAGTTTATAATATGTATATCATGAATTCAAAGGCATTTAAAACAAGAAAAAACAGCAGGGTATTCACTAGACGTCAAAACTCGTGGGTCAAATATGGCCCTTGGCTGATAATATTTTTGAAGAATAAACGAAATTTCCTGCTAATGTTATACTAAATTTGACCCTTTAGTGCAAGTTCTCAAGATTCAGAAGCTTTATTTTGCTTTTTAGGGTCAAATGAGACCCCAGAACAGCATAATCTTACATGGCAAAAGACACACTTTAAATACAGTCATTTTAAAACAAAGCTAAGCATACTGGATTCATCTGTGTGATTAGATAGACCAAGCAAATTTTAGATTTGAATATATTCTTGGCACAGAAAAGAGATAATATAATTATATCAGTCATGAGAAGAAACATAATATCATAGATGAGAATTTTATATAATAAAGGGAAGTAATTTAGACATCATATTACCTTAATATGAAATAATTTTCTACTAACATGAAAAGAAATCTCAAATTTTATGTTTAAATTCCACAATTCAGTCTATAAAGAAGGGAGGTAACTCTGATAATTACTTACAACATTCAACAATTTATTTTCAAGGTTGTCATTAATTTTCTGCATACGCTTGTGACTTTCCATAAGTCTGAAAAAATGACAAAAAAAGGTAAAACATAAAAGGTATAAGTATCAGATTTTTCAGAGCATGAAACATAAAGTACAATACAAACAGAAGGGTTACAAAGTAACATATTATTGCAATTCTTAACTGAAAATCTATCTCATCAATCAATGAGACATACACACACTTAGCCATCAGGCATCAAAGATACTTCTAGATTAGTACAGCATCTCTCTATGTTATGTTATTATGTAACAATAACTGTACCATCTTTCTGAGTTTTGTATCAATTTTCTAATGAAGTACCGGGTAAGTGTTTCACATATGATGCCAACTAAAACCTATAAAATCTTGACATACACACAGACAATAAGTCATATCCTCTACAATTGTTATAACATTTAAGAGTTTTAGGTGGGCATTAAGTTTTGTTTGTTATTAAAATAACATCTTACACCAGGCCCCTAGGTTATCAAACTTGAGAACAGTCTCTGAGCTCAAATCTCCGTTCCATTCCCAAAGTACAATGGTTGAAGATAGAGCTGATTAATGTCTTAACACATGTTCAGATAAAGAATGTGGTCTGACCAATGTACATTTATAAATAATATCATTATTGTCTGATCATATTTAACCTAGAAACATGGACAGAAAAGATATGAGATTTGAGCTCGGAGACAGATCTTAAGTTTTATAACCTCAGATCCAGCGCAACATTTATACACACCCAATGGTTGATCATACTAGTTGCTATGGGTTACTGACCAACTTCAAATTGTTCCTCAACAATTTACTGTACAAATGATTCAGCATTGAAGAATAATCCTCGATATCTTACCTTTGCCAACAGGTTACAGTCATGTGTCACACACGACCAGATACCATAGACGTCTCGACAAACCTTTGATCAATCTTCAGACAGTTTGTTTGTTCGTTTATTTGAGTTTTACGCCCTTTTTAACACAGTCATACAAGGCGGACAGTTCACCTAACCATCGCTCCTGGCAAGAACCAGTACTAGACTCCCAACCTCCGTAAGCAACTGCTTACTTTCCCACATAAAGAGTTATGGTCTGTAGCGGGGTTGGAACCCACGACCCCCTACCAATGAGAGGTTACAGTGATTTGAAGTCAGTGACCTTAACCACTCGACCACAGAGGCGGTCAATTTTTATGCTGAACTGGAAAATTTGTATTACAAAATAAGCCAATGGCAATCACTTATCAACAAACCTTTCGTATCTGTCCCGGAGTTTCACTAAGTCTTCTCTTAGTTTAAGTAATTCATAACTAGATGACTGCATTCTGTTATCAAACTCATGTTCCATGTTAGATATATGTGTCTTAGATCTAAGAAGTTCACGATGTAATTCTTCAATCTGTTGTTGAAGATCCAAATTGTGCCTGAAAATAAAATATTGTTTTGTTTGTTTGTTCATATCGAGTTTTACGCCCATTTTCAATAGTCAGAGTCATATGGGGCGGACAGTTGACCTAACCATTGTACCTGGAAAGAACTAGAACTAGATTCCCATCCTCTGTAAGCAACTGCCTACTTTCTGAAATTCTAACATAAACAGACATGGTCGGTAGCGGGCCATGAACCCATGACCCTCTATCAATGAGAGGTTACAGTGCTTTGTAGTCAACGACCTTAACCACTCAACCACAGAAGCGGATCATAAAATATTGTACATGAAAAAAGAGATCTTACTCTGATAGGACAAAGACGTGTCTAACTTTAACTTTTTCCATACAAGCTAATAATAATAAGACAAGATGTAACACTGAATGTCATTGTTCTTTATAATTTTAAATTTTCTTCATCAATTTTGTAACGCTGAAATAAATGGTTATCAGTAACAAAAAAAACGACTACAGTCAAACCTGAGTTAGCGGCCACCTTTGAATCAAGGCCACCATGTGAATAAAGGCTATGCTTTTAAAAGTCATTGATTCTTCTGAATAAGATGTCCTGTGAATAAAGGTCAATTGTCAATAAAGGCACATTGTCTTTCCCTAGGGTGGCTTTTGTTCAAAGGTTTGACTGTATTTCTGTATAGAATTCACTATATAATACATGAAAAAGTACATTTGTCATATATTTTTAAGGCCAATCACAATTCCTTCTACATTATGTTAGAATTTCAACGTTCTAACCCCCTGACCAACCCTCAGAGGAAAATGAGCCGATCTAAATAAACTGGTGGACTAGTTTAATGTGTGATATCAGGGCATGCAGGTTAAATTCTATACAAATTTTACAAGTAATCTAACCTTGGGTCAGTGAGAAACTTGCCATCACAAGTGCATCCGCAGTGCTGAAAAAAATAGTATTAACAACTGTCAAGTTTAATTAATATACATGTATGCATATAGATACAAAATATTTTGAACAAGAAATTTTATTACCCCGGTAACCTGAAAGTACAGATTTAGGGGTTTCTGAAAACTGAATGATAGTTCAGCTTTCCATAGCTGTCACTCCCTCGGCACGCATGCATTTTGACACAGACCAAAGTACTACGTTTTTCAACCTCCGCCATGCAATTGTAAAACCAGTTCCTGTTTCGTATCGCAGTGCAAGTCTATGTAAGTTCAGTTTCCATGAGAACTTTCAGTACTTTGATAAGTAGTGCCACTGTTACTGGTGTTGTTGTTTGTTTAACAAAAATGTTCACAATCCTTGGTTGATAGGAGAACATAACAGTCAGCTACCTGGAAATGCCAGCATGGGAGTACATACCATCATTGAATCATTTGTATTGTAGCAAATCCTCAGCATCTGGATTGAGAGGCCACCAGCTTAATCCTGAACTTAATCATAAAATACTGGTAGGTTGAGCTGGGTAATAAACTTTATGCCATTATAACATCTGTTCAATGATTTCTAAACCTAACATATGAATGTAATGAAGACTAAGATGTTAAAAAGATAAACAGTCAAACCTGTGAACAAAGGCCATCCTTGGGAAAGACACGTGGCCTTTATTGATAGGTGGCCTTCATTCAGAGGTTATTTTGTTATAAATATTGCATTGAAAGGTTTTTAAAAAATGGCCTTTATTCACAGGGCGGCCTTTATTGGAAGGTGGCTGCTAACACAGGTTGGACTGTACACAGTAAATCTATTGACATTTATCTGACACTTACACTACATGGCTTCGGAGTCTTCAGTTGAACAACATTATCTGAATATTGTCTTTTATGCATCATTTCTTTCTTTATAATAACCTTCCCAGTGTTGCTAAATGTGTCTAGGATGTCACACAGTGCATTTTAATAGAGTTCTGAAATATTCACAAAAAATTAGATATTTGAAAATAAAATAAATACAAAAGTTTTTAATTCTGAAGAATCCCTTTATTTATATTATTTGGGGTTATTTGCTGTTTTTCAAAAAATATATACAGCTGTCAATTCACCTAATAAGTTTACCTGGACTATATTCTAACCAGTACTAACTTATCATTTCACAAGGAACCGGCAACATCTCCAAATGTAGAGATAAAAAAATAGACATTGTTGTCAAATTTTCATGAAAGTGTATGGACTGGGAATCGAAACTGGGTTGCCGGGTTACAAATCCAGCACACTGACCACAGCCCTGAATATTCCTTAGTACAGTAATCATACCAAGATCTATCTAACACATCATCTATTGACACAACCCTTTTCCCCGCTATGCACCATCAAATCAATATCACGGAGAACGGAGTAAAGAAATTACTCTCAGACCTGGACGAACCCATCACACCATTCTTCAAGAAAGGAGATTGAATAGTCCCATCAAACTACCATCCTATCTCATTAGTTACATCAGCATATGTTGCAATTTAAACTGACTGAAAATCAGCATTCTCACTCAAGTAATGGCACATAACACCAGGAGTCTCCCAAGGCTCTGTATTAGGTCCATACATCTTGCGGCTATACATAAATGACATGCCAGAAAAAGTTGTATCCAAGATCTCGAATCACCTACATGTATTTGTAGGTGACAGCCTGTTGTTACATGTAATTCTTAAAACTCATAAAGGAGATCTAACGAGCCGAAAATTTGGAAACCTGACTAACAAGGGGCAGTTCAACCAATCTAAGTAACAAATAGGATTCAGGGCCCTAGTTTCATTTAAAGGGGTAACTGGACTATATAAACCACTAGATGGCGCTGGGGCGGGTTTTTGTCAATTTTTATGCATGTTTCATATCAGAGAGCCCTTTTTTGAATTTTTGAATAAACTACAGAAAAATATTCTTTGAAAATTCTCACAATGGTAAATTATTCCATGTCAAAACATTTCATCCAAAAATCTTTGTAATATATTAATTCTAAGTGTTACTTTGAGAAAATGTTTTAACCTGTCCAACAGAAAATTTGAATTTGAATTTCCCCAGGAGGTGTGGCTACTTGCTGATAAACTCTCTGTTTGTAAACAGAGACATGTGCTAATGTTGAGCAGCCGATGCTTTCTATATAACAGGAGTACTTAACTAACCAGTGGTCAGTTGATGACTCATCCATTCTTGTGCTATTTTAAACAACAGAGAGTTTAATTGACAGGTAGTATTAGGCACATCAGTTTACATAGCCCAACCCACAAATACTCGCTGGTATACCAGCGAGAGTTACCCCTTTAAGGGGGAGGGGCACGGGGCCCTCAGCTAGGGGAATTTCTGTATCATTTTGAGAAAAAAGGGGGATTCCAGGGGATTTTTCAACTGCCTAATAACCCTGCAAGGTACCTTTTAAGCTTAAAATAGCTGTTTGTTTAAAGTGTGAGACAATCTACAAGGAAGAGGAACCCTATATTTGTTATTGTATGATCTACCAGATCCATGGCTATCAACTTACTTAGGCCTAAATAAAGGTTTGTTTCTGGTTACATGCTAATAGAAATTAGGGTAGATAGATTGGGGCTTTTTGGCTCCTGAAGGTGTGGAAAGATGAAATACTTTTAAAAAGTGATAATGTGGATGTGTTTATTTCTCAGCCTAACCATGCAGGTATGTATGTGGCCTGACAGGCTTAATTAAGTCTAGGGAGCGGGGGGAAGGGTAAGGTGGGCCGGTAACCAGAAACAAATATATTTTGTTACGCCCAATCAATGCTCAATGTAGGAAACATCTTTTGGTCACCACACATTCATGAACTATAATAGAAAAATCATGTAGATCTATACTAGATGTATAGCCCTACTAATTCGTCTTTTTGGTTGGCTGATTTCGGGAACAAATTCGGAAGGGCCGGGGCCAAGTTGAGAAAGTCTAATTAGTTGGACAATAATAGAAGCAGTCTTCAAAAACAATTCCCCTGTTGTCTTCAGGAGTAAATATCACTAATAGCCCATCTGATGTGAAGCCACAATGTTACAAGACACTGGTACACTGAAGAAGAAGGTACGCTTTGTCCTGTATAAATTGAAAACAACGGCATTTTAGCCGAATTTTAGAGGAAAGGAGAAAATAAGTTAAATAAATCAATAATGTAACCTTGGACAAAACTTTTATTAACCTGAATGTCAGTACATCGATACGATACAACTAAACAATTGTCAACTGCAGAATAACACGACAAACACTCAAAATATGACTTAAATTAATTTATATCTTACCAAAATTCATAACTGTCTGTTTACGTGTGTTTCAATGATTTACTTCCGGTGTACTGTCAAATTAATGACGTAAAGTTGGTACAAAATGCGAAGTCTTAAATTTTGACCAAAACGAAAATTAGATTATCATGTTAGCATGTATATGCAGAGTCGAATATACGTATCTGGTATATGTAAACACACGTGGGTCAAGCTATCTAGAGTGACAAATTCAACAAGTATTGATAGAAGATATTTATATTTTTGTATTGACAATTCTAAATAGAATCTATATACTGGTTGGCGAGTAGTAAAAATTAACCGTGATTTTTTTCAATATTTCTGCTGAACTTCTAATCGTGTGAGAAATCATTTGAAAATCGCTTACTATATTATAAAGTTAAGCTCCTTCTGTGTACGATGATGTAAATATTTCGTAATGACGTCATACAGTTTGTCCACATGAGAGGCTCCAAATGGGGTAATGAATTAGCACTAATTGATCGAGTAAAACAAGTATTATCCGTGATTTTGCGTATCAACTCAAAATGCGTTCATTATTATATCTTTAGAAGTCTTCTGAAACAATACAAGTGCATAATGATGGAGGGGTAATGGCACAAGCGAAGGGATATGTTCATCTTTTAAAACCTACTTACTTTCGTCTTTAAAATATAGTTATTCCCATACTCCCACAACTTCATGATTAAGTTATCTTTTATAAATTGAGTTGTTTAATAACGAAGGACTTATATACATACATATGTATGTATATTAAGTCCTAGTTAATAACCAATTAATGTTCTGATTTTTCTATTAAGCACATACGAAATTTGCCCAACAAGATGGCCTCCATTTATTGCCCTCCGTGGGAGGTAAATATTGAAGATGTTGGAATTATGTATAAATGTTGGGTGTGAGCAGGAACACTGACTAAAATTATGTGATATAGATCTAGTGTCCCTGGTATGAACCATATGTGATGCGTTGACTCAGCTGACCATGAGTATACATAATTATGAGCAAAGACCTATATATTTCTTTGACATGGGTATTACATAACGCCTGTATTGCAGACCTAATGATTTATATATACATTTTTGTATAGTATTTTATTTTGTCAATGAAACACACATTTTTATCATATTTACATCAGCTTGTGGTTGCTTCGTTTTATTTTCTTAAACACATATAATGGGAAGAAACACAATGCGTGTGTATAATTATTCATTTCAAAACTCTACTCATTACAATATATGTCTAGCTGGGACCAATATATACGCGTTAAATTTATATCCCATGCATGTAGGATGATATACAGTAAAGCTACAACTCTTCTAAATGTTTTCTTATAACAATCGAAGAAGAATTCCTCCTTACAGCCAGAGATTTTTTCGTATATTTTACAGTCGTATACATGCTGTTTCCCCTAGTCCGAAAACACTTATATTTTCCACTAAAAAATGCTATATTTTCCCCCAAAATGAAGAAATATTTCTAATTGAAAAAGAAATTCAAGAAGTCCACAAACAGCAATTACAAATTAAATCACCGAAAATGGCTTTAAAAAAGCAAAATATATATATATAATCCATTGGAATCAAAGGCTAAGTCAAGAGATTGACAAAAAAAGATTTTATTTAATATTTTCCCCTTTTCTGATTTATCGCGCTGTATTTTCCTCTTCTTGAGAACAGAAACCCACAGGTAGTTTTGAAAATTCCAAAAAATCACTGACAGTAATTTTCAAACAGTCTGGGTCGAACGGTAAAAATTGTCTTTCTAAAACAAAACAAAAGCAAATTCATTAAATCATTACCCGTTTAAACAAGCAAGTCTACAGTAACATACTTCACTCGGAAGTGTTCAGTTTTTATCCATGAAGTAACCGAAAATGGCAGCTGAGTTGTTGTCAATTATTGCATTGTTTCTTTTTCTACCTCTTGCTAAACTTGATAGCATCGATGAAGCGAAAAGAAATGTTTTGCAAGCTGTCAGTGGAATCGTGGACTTTTACGCTCTCGATTACCAGAATCTAAATGTCGATGGACTGTTCGGCCTTAGAGTGGTTGAAGGTAATGTACTGTTGTTGACATCAATTTTCGCGACGCTAGGATCGTTTTGTTACAGTTTCTTGCACTGAACAGCCACGAACGTCGTATTTTATTGTTTCTTTTGTTGCTGTAGAAATCAAATCATGATTGAGACAACTGACAAGAATGGAATTGTACAAAAAGTATATAATTTCAGTAAATATTAATTTTTTTTGCATTAACCCTATGTGTCTGGTGTAAATTCATTCATTAATTTGACAGCTGTTTAAATTAAAGTGTTGAACAGTGTAAGTGCTCAGTTACTCAGTTTTAAAATGGCCGATTATAGTGATATAGTGTTAAGTAAACCCCTGTCATTTACCGAAGTTTATACAAACCTCACCACATATCCCGACACAACCAGTTTTCGGCACTAACCTGTTTCCGGCAGCCCCGGAAATGTTTTAGTTTTTCACAATCCTTACGTCATATCCAGGCCAAGTGTGCTCGTTTTGTTTACAAATTGTACTGTAAATCACGAAACCTCCATTTGCCGAAATTGAGATTTGAAACGTTACTGCTATTAAAAATATACGAACAATATGTTATTTTTTCTCTGCTTTCACAATTCCCAAATTTTGCTCTTATAAAGTTCAATATTTATATGTAAAAATTGAACGCACACGATTCCACGCATGATTGTCTGGTAAAGTAGGTCAATATGCAAATCCTGCTTACTTGAATAATAATCAGAAACTATAGCGAGGTGAATTAGGACTGGTGCCTTGTCAATGTTTTTGAAAACATCGTAACTATTTGGATCATAATTGACTTGTTGATGTTACAGTTGCATAGGTTTTGTGTATATTTATCAGAGACATTTACATGAAAGAGGTTCATGCAGATCAGTATAGTAAACTGTGCATGTTGCGATATATGTCAAAGCTGGGTCAACTTGGCTTTTTGCACTAATGTTAGGGTTATCATACAGACGACACATTTGTTTCCCTTTACTGTAGTAAAGACACCCCTTAAACGTTTGACCACTATAAAAATAATTTATATAAATTATTGGTAGTTAAAAGTGTTAGAAACAGTTGAAAATTTAGTTAACATTATTTTAGACTGCTCCAGTATAAATGCATCGCACATTTTTTTGACCAGTGTACTTTTACTACAGTTGCCGGAAATAGGTTGGATAACTTCCTTGGATGCAAAGTAGGTCGGCCATATTTGAAGCACATATTTAAAACAAAAGACGAGATAACTAAATTTTATTTATTTAATAAAGAAGCTGGAAATCTTCTAGGTAATATTTAATGGCAGTAGTATTTTCTCACATGTATTTTCGAGTTTTGCAATCAATTTACTGTAAGATTGCCGGAAACTGGTTGTACCAGGATATGATATGGACATATACACAGGTCATACAAATTACTGCGAGTCAGTCTAACTCCTTACTTAACTTAAAATTCATGACAATACTAGTATGCAATTATAAAACCATTTAAATCATATGAACCATTCTTCTTTGTGTCAAAAAAACATAAAAATACTCCAAAAAACAATAAAAACATATGTCATCTGCTTGCATTCTTTGACACACTCGACACCCATATTGATTTTTACCTTGTAAGTTGTATACAAATCGTCGTGAATCAGCCAATCAAATGTGAGATCACATGGGAAATTCCTGCGACAGTACTAAATTCCAACCAATGTGCTGACCATCTATCATTTGCAGAAATATCAAAACACTGTTTTAAACTAAAGATAAAATGCATTAAAATGCAATACAATTATATACTATTGCAGTATTAGTTTGAATTGAATTCAAATCATCAATGAAAATATTGGAAAGTCGTGGCATGTAATGTAAACAATAGTCTGGTTCCCTGCCAACAAATGCAAGGCGGAAACGGAAGTGGAGGCGACACGCATGTGTCAGTTACATGTATTGTTATTATACGGGCATGACAGTGGGATTTGGTGCCCGCATTATCATCAAACTATCAAATCTGGCAAAGTCTTTTATGTCAATATTTTTTGTTGGGTTAGTTTCATGTATTTATGTATATAACCTTCACATACTGTTATGAGGTTCAGGCCCCAGTTTTACTATACAAACAAAATTGAGTAGAAACTCAATGTCAATAATAGGCTCAAGTGTTTTTTCTGTCTAAAAATCTTGTGTCTTTGACCAGAAATGTTACCATTTGTTTCCTTATTTGCTAGGAACATGTTAAACATGCCAGCATAAAATAGTGTAGGTCTGGCACACAAATTAAGTCTCAAAACTCTATATTTTCATTTGAGTCAAAAGTCAAATTACCAATAACAGACTCAAATCAATTTTACTGAATTATACCATATCCAGAGATTATAACTTGGTTGAAATTGTGGGAAATTGTTATTAGACCATCTTTCTACCTTCTCTTAATACCACCTTCTGAATTGCATACAATAAAACAGAGAAAAGTACAATTTTATAATTATAAGTTGAGTTTGAGGAAAAACTTAAGTAATTTTGTGAAAATGTAGCCTAATTAAACAGATACAATCATTTTCATGAAATGTTAAAAAAATAACAGCAAACATTGATAAATAAGAGAGACTTCCCTTTTTTATCTCATAAATACTGTATCATTTGTGTATGGCAGGCTATTTCTAAATTCTAATATTTTGAAATGGTTGTATGGGAGAGATTTTTGCCTGCATTATAACTTATATTCAAAAGGCACTTTAAAGACTTTTGTGACAAGGTCATTGTTCCTTACATGTAGCTACTTTGATTCTTATAATGTAGATGTTGTGTCTTTTGAAACATAGTGAATGGAATGGCTGCATACGTTTTACAAGAAACAACTTCATTGTCAAAGTCTAGGACTTATATATACATACATTGATTCGCAACTTCTGTATTAACTGTTAAAAGTAATCAAATCCCGCGGTAATTACATGTGAATCAACGGGATTTCATGCTCTTGTTTACAAAAGCGAAAATACTAAAATATCCGTTATGATCCGAATGTTAATAACAGTGAAAATATTTGTGGTATTCCGAATGCTTAATCTCGGAGATGAAAGGATTATAATAGATGTCCGCCATCTTGAATTTAAAATTTTCGACTGATGCCTTTTTCAATGCTTAGACTTTGTGGATTATAAATGTATCTCAATATCTTAAGGAATTTGTTGCATCCTTTTCCAATTTCCCATGCCCAATTGCCCAAGATTTTTAGTACATGCAAGTTCGTAAACACCCGATTACAGCTGTCGGACATTGCCAAGTGTATAGCAATGCATTGTGGGATCGTCTAACAATATCTTTTGAGCTATTTTTAGCAGTTGCGAATCCATGTATGTATATAAGTCCTTGTCGATGTTAACAACTTTTGATGAAAGAAATGTCATCAGATTGATTTCACACATTCTAGATTTAGCCAAAGCTTAAATGCTGTGAAAATTTCTTATTTAAGAAAGCTTGTGTGATATAATGGTATTTGGAATTTTTCTGTTTACTTCATTTCATTCTTATGTCTACCAGTCAAGTATGTAATGTTAACTATCATTAACCCACAAAAAACTTGGCAGCAAATGCCAAAACTACCCATCCTCTGATTGACAAACCATGAATTTGGCTTGATAAGCCTTCTATATATGGTACAAGTAAGTCTGGCAACTAGCTGGTACATTCTCACAGTTGGTGAATATACTGTCATGCTATTCATAGGTTGTTATGTTAAGCTGACCTTATCTTAAATTCTTAACATTTGATAGATTGAATGTTAATCTGTTCATTTGTACAGGAAGCAATTCCTGTAGGTAATGGACATACTGTAAATCACTTTATATTCGCATATTTATCAATTCGTGTCTGAACGCTCTTAGTTTAAATTTCGCGAAGGCTTTGAATCATAAAATAAATAAATAGATAAATAAAACGGGTGAAACTTATATCATGCATTACCTGTAAAAATTAAATCACCAAAACCTGTTAAAATCAATACAGTATTGAATATAGAAAAGTGACGAACTGTTAATCCCTATATTGTTATCTTAAGAAATGTGTTTAAATAGATCATTATACCAAACATTGTCCCTCAGGCAACACACTCATTGTTTGTTTGATGTGTTTTAGGCACACCAATTAGCACAACTCCATAATATGTTAACAAAACATAATATACATGTATAGTGTACATACAGACAAGTAGTCTGTTTATTTATCAGTCTGTCTTCACATTTATTAATGAAAGTTTCGGACAATGATCTTCGGATAGTAATTACGTTATATTAATAAATTTACGCGGATTTATGAATTTGCGGAACCTTCCATTCGCGAATATTAGCGAAAATAAAAACATCGCGAATAATACCGGATTTACAGTAACTAAACATTCATTTTTCGAGGGAATACTAGACCACCACAACAACCAGGAACATGAGAAGAACAAAGTTGAATGACAATGCTAAAGAAATGTTAAGCACAGGCTAATTATTTAATATTGTATATATACATAATTTCATAATTGTTGTTTCTCTCAAGTTGACCTTTGTTATTAGTAATTGAATCACCTGTAGACAAACATGATGAAATTATGTCGGTGACACTTTATTTATGGCCTGAGCTGTTCATTATATTATAAACCTATATTTCAGTAATAAAAACTTTTCATTTAGTTATTTATTAGTTATTCATTAAAAAGAATGTATGAACTTAATGTAATATATATCACTTTCAGTAATGAGAAAGCACTTTATTTTGTCCAGATCTGTTCATTGTAAACAGAGGTTACTGCACTGTTTTCAGTCTGCGAAATTAGCAGTTGTCCTGTTGTCCGTTACAACCAGTTTTTCATTCAGACAACCAAAATTTTGGTTCAGACGACCAACCTTTCATTAACAAATCAAATAAAAAGCAGATAAATTTTCAGTTTCGGGCAACCACATTTCAAACCTTATTTTCACAGACTGTGTTTTGTTTTCTTTATAAATGTGTTAAATAATTGCTATTGACTTCAACAGTACAAGCAGTTTTCTAGATTTTTAACAATGTACATAATTGCATTACTCTACGAAAGGATGGTGTGGCTCTGATTCAGATAGTGTTGTTTTGTTAGGGATTATTAGATAAGCACTTAAGACAAATGCTGAACTAATTTTGGTTCATTATTAATGTTCGTACAGTCTTTTCAGGAAGTAAACTTGAGGAGGTAATATTCATGAACAACTTTCATACTGCTTTAATCCACCAGTTATAACTTACAGTACTTCAGGAAAAAATCTTAGATTTATTTTATTCTTGTTTATCTACAGACTTACGGGTTCTTCTTAAGTATTTTAGGACATTAATTTGGATTTGTGGTTCTTGTGTCAGACATACTTTATAGTTCTTGGCTTTCAATTATGTAATTTTTTGTTTCGTTAATTCATAAAAATCTCTATGTTGCTATAAAATGTTTAATTTATATATGCAGGGAAATTTCACATTTTGTTTAAAGGGACATGCCCTGGAACTGCTATGTCTTCGTATCCATACACCAAAAATGAGTTTATCATTGGTTAAACCTACTATTACCAAAAAATCAAAGAAGAATACATGTGCGCTAAAAAATTATATTGCAATGGTGGAATTTTCCTAATGGTCTAAATTTATTCTGAATTTGGACTGAAATTGTTTTCAATGATGTTTTTCCTTCTTTAGACGGGTCCGCTAAACAGACTTCGGATCATTCAGACTTCAATTTTCACAAACCGAAATGGAGAAATTCCCAGTGAACATTAAACGGATTTCAAAATCAGACATAAAATGACAAAGTTATGACCATTTTTTGACAAGAAGTATAGTAAACTAGTGCGAAGAAACCAGAAAACTCAATATATTTGGCATTGTCTATTTTTCCAATAACCTAGTTGTCACAACTCCAAATTCCAAATTTGACTGGACCCAACCCATTCCCAAAGAGATGAAAAAGTCAGTGGCCTTGATTTATGAAACCTTGTGACAAAATTAGTTCTTTTAACTCTCAATGACTTCAGATCCTTCATAGAGTGTACTTTAAAGCTTACATGGTTCTTACATGTATGTACAGATATTGTTCATTAGTTGTAACAGAATAAATGTTGTAAATAATGAGTTCCTGTGTGCAGTAACATCAGTCAAACTTAAAGAGTTGTTTGTTTTGTATTGCTTTACAAGGGAAGGAAAATTGAAAGTTGAATCACATGTAAAGCATGGCTTTACTAATGAACACAAACGGAATCAAGTTTTGTAGCAGTCTGTTCTGTCTTAATGAGCCTACTTCTAAAGTTTGATTGGTCCGTATTTAGAAGAAACAAAAAAAAAACACTTAAACACACACTACATCGTAACATGTATGTATCAGTTATGGCCTTACAGGTGTATCAAAGGTGTTGCTGTCTTTAGAAGAAAATCATTACATTTTTATCATTATATATTCTACAGTTATCAAGCCTCATCATATAACTTAATAAATACAATTTCTGACCATACAGTAGTTTCTGCAACAAATTTTATGTGGTAAAGATGTAAATTGTGAATCTATTTGTTGGTTATTTGAAATGTCTTGTTTATCAATTGTTGGTCACATGATACAACTACCTGTATCATCACATGATTATAGTGGTGGCAGTGGTTATATTAGCAAAGCGCGACGTAACTGGCGCAAGGAGTTTGCCGTTCCTCAGGCCTAATAAAAAGTCTATAGGGTTATAGGGGAAAAATAGGAATGGTGGGATAACCAGAAACAAACAGTTATTTCATGCTTAGAATTTCCCTCAACTTCCAGTTTTGTTGTACACTTCTGTAGCTGTATGATGCTCTCCCGTCAGCTGATCTGACATGAAAATTTTGTCAGCTTTTTGTTAATTTAGTAGGTAGGCAAGGTTTGTTAATTACAGTGCAAGGGAAAAGAAGTGCCAGTCTGAAACTTGTGTCCTATAGGATTGTGATATTCTGACCACTCTATGTAATTAAGTACTTTGATGATGAAGAAAGTAGATGTAAAATCTTGTGTCTGGAACATTTGATTGATTCAGGTCTGTTCTTCAAGTAAAGTGTTGTATGTCTAACTGTTGTCTGTAAATTAGGTCTTAGTTAAAAAAATATCTTATCTCCGATATATCTGAAACTGTAATTTTTCTTTCATACTATCAATAGATCGGGGGTATATTGTTTTTCGTCTGTCTGTTTGTCTGTCTGTTTGTACCAAACTTTTAACCTTGCCTATGAAATCAAAATGCTTAAACCTACAATCCCCAAACTTCATAATTATGAAGGTTCCTCATGACAACCTCTACATGCCTGTGCATTTTCAGGTCAGTAGGTCAAAAGTCAAGGTCACCTGGAGGGTTTCAAAAACACACCTTGTTAAGTACTACTTTCCTGAGTTCTATAAAAAGTTCAATTTACAGTCAATATGAAGAGCTAAAATATAAATGGAAAATGTGTCTATTTTCTTCTGTGTTAGTCCTGATAAAAGGATTTTGTCTAGTTTTCATATGGTGAGGGAAAATATACCTGACTTACACATTATTTCCAGAGAAGCTACTTTCCTTCCTTGTTTGATGTTATCAATCTACATTGTCTGTCAGTAGCTCAAACCACCACTAATCACTGATTGATTTGTATTGGATTTTCCTAGGGCAATGTATGTCATGTAATGTCATAATAAAAATGGGCATCAATAGATGCAATCAAATATTCATCAGAGAAAACCTGAAGAAAGATTATTACCGGTACCTAAGATGAGTTGGCTGTAGGTTTATAAGTCGCTTAGTCAGTCCAGAATGCCCCTGTAATTTAATGTCTCAACAGCCTGGGTCATATTTGGTAACTTTGTTAAAAACTAGCCAAGTGACCCTGGCTGTTTAGACTCTTTTGAGGAAGACCCCACCTGGGTAGAATGACAGACCTTTCATAAGCAAGCTGGACAGTGTACTCCAGACCCCCCCTGGCTGCTGATGATTTCATCTCCTACTCAAATACCATGCACCGGCTACTTTTTGTCATTCGAATAACAAACACCAAAAAAAAAAGAATAATCTGTAAATAAAACTCGCTACAATTTAAATTTTGTAGTTTGCTTAATGTCTGAATCTTCTTGAAAAACTCGGTGAGAACAGTTTAAAGTTGATTACTTGTATGATTGCAATCATTCATTTATTTGCCAGCATTTTATTCCCTTGAACTGTGTTTTGTAGATGTTTAAGATCATAATGTCTAGTACTTACATCATGATTATACTGCAGTCTATTAAGGAGTAAACTACTTGAATTAGTAACAAAATTACTTTGATCTGGTAAAGTGTCAATTTTAAGTTTCAGCCTCTGGATCTCATTTGTGGACATCAAATTTTGATCCTAGGCCATACAAACAAACAGTCTTCGAATTAGTGGGTTGCCCCCTGCCCGAAAGTATTTTTTCCTTCTTTAAGTCTTTTGGGGGACAACCTAGTTTTAGAGAGTTTCCTTCATAAAGTATATAGTCGGGCAACTTCTCACAAAACATTAATACAAAAACTGACAAATATCTGATATATATCCATTCACAGTTCAACTGTTCATTTATGCAGTGAAGGGTGGTCTAGCACTCTACTCTCTAGTGGTGACACGCTGGATTGCTAAATGAAAGGTCGTGGGTTCAAATCTCGGCTCCACCTTTCAGTATTTGAGGCACGCTTTTTCAATCAGTGTCCCCATCCCACCTACCAAGCCAAGTACTGTGTCTAGAAAATCACAGGCAAAAAGGACGAGGCATGTATTGGTGCTTTACACTGTTCATGACATTAAGAACCTGGAAAAACTAAAGGATGGGTATATACAGTACAACCTCTGTAGAGCAACACCCTGTGGGAGCTGCAAATATTGGCTGTTGTTTAGAGGTTGTTGTTCTACAGAGGTTAAATTTATAGTAAATATCTGCTTAGGGAAATTTTGAAGGTGTTGTTATAGAGAGGTGGTTCCTCTACAGAGGGCTGCTCTGGAGAGGTTGTACTGTAAATGCCCGGTTCTTCTGTGTCTTATCTCCCTCTCTCTCTGGTGCAGATTTTAAATGACAGTACCTGTTGTATGGGCTGTTAAACAACCTATAATTGTAAAAATATCAACAGTTAATTTGTATATGTTTTCAGGACATTTGGGTGCATTACTCAAACAGTATGAGGCAGGAGAACTTGGTCACGTATCTGTGGATGTGATTAGTCAAATGAAGAAGATGAAGAAGAAAGCTTCAAGATCTGGTGAACTAGCTCTCTCACATGTGAAGAAAGATGGTCTTGAATATTATAAGTAGGTTGAGTCAGGTGTTTGTTTGTTTGTTTGACTGAGTTTTACACCCCTTTTTAACAGTCATATATGAGGTGGACAGTTCACCTAACCATTGCTCCTGGGAAGAACTAGTACTAGACTCCAATCCTCCGTAAGCAACTGCCTACTTTCTCACATAAAGAGACATGGTCAGTTGCTAACCTCCCAACAACAACAACATGATTTTTCCCACTGCATGATTTAACTACAGTTGAAACTCATTATATCGAAAGCGCGCTGATATAAAAAAATCAAAGTGAAGATAATAGTTAAGTTCCAGGAACTTCAATATAATGAGTTTCGACTGTATTAATTTTACCTCTCTAGAGCAACAACCTCTCAACATAATTTTGCTATTCCCAATTAGTGATGCTTTGCAGAGGTTGGACTGTATTTTTATACCTGACACAGTGTTGTTACTTCAGTCAGAGTTTTTCCATGCTCTCCATGTATTAGATCTTGTCATGATATCAAATGTCAATTGGAACAGTTACAGAAGTAACACTAAGCGTGTGAAAATGTTTAGGATTGCCTCTGTATGTTTGTCTTACAGACAGAGATAATGTACATGGGTCAGTGCACAAAGCATGAATGTTTCTGTGAAGTGGGATAGTAGGGCATAAAGCTGTCCAGAAAAATTTTAGAAGGCTGAAAATAAGAATAAGTTTGTCTGGAGTGCTCCGACCCAGAATTTTCAGAATTTTAGCACTGGGTAGGTAGGAAGGTAGGGATTTTTTTACAAGCACTAAAAAGAATTTTATTTTACTCATTTGCCAGGATTTTCATGAGTAGGTTGGAGCACTCCAAACACACCTACTTTTATTTTTAGCCTAACGTTTTTATTACATTATTTATTGTAGACAGATGAGTTACATAGTGAGTAAACCATGGGATATATTTGATCCTCAACATAGAAAAGTCAACAGCTCATTATCATGGCCATCACATGTGTATGCTAGTGCTAAAAAGTCAGGTAATATCAGCTTCAACTTTTATGAATGATGTCAGTAAGATTTCATATATTGATCACTCATTATATATCACTGAGACCACCAGTTGGTAACACTCTTATTGTAATAATTCCTATTGTAACAATCTCACATTAACAATCTAATTGTAACAATCTCACAGTAATAATCTCATTGTAACAATCTCACAGTAACAATCTCACTGTTACAATCACACTGTAACAATCACACTGTAACAATCTCACAGTAGCAATCTCACAGTAACAATCACACTGACAATCTCACAGTAACAATCTCACTGTTACAATCACACTGTAACAATCACACTGTAACAATCTCACAGTAACAATCTCACAGTAACAATCTCACTGTTACAATCACACTGTAACAATCTCATTGTAGCAATCTCACAGTAGCAATCTCACAGTAACAATCACACTGACAATCTCACAGTAACAATCTCATACTAACAATCTTATTGTAACAATCTCACTGTAACAATCTCACAGTAATAATCTCACAGTAACAATCTCACTGTTACAATCTGATTGTAACAACCACACTGAAACAATCTGATTGTAACAATCTCACTGTTTTAAACTGAATGAAACTGAATGATAGTTCAGCTTTCCATTGCCATCACTTGCTTGGCGTGCATGAATTTTTATGTGGACCTGATTACTAGGTTCATCTACACCCGCCAAGTTTAACTAGTTCCCATTTCATGCTGCAGTGCAAGTCTATTAAGTTCAGTTTTAATGAGTACTTTCAGTACTTTGATTATTTTCATACCTGATTACTCTATTGTTTACAGTAACTTTAGATGAGGAGCAGAGTGATCTATGTATGGCCGAGCTGATTGGTTCCCATAAGGCTCATGGGAAGTCATGTGACATTAGTAGTAAATGCACAAAAACCATGACTACGTTTGGGTTACTAGGTTATGGAATCACTCATCAGGTTCTGTGGACTATGTTAGCAGAAATGGTAAGATTCACTGTTCATGTAGAGATTTCATTAAGTTGTGTACAAAATTTGATGACCCACCTCCATGGTTGAGTGGTTAAGTTCCCAAACTTCAATTCACTGTTACCTCTCACTGATAGTGGGTCATGGGTTCGAGTCCAGCTTCCGGTAATGCCTCTTTATGTGAGAAAGTAGGCAGTTGCTTACGGAGGATGGTAGTCTAGTACTGGTTTTTCCTAGGAAAGATTGTAAGGTCAACTGTCCACCTTATATGACTCTGATTGATCAAAAGTGTGTAAAACTCAAATAAGCAAACAAACAAAATTTGATTGGTCTGTTATTTTCCTTTGACTGAAGATTGTGTAGCTACATGGCAACTTTTTTTGTTTGACTTTTTTCATGAGATGTACACTGACATTGACTCACAATTCTTTGATATTTGTTTGTCTGGCCTTTCACAAGTACATGTAAGTAATAATTATATTACAATTAAAGACTTTAATTTGTTTTTTGTTCAGGCTGGGTGTTTGAAACAACTAAAGTTCCGTCTGGCTGAACTTGGGCATGGAGACCTTTCTGCGATTCGACAAGAAATGTGTAGTAACAATTATGTACAGTTGAGAGAGACAGTACAGAAAATGCCGGATGGCATTCTCATACCTTCTGTGCAGGATTTGTTTCTTGAACAATGTATGTATAGTTTTCTCCTATATTAAACAAACAAAAAGCAATAATAATGAAAAGAACTACCTAAAGGGAGAGAACTCTGTTTATCTTTTGTGATTATATCTTAGGCTTAAACATATACATAATTATGCACTTAAGGTTATCTCTGAACAGTATAATAACTCAGTAAACCTGTGTATAATAATGAATTAAAGATTGTTAGTGGATTAAAACCTTAATAAAAATGACTTAAAAATAAATACCTTCTTTATACTGTCTGGATGGAGTCTTTAAACACTGTAGTCGACATAAAGTTTATAAACAGGGTGACTAGATTCCAAATGTTTCATAAAATGTATTACACTACTTGAACAATGTTATGAAAAGTTTTACTTCAGGGCCATCATTTCACGATTTCTGGGGCCAATATTTTCTTGTTTATTGATTAGAACAACATGCGTTCTGGAAATATATTCATGTGTAAATGTAGTACAGCAGCTGTTGTTGAAGCTTGAATTTGGCCTTTTTAAAGTAAATATGTATTGCTAATAGAATTGTTGTGGAAAGACAAAATTTCCCTTTTCTTCAAAATGTTGTGAAATTCCCCTACCTGAGGGCCCTGTCCCCTAAAATGTAATGGGTGCTCTGTACAATTTTCTGAACTATGGAATTGAATACTTACAATTTTTTTTGTCTGTTTTGTTTCAGTGTTTGTTTGTCCAAGTCTTGGCTACTACGAGTTCCTGGATCTTGACTTCCTACCACAAGTGTTGTCATGGCAATCAAAGAATGGTTGCTATGGTAAAATGAAGAAGCTTGCTCATGGTGTTAAATTAGATAAAGGATTGATTGGTCAGTTTGATGACGAGTATGAAGATGATGAGGAAGATGTCGATGGTGATAATATGAAACTAAAATTTAATGAAAAAGTTGATGAAGTAAAAGAACTGAAGAAAAGATATAAGGCTGAAGTTGATAAATTAAAATTTGGAAATAACGTTGTGGAAAATAAAAATGTAGCAGACAATGCAGGAACTGAAATGCCTATAAATACAGGTAGAAGATTATTGGTTGAAAAGTCCATGTCTGGTAAGTGGTTGTGATGACATGTTTTGTCTTTCTTTAATATTCAGGGCTTTTTTTCACAGGTAGGGGAAGGGGCCTTTTCTTTAATTTTGGGGGAAAATGAGGCATTATTTTGGAAAAAGGGGAAGAAAAAACTTGATGATAATTGAATTATAGGGGAAAACTGCATGATTTTAAAGAATTTTCCTGAGCGGAAGACGCCTTTTAACAGCCCCTGCTATAGAAGGAAAAAATGCCCTGGTATTGTTTGTTTGTCGGTTGGAACAACATGTTGATTTTGTAGTTCCTTAATGTGCTGACCTTACGGTTGGGATACAGCAACCTCCAAAGGATGAAAAGATATACATAATCTTTATTCATAGTTAGCCTTTGTTTGATCTTTCCTCTGAAGTTAGTGTTTTAGAATGGCAGTTTGCTGTTTAGTTTGACTTCATTGACTATAAAGCAGTTGAAGGACTTAGGATGTCAAAATTTCAGATTTATCTGTCCTAAAACAGCTATGTTTTCTGAGCAAAATAAAAGTTATTTGATAAGAATATCTCAAGAAATGGCAAAATTATGGTCAATTTAATCTGCTTTGAAGACCCTCTTTTGGCAAAAATGGTTGACCGTGTATAATTTTCAGGATTTTCAATTTGGCTCTATTGACACCCCAGAAGACTGTGGAATGATAAGTTTCTCTCATTCAGCATTGAGCTTCAGTCTATGAATGAACATATGTTCGGCTTGGTCTTTTACATAGTTCATTTCATTTTGATCTGCTTCAGTATTTGAAGTTCAAATTTAAAACTGAAATTTTTTACAGTGTGAATGGCGTGTGTATTCTTTCAGATGTTATTATAGGTTTGAACATTGACTGTGATTTAATGTATGTTTGACTATGATATTTCCAGATGGATGTTTGGCACATAAAACAGCAGTGGCCAGTGGTGCTCTTGCAATGTATCTACGTTATTTGTTGGCTACTGATGCCGACCAGCTGTTTTATTCAAAACGTAAACTACGCTCTGCTGAGGCACAATTGCATCGTAAAATGTCAAATATGAAAAAACCAGGACATGGACAAGAAGCTGGTAAAAGTAAAATCAAGAAATTAGATATATCACATGAGCTTGGTGCTTTGAAGGTTACACAAGCTGGTGATGGGGTTAATGTAGATGACACTGCTTTGCAGAACCTTGACAAATTTAATCATGCTTTTAAACAGTTTAAGAATAAAAGCTCTGCTGCCTTTAATAAAATGTCTGAACATCGTCAGTTAGCAGCACCAAGGCTAATGTTGAAAAATGATAAAGATGACTATGATAACAATAATGATGAGCCTTCAAAAGATGATGAAAATTATGATTATAAATATGATGATGACAATAACGCTGATGATGATGATGAAAATGATGATATGGATGAGGATGATGATTATGATGATGACGATGATGATTATGATGAAGTTAATGACGATATGCGTGATATTGACTTGCAAGCATATCATGAAAGACCAGGTGGTAATATAGTTCGAAATATGAATAATTATTATAATGGCAATGAACGAGGTGAAGGTAGGCTGGGGATTAATAATATTGGTCCTGATGATGATGATGATAATGATGATGATTATAATGCAGATGATGGTTACGATGATGGGTATGATGATAATGACCAGGAAAACGTGCATCCACATATCAATGCTCGGAATATTGGCCATGGTAAAAGTAGGGATTATGAAAAAGAGGTTTATGAGGATGATAAAGGAGTTAAAGCTATGAAGGACTACGATGATGAGGAAGGAGATGATTATGAGTATGATGATGAGAATGATGAAATGGAAAAAAGGAGAGAAGAGGAGTTGAAGAATGAATTTATTCTTGCCAAGACACCTGATAAAAAAGTCATAGACACAGGAAAAAGCATACTAGATTCAAATAGTGCAATTACTGAACAGCATATGCTTTCAAAGACTCCATACATTATTCTTATAGTTTCATTGTTTTGTGTGATCATATTATATCGCTTGATTAAACGAAGAAGAATTCGATTGAAGGTCGGACATAAGTATTTTCATGTTTAAACTGTTTATTAATCCTGGCACTGTGATAATAATCATTGTTAAATGGTTCATATACATTTCTGTATCAACAGTCATCACGTTACTTGGTTGTGATGCATCTTCCGTGAACTACAAAAATGTGTTGTTGGGGCTTAAGGAAAGGTTTTTATTTTAATGTCATTTTTGATAAAACAAGTGTAATTGATGGAAATGGCATTTTGAAAGCAAAAAGTATCCAATATTGTAAGTAAAAATGCATCAGCCTTTGACTATTTGCATCATTCATTTGTTCTTTGGCCAGTCTTAAAAGGTATTTGCCTGGTATGATCCAGCTAACTTTTAATACAGCATCAATTCATAAAGGCAAAGATGAAATTTTGAATTGCACATAATTATGCCCCATTTCTAAGAAAAGGGGATATATTGCTTTGCACATGTAGGGTCGGTCTGTAACCAAATCTTGTCTGACCCAATAACTAGAGAACAATTTGGCCTTAGGACCTCAGATTTGTTTGGGAGGTTGGTCATCACATGTAGATGACCCCTCTTGATTTTAAGTTCAATAGGTCAAGGTCTTACATCCAGTTTGCCTTTAGGGGGCATCCATGTTTCACAAACACTTCTTGTTGTCATTACCTATCTTCTCCCTGAAGTTTGCCTTTCTAGTGTTTTATCAAATAATTCATTTTTATAGATGCACCATCTATAATTTATTACTTCAACATGGTCATACTATTTCTATGTTCTATTTTTATCTTTTTCATTAAAAAAGAAACACTTAGTTTTAGGACATCTTGTATTTGGAAGGTATTAATTTCAGTCAAACCTGTGTTAGCGACCACCTCCGAATATATATATCTTAGTAGTTAAAAAACTTGTGAAAGTCTGTTGAATATGAATATAGGCCACCCAGTGAAAAAAGGCCTTTGTTTTAAAAAAGGTAATTGATTATTTAATAATTTCCGAATAATGGCCACCTGACTATAAAGGCTACATTATGTCTTTCCCACGGGTGGCTTATGTTCATAGGTTTGACTGTGTATCAAAAGTTCTTCTAGTCTCAATTTTATGATATTATTTAGTATGTGATGGTTGGCTATAATTTCTGATTTAGCTTACAAGACTTCCAACTTTTTAATCTACAATAATTTTGACCTCTATTCAGTACAATCTTTACATAGTTCGTACTTAAATGGTGACGGAGTGCAATGACTTTCAGTATTAAACCAATGAAACCAAAATAATTGTCCTACAAGATAAATATTGATATGAAACAAAGGTTTTAAGCTAAGATATCTTGTACCAAAGTTGAGTACAGGTGTAAATTTCCTAATGTTTCAACATTGTCAGTATTACAATATTCCATGGTCATAGTAATTTCATGTTATCTTAGTTACAGTAGTTAAAAACCCTCATGTCGTTTCATAACCTCTCGATTAATGTCTTAATACAGTAATCCATTGAGTATTTACACATGTATATATCACATACTATGTTCCATTTGTTTGTTAAGACAATAATTATGGGTGTATGTCATTATTTCAAAAAAGTGTTATAATTTTTTTTTGTCAGTCTGAACTCAAACCTGGAACTTAAAAATTCTAGGTACTGATTTAAAACGAATAATCTTTATGTAAACATTACATTGTGTCTTCTAATAACTTTTAAATGAGAAAATTAATCTAGAAAGAGAACATTTTTTATCCTCTCAGTGATTGTTCATGACAGGTGTAGGAAATCCAATTCAACATTGTTACTTGTCTGGCTGTACTGTGCACAAAGTCTGGTTCAGTGGTTAAGTGAGTCTGAATGTACTGTGTGAAAGTATAGCATGTCTGGTTGTACTTTGAAAAAGTCTGGTTCACAGTATAGCATGTCCGATTGTGTTTTGTAAAAAGTCTGGTTCACAGTATAGAATGTCCGGTTGTGTTTTGTGAAAAGTCTGGTTCACAGTATAGAATGTCCGGTTGTGTTTTGTGAAAAGTCTGGTTCACAGTATAGCATGTCCGGTTGTGTTTTGTGAAAAGTCTGGTTCACAGTATAGCATGTCCGGTTATACTTTATAGTGGCTGGTCTTGGTGAACTGATATAAATGTCTAGTTGAATGTTTTATCTAGTCTGGTTCTTGTGAATGACTGGTTCACAGTATAGCAAGTCCGGTTGTATAATACTGAATGTGAGATTTACAATGTTTATTGATCTAAGCCATCATGGATATACTGCGATTTATCAGACTCATTTATGCCAATGTTAATCAACTTCCTGTTTTAGTTCCCTTGTATTGTTGAACTTTAAGTAAATATGTTAAAATTGTTATTTTGAAAAAAACGTTTATGGTATTGTTTTTGTATATATTTGTAAATATGTATGGTTAATAATGTATATTTCTTAGCTATTAGTTGTTATTTGCCAGTTTCGTAGATAAATAGATACTATAAGTACACAGTTTGTTTCTTCATGTTTATAATTTTGTTATCTATTGATAAGAGTGCCATAATATTTGATATTCTATGTTTTGATTTTGTGAGTCAAGCATGTTCATGCTGGGAGGTCTATGTTATGTAGAGTTTCTAATGATTCCTCCTTACTTCTTAACTTTCCAGCAATATCCTGATGTATGTGTTTTGGCAAAGTTCAGATTTTTCTTGTCATATCTTAATTTATTTTATGCTGCTACAGTCAAACGTGTGTTAGCAGTTGCCTCCATGTAAAGGCCACCCTGTAAATAAAGGCAATTCTTTTAAAAACATCATTGATTCTTTAGAACTAAAATACCTCCCAATAAAGGCCGCCTGTCATCAAAAGTCACATTATGTCTTTCAAGGATGGTCTTTGTTCACAGGTTTGACTGTATCTATATTAGTATCTGGTCCGAAAATTGGTAAACCTCTTGACCTGATGTTATATACCTTCGATGAGTTTGGGACCTTTGATGAGTTTGGGGTTTTAAAAATGGGCTTTTGGTATGTTTATATTGTGATGGGATTTAATTTGTTACTGTACTAATTCCTAATTAAATATCATAACTTATTGGATAGATCTCACTTTTCGATATTTCATTGTAACTACACATGTATCTAATCCTTTTGTAGTCTTTTTATGCCCCCGTATCAATAGATCGGGGGCATATTGTTTTTGGTCTCTGTCTGTTTGTACCAAACTTTAACCTTGCCTGTAAAATCACAATGCTTGCACCTACAAACTTCATATGTACGTTCCTCATGACAACCTCTACAGGACCTGTGCATTTTAAGGTCAGTAGGTCAAAGTCATCCGGAGGGGGCATTGTGTTTCAAGAACACATCTTGTTCTGTAATGAAACTGTTGGATTTTTACATGAATAAGTGTTTTATGTTAATCTTATTGACTGCATTGCTGTGTTGTCATTTACCATTAATATATTCTTCATTATTCATCTACAGTAGTTTGTGACGGCATTATCAGGTAATAAGCTGGAAATATGTTAAGATTTGAAGCAATTTTTGGAAACTTTCAGGTTTTTGTGTGCTAGCTGGTGATCAGTGTTTTCTATGAAATCATCATTTTTTTTAGGGAAATGTAAAAAGTATCTGATTGGATTGCACTGTAATATTGTTAATTGCTTTCCACACCATATTAATTATGTCTAGTTATGTCTCATTTGTTTCAACAGATTAAGATTATTTGTATCCATATTTCATGACATTCTGAAGAATTCTTTGCTGCACTATACACAGTTTACCACTAAGAAGAAAACAATTTCTTTTATTAACGTTCGCCCAAAAAAGATTCTGTGTCAGTTCAGTTTTACTCTGTGATCCACTCTTGTCTTTTTTCTTTGTATACAAATTGTATTTTACTAATTGCTAATATTTACTAGGGGTCTCCATGGCTGAGTGGATATGGTTACTGACAAGCGATCACTAACCCCCTCACCTGGTTCAAATCAAACCCTTAAACATACCTGGGGTTATTCTCCTCTGTCTAAACTGGAAAGGTTACCAAATGATCCTGCCTATTAGTGCAATGTTTAATCCCACCAAAAAAATTGTCTTTATGCATTTAAATTCTTTCCATGTATAGATCTGCTTTTTTCTGTGATGATATTGTTTGTTTGTTTGTTCATTTTGTTGAAAAAATGAATCCATAACACATTTATTTTATATGCTTGGTGCTTTCTACAATTTTATTCACATTTTAATTATTTGTTTTTGTATTTTATGTGCTGTTTTTGTTAGGTGATTATGGTGTTTTCAAAGTTCATCAACAAAAAATGATGTCTTGTATTGACTGCTTTATTTAAGTACAATTTTTCATTTTTAGAAAATTCATATGAAACCTGTACATATACTAAATTTGGTTTTGGTTATATATTGTCTGCCATGAATGACAAATACAGTAATTCATTTGCTTATTTGTATACAGTAGCAATAATGCATCAGTATATTATGATTTGTGCAAAAAAACTGCATCTTTGGTTCTTTTATGGTTATTTTGTATATTCAAGGCTTCATCCCTTTTCTTGACCCATTTTCTTCCTTATGAAATGTACATATATCTGAATATACCTTACACTTTCATCTTGTTTAACCCCATGCTTATTTTGGTTGAAAAATACACCTTAGTTGTAGTGTAGTGTTGTTACAACACCCAAAGTCCATTGTGAAAACCTTATTTTTAATGTCAGAGCATATAGAGGGCTCAGTGCAACACTGTCGTAACTTGTTTTTATTTCAATATGAGTTACGACACAGTTGCGGTGAACCCTCGAGTTATAACCAGAAACAAACAAAATTTTTATGCCTTACCATAAAACTGAATGGATTTACAGTGAAGCGTTCATATTTCTCTTATATGCCTACCTGCTAGATTAAGTTATCCAACTATTGAACCTGTTTTATTTAAGCATGATACCTAATGCTTGTAAAAAATATTTTTTGTTACTGTGGAATCATTAATTTTTGTTGGGGATTTAATTTCGTGGGTCAGCTCATCCACGAAATCAAATCCCCATGAATTTAAATGCAGAGATAACGCATTTCTTTTCAAAAATCAAAATCCACAAATTTATGTCCCTACAAAGTAGCCATTTTAGTAAAAACCACAAAACTGAGCCCAACGAAAATAAATGAAAATACAGTATTTGTCTGTCAGGAAAACCAATTTTACAGATGTGACATAAATATGGCTGCATAAATTTTGAACAGAGTCTTTGGAGAATTTCCAACTTTCTGTTAAATGTCTAAACATAGGTATGATGCTCCTTTGGTTTTGAAAATTCCACTTTATCATACCGTCTCATGTTATTTTGAACATAGAAGTTATTTTTTGTTTGATTCGGGACCTTTCAGTCATTTCATTGAACTTCATTGGGCATTAATGCATAAGGGGATTTTTATTATTTGATTCTTCATGACAAAACATCGAAGTGATCAACTTAACTGTTAAATCATCTTTTATCCATGTTAACTGCGTGTGTTATTTTCTCCAATTTCTATGCAATTCCATAAACAAAGGTTGCCATGATATTAAATTGTGCATTGTAATTTTCTTAATTCAGACCATCTTGTTCATTAATAAGGCCAGTATAATGCTCTTGTTCAGGTCAAGTAACCATTAAGATGCCAATTTTATTTTCTTATCTGATGAAGTCATAGGTTTTAAATTTTCCTGATGATATTATGTCTGCTGCAGGATATTCTGGGTAAAACAGGGTAATGAAAAAAGATATTTGTTTTTCCGTAAGAAATAAAAATGTGTTTTGAATATCTATATTCATGTAGAATCTCAAGTGTACTCATTCATTTTTATTTGAAAATCTTTAATGTATGAAAATTATGTTTTTGAGTTATTTCCCAATTCTTGTTACATTTTAAGCGTTCATCTCGAGGGCTCAGCGCAACACAGTCATAACTTGTTCTTATTTCAATATGAGTTACGACACTGTTGCGTTGAACCCTCGATCTGTACTATTGAATATATCTTATTACCTTTATATTTAGATAAGTCATTTTGTTAAATGTGAGTATATTTTGATTGTATATTTAGAAAATTTTACAATTATTTAGTTGCCAAAAGAGAGTATACATTCTATGATGTCTTTAAATTCTTGTAAAGCCAACATTTTATTTTAACCAATCATCTATTGATTCTATTCTTTGTGCATCCAGATTGTCACATTTGATATGTAAATCGATACAATAAGTTTTTGATGCCAGGCAGATACTGATGCAGGGAAATTTACAGTCAAACCTGTGTTAGCGGTCACCTTAGAATAAAAGCCACTCTGTGAATAAAGGTCATTCTTTTAAAAACTGTCACCGATTATGTAGAATAAGATGACCTCCGAATAAAGGCCACCTGTCAATAAAGGCCACATTTTGTCTTTCCCAAGGTGACCTTTGTTCACAGGTATGACTGTAGTTATAATGTGTTGTAGTTATATAGTTTGTAGATCCATACAAGGATAAATAGACTTAAACATTTCATTTATTGCTTTTATACTTAAACAGTTGCTGCATTATAGGGCTGTGGCGAGTATCCGAGTACTCGGGTAATAACTAATCAGATTGAAAAATTGGGTATGAATAATCGTCATTACTAAGATTCGTGGTCTTGTTTTTTATCAAAGTAAAAGTGTATTCTTTGTTCTTAAAAATCTCTTTTCTCTGAATATACAAATGTATATTAACTCATCATGGACTACTTTGTTCGCCAAGATGTCAAATCGGTTCTTCATATAATGATGCTGGTAAATCAATTAATTGGAAGGGAGTATGTATAAATTTAATCTATATAGTAATTTATATTGAACTACTTCATTGTTCCTAAAAGAAATTTAGCTATCTTCAGGCCTGTAATTTTGAAGTTTTAGATGGGTTACTTGATAACAAAAGATTCGTGATTCAATTCGTGGATCGTAAGTGTTGAATCATGGATTGGATCGGATCGCCACTCACCCAACGGTCCACAGCCCTACTGCATTAGACCATTCCCAATCCACCAATGTCGCCATTCTCGATCTGACCTTGACTGGTATAGGACTTAGTATAGATCTAACACGTGTGCTTTGTCTAATTTTCAGTTAGTTGTTAGGACTTGCACCTCTTTGTATTTTCTATTAATTCTTTGTATTTTTTTGTGTCACTGTGGGGGAAACTTGTTTTACTGTGCGCAATCTCTAGTTGTTTGCTATTTATATTAAATTGCTATTATTTTAATGCTATTATACATATATTGATGTTTTTTACCATATTTGCTATTTATTGTGTGCCAATTTTTGGTTTCTGTATCACTAATGAATAAAATATCATTGCATGAAAAATGTTGTCATTTTTCAATATTACAGATTTAATCTCATTATCATGTAATATCACAATATAAGATCCATGTAGAATAATTGTATTGCCCACTATTTCCTGGAGAACACACAAAAGACACGAAAGAGTTGTTTTTGTCCAGGATTTGTGTCAATTTTAAAACAAGAATAAATGTGTCATTAGGCATCAGAAACTAGGTCACTGGGTCAAATCACAGGTAAGCCAATGGGGCATAAAAAAATAACAAAACTCATGTTATCATGTGGAACTCATTTATTTTTAAATCAACAATGGTGTGTCAGTCAATAAAATTTGTAATAAATTCTATAAATGTGTAGTTCAATAACAACATTCCAGCACATACATAAATCTACATTTACTCACATACCATAAATACTCTTCTCTGGCGAATAAAGCTTTTAAAAACAGATAAAAATTATCCAATGACACACTTAAGAAATTAACTAGAAATTTTCTGGTGGACACGAATGCCCCCGCTGACAGCTAAATAAAAAAGGGCCGCAACTCCTGTGAAAATGTTTGGATTTTAATGGAAGTTGAACTTGAACTCTATTTTATTATTATACACCTGCATGTAAAATATGACAAAATATTTTAAGGGAATAACGTACAGACAGGAATTACACTTCATGCACTTTGGTTATTTCGAATGATTAGTAGGGTTGAAGAACCAAGAAAACTATACAGAGTAGGGATACGAATGTCTGGTTCTCCTTTCTCTTCCCTCTGTCTGCGTCGGCTCAACAGATAAACATAAATAAGTGAATAGAAATCTATATGAAATTAGCAGTTTCTTTTATTCAAGACATACAATTTTTTCCAAAGGTCTGTTCACCAAAAGTTTACCAAAGCAGACATCTGTATGAACTATAGAAATATAAACACATGATACATACATAAATCTCTTCATACATAAAATAACAGGTTTCAAATCAAGAGAGATAAAATAAGAGATATCCACAAGATACATAGGAGAGTTATGTATATCATTCTTGGCCTTACATTTGTGGCAAATTCACAAAAAAATGATGAGCAGTTCATGGATGAATAAAAGCAGTATGCAGGAAATCCAACTATATATACCATTTCACTATAAATACCACCTAACTATTATTTGCCACCTCACTATAGATAATGAGACCACCTCACTGCAAATACCACCTAACTATTATTTTACCACCTCACTATTATTTTACCATATCACTGTTAAGACATTTTTAAATCAAAGTATAATTATGGAGGTTTTACAGTATATGTATATACAAAGACAGTCAAACATGTCTGTGAAGAATGTTCTTACAGAAACCTTTTTTAAAGGTCTTCTACAAGACGATCGTTAAATTGCTTAAATCTAACTGGAAATAGTGTTGGTTTTAAAGAAGACTCTCTATTTACAGGTTGCCATAGGTGCAGGTTTAACTGTGCCTGTGTTTCATAATTCAAGAACAGACTTGTAACAAACTCAATCTTACAATGCTTAATACAACTATGAACAAAAATGAAAATCATTGCAAAGACAATAAACCCAAAATAACATGTATGCTAAAACATCAACATGTACATACACTGAAACAGTTCACATTAACAACAGTAAATTGTACTTTGTACCCAGAATTGTCCTCCTCAGAGGTATTGCAAGAATTGCAGCCATCAGAAGAAATTCTAATACATGTACAACCTTCCTAAACAACAAGCAACCTAAACGGAGGAAATGAATGGAATGTCTGTATATGTTTCTAGACACAAACAATATGTTCGTTTCTTGGATGGGATTGTGCATATCTGTACAACAACTTGATTCATGCATTAGATGAATGGTGCTAGATTCATGCAGTGGATGAGTAGTGTCAGAATTCATGTATTGGATGAGTAGCATCAGAATTCATGGAGTGGTAGAGTTGTGTTAGAATCCACACAGTGGATGAGTAGTGTAAGAATTCATGCAGTGAATGAGTAGTTTTAGAATTCAAGGAGTAGATGATAAGTGTTAGAATTCATGGAGTGGATGAGTAGTGTTAGAATTCATGGAGTGGATGAGTAGTGTTAGAATTCATGGAGTGGATGAGTAGCATCAGAAATCATGGAGTGGTAGAGTTGTGTTAGAATCCATGCAGTGGATGAGTAGTGTAAAAATTCATGCAGTGAATGAGTAGTTTTAGAATTCAAGGAGTAGATGATAAGTGTTAGAATTCATGGAGTGGATGAGTAGTGTTAGAATTCATGGAGTGGATGAGTAGTGTTAGAATTCATGGAGTGGACGAGTAGTGTTAGAATTCATGGAGAGGATGAGTAGTGTTAGAATTCATGGAGTGGATGTGTGGATGAGTAGCATCAGAAATCATGGAGTGGTCGAGTTGTGTTAGAATCTATGCAGTGGATGAGTAGTGTCAGAATACACAGAGTAGATGAGTAGTGTCAGAATTCATGGAATGGATGAATAGTGCTACAGTTCATGGAGTGGATGAGTAGTGCTATAATTCATGGAATGAATGAGTAGTGCTAGAGTTAATGGAGTAGATGAGTAGGGCTGGATACTATGGAGCATATTTTATATGATGCATAAAATAAGATTCTATCAAGTGTCCAAGTAGTGTGTGTCATCACGCAGTCTGTTGTAGAGTGGCAGTTGATTCAATGAAATAACAAAATGCAGTGATAGAGGAATGTAACAAGAGTTTTGATGTTATATGGTGGTTAATGATCTTGGACCAGTTTAGATGATATTTCCTTCCTTGAATAAGTTATCTCATTTGGCATACATTTATATTTTTGAAAATAGATACAACATCCATACATAGCTTGATAAGACATTAATAGCTATCATATTCCACAAATAATCAAATCTGTGCGGTACAATGCTAATGAATGAAGATTACTACAAATCTATGGTAAAATTTTACTCCAATTAAGTACTCTTTAGCTTTTTCATGGTCTTCCATCCGTAGAAACAACTCTTAGTTCACAACAGACAGAACAAAATGTGCCAACTTTTCAATGTCAGTTTTGATAACATCATTGTGATTAAAGTCACATACATTTACTGTAACCTTCACATGATGTCATCAGATACTTTAAGTTTGTGTGATCGAAAACTTTTCTGTATATAAATCACAATAAAACACAAACATTGTTCACAATGGTAACAAGCGTTGGTATAAACTTATTAAAGTTCAAACTAAAATGATCTATAGCATATCTGCAAAATACCATTATTTCTGATCAGTTACCACAAAACTTTGTAGTTTTCTCATGAAATACATTGTAATCCAAGCCATCATTTTCAAAATTATTTTCATACGTATCAGTGAACTCATCAAACCTTGAAAACTAGCTGAAATATTTTTCCTTTTTTATGCATAACTCAATGTTTACCTGGAAATCCAATCAGTTTACTTGTATACGTGTTTTTGTTCAACTAAAACCAGCTGTACACTGTTCACTGAAGGTAGACAACTCACTCAAGGAATACATTGTTCAGTCAAGGTAGGCAGCTCACTCTGGGACTACATTGTTCACTCAAGGTAGACAACTCACTTTAGGATTCCAACAAAACATGCCATCTGCATATATTATCTCCCTTGCTTTCTCTCATGTCAGTCCAATGGGAACCTTCCTCTTCACCAGAACAATTCAATCCTGAAAGAAACAAGATAGAACACTATGATACAGAGGTACCGGTAAGAATCATGGTTTGAGTTTGGACATCTGATTTAGATGCTCTGTTTTGTGTGCTAAACATGGAGAGTCTCTTGTAGAAAATTGACACACTCTTTTAACTTACTTAATCATCTTAATCATAGCTTAGAGGGTTAATGCCGTTTTTCAACGATATAATTATTTTATTTATAAATAGTGGCCGACATAACAAATTTTCCTGGATAGTATTCTAACCAGTACTAATTTACTATTCCACAAGGATCCATCAACTTCCCACACATGGAGGAAAATCCGACATTTTGGTCAAATTTTCATGAAAGGGGGTATAACCTGCCACTAAGTAAATTAATAGCTCGGAAACTGACAAAACCAAGAGGGAATATCAGCTTGACACATTAATATTCTTGAAAAAAAATGTCTGAACAAATATTCCTAGAAAAACAATATCTAGAATCACTAAGCAACCACATTGGTAACCTATCACGTTGTCACACTACTGAATTACCCTTAAGAGCTCATATATTAGATGTAAGTGTGTTTTTTTTAATAATATCATTCAAAATGAAGAAATACTAATTAAGAGTTTCAATTTAAATGAATAGAAGATACAGTAATTTGAGATATTGTCAAAGTCAACATAAAAATTGAAAAATTTTGCTTTATCATTGATGAAGACTATAAATCTCATACCAAACAAAAGCCACAGGGTATCATTTATATTAACAATGTTTTTTTCAATCTGATGGTTTTTTATGATTTTCACATACACAGTATTATTAAAGCATAGATGGTGAGTTTTCTCTGAAAAGGCGGGGCATCAATTAGAGGTGGGGCATCCAGCAATCAGTTATATTCTGTATACTAAGTCTATTCATTGATTGTAAAACAGGTAAGAACTAAGTCTATTCATTAATTGTAAAACAGGTAAGAACATGGTTCCATCAACATTAGTTTCTATGACAATTAGTGCAGATATATCTTTTTAAAAAAATATACATGTTACAAAAGATCACCTTCCTTAATGGTGTGATATAATTAATTGATCCAGGACAAACTGGACAAAACATGAGAACAATACCAAAATAGGAGCACATTACCAAAATAGGAGTATATTACCGAAATAGGGGTACATTACCAAAAATAAGGGTACATTTTTGAAAGACGGCTAAATTACCAAAATAGGGGTACATTACCAAAATAGAAGTACATTACCAAAATAGGGGTACATTACCAAAATAGAAGTACATTACCAAAATAGGAGTATATTACCAAAATAGGAGTATATTACCAAAATAGGAGTATATTACCAAAATAGGAGTATATTACAAAAAAAAGAAAAAGGAGTATATTACCAAAAAAGAAAGAGGAGTATATTACAAAAAAAGAAAGAGGAGTATATTACCAATATAGTTATACATTATCAAAATAGGGGAACATTACCAAGAGCAAACCAGCCAATCATCTCTTTTTTCTTCATGGATTTCTTATTATACACCGACACCATTAACGTGACATCAGCAAGCTGGAACAATGCTACTTGAAACATAAACGTTTCTTTAAATAAAGGATTTGGCTGACCCCGTCTTACTGATGTTTTACTATGAGCGACTTCTTTCCCATTTGGAGCAATGAGGGTTAATTTGACATAGGTATCTGAAAAATAAATAATTATCATAATACTTTCTGCTGTTAATCTTTTCTTTTAGGATCAGAAAATACGGATTACAATTTTTTTTATTTTTGAACTGGAAAGATATATGGCTATAATATTTGGCTATAAGAAAACAACATTTTACCTGTTTTGTTGTAAAAAAAGGAAGTCTAAGCTAGCATATCACATTTATAAAATCACAAATATGATCAAATTTGAAAACAATAGAATGATGGTCAACTGTATGATATACCAAATTGAGTAACAATACTACATTGTAGTTAAATATATCATTATAAAATAATCCATTTACTTAACTTCATTTCACTCTGATCTTTATAATTAACAATATCATGAACATGGATAAATTGTATGTATTAATAGTGACATAATTTATATTACAAAAAAAATCAAAACCTGTGAAGAAAGGCCACCCTGAGGAAGATTATGTGACCTTTATTGACAGGTGGCCTTTATTTAGAGGTCATTTGTTCTAAATAATCAAATACAGTTTTTAAAAGAATGGCCCCTATTTACAGGATGGCCTTCATTTGGAAGTGGCAACTACCGCAGGTTTGACTGTATCCTATAAAAGTTTACTGGAATGTACTTTGAAAATATCATAAATAACACAGAATCAGATATAACTGTATAAAAAGACATTTATATCAAGTGATTTATTATATCGTATTGACTGAAGTTTTATTATTGGTTTAATGCTGCAATTGACCTTAAGTTACATAATGTGAACATTTTAATTGAAAATATATTGATATTTTTTACAGTCAGATATAAGGTATGTTAGGATTTAATTTAAATCCTATAAAAGATGTTGTGAAGTTGATATTAACCAGGTACATCACTGAGCAGAGAGATGTCTGTATTTTAACCTACCAGGTAGGTCTGTAATCAATAAAAGAAAAATATTTGGATTCTAGCTACATTTAATTAATTGCATTGTACTGGTAACACATGAAGTTCACACATATCAGTATAACATTACTGGACTCAACCGAAATCAACTTCATGACTTAGTTATTTTTCTGTAAAAAAACCAAGGATGTAATAAAACTTAAGAGTAAATGCTTATATCCAAAATGACTTCCTTCAATATGTGGCAGACTATTTCTATGACTTTAAGTTTATCATCAGGGACAAATCATACCTCAAATGTTTGAAAAGTAGGTTTATAAAACATATAAGAAACTAGAAATGTGTCCAGAGGACATGAATGCCTTTGCTGAGAGCTAAGTCAAAATGGGGCCATAATTCCTGTGAAAATGTTTGGATTTTAAAGCAAATCCAACTTGACCATTATTCCACACCTTCATGTAAATCGTGAAACCAATCCATTTAATATCTCTTCAGTTATAGTTGGAAATTAAAGTTTGAACAGACAGCAAGACATATGGACGGGCAGGGTTAACACTTTATGTCCTTCCACCATTTTGATCATAAACTTAATTTTTTCTAATCAAATGGTCCCCTTACAAAATTAAGAGAAAATTAAGAACAAAACTTCTGGAGTGTGTTATAACAAGTAAATGTAGCCTTCAAGTGAACCCCAGATCATGGTCAATTCTCTATAGAAATCTATGTAAAATCAAGTGACCCCTGGGGAGGGGTCAATTTTGACCCCAGGGTCATGATTTGAATGAACTTGGTAGAGGTCCAGCAGCTGATGCTTAATACCAAATATCTAAACTCTAGGCCTTATGGTTTATTTAAAGATATTCTAAATTTTTCCTTTTGGTTGCCATGGCAACCAGAGTTCTGCTTTGTACACCCCTGTGAAGTTTGAAATTGAACTGAGTGGTTTAGGAGCTAGGAGATGTTGTTTAAAGAAATTGTTGACGACTGACAGACACAGCTAATCCTAAAGACTCACCAGACGAGTTAAAAAATGTTTGGTCTTATAACTACAATTATTTGTTCTAGAAACAGAACTATGGATCTTTTCACAGAAAGTTTAAAGAACAAGTTTAATTGCAATTTATATGGACATAGATTTAAATCTAAATTAGCATCCTGTACAGTGCAGTATTCACAATACAGAGATAGTAACAAAATACCTGGTGCACGATTCATGGCCATGTTTCGGAAATTGCTTCCTTTAATCACCTCTACGGACAATCTTCCTGTAGTACCATTATAAGCCAAGCCAAGCAAGAGTTCCGGCATGCCGCCATGTTGTAAAGACTGAGTGGACGACGCACTATCGCTCCGAGATAAACTGGTGACATCAGCATTGGAGTCACCCTGCTGAAATGTAACAATTTGAAATGCATTAGAAAACATTCTTGAAATAAAAACATTTACAATATTGTAACCTGACACATGTACATACGGATATGAGTGAGGGGCAATAAAGGAATTGATCTCGGGGTCCAAATTGTAAAATATTACAAAAAACCTGGGAAAAAAATACAATTAAACCTGTGTTAGCGGCCACTTCCGATTAAAGGCCACTTCTTTTAAAAACCAATGTTGATTAGGTATATAGATTAAAACAACCTCCAATTAAAGACCAAATGTCAAATAAGACGGCCATGATGGCCCTCACTCACCAGATAAAAAGACTCTTAGAGAAAATTATCACGAACCTTTGGAAAATTAAGTGACCCCGGGGTGGGGCCAATTTTGCCCCTACCACAATAATTTAAACAAACTTGGTAGATGTCTACAAGACAATGCTACATACAAAATATGTAAGCAATAGGCCTTGAGGTTTTGGACAAGAAGATTTTTTTGTTTTCCTATATGAGCCTATATAAATCATGTGAAGCAATTGTTGATGCACGCACAGTCAATTAAAATAGTAAAATAAAGCTAAAAACCCTGGTAAGAAATAAACTAGATTTAGTGTGATAATAATATTCTTCTATTATTAAAGTCATGTTTTATACAGTGAAAGAGTAGACAGAGCTGCCTGAAGCAGCCCTCCTATATTATATCATCTGCAGTCATCTAATTCCACTTACAAATTATTATAGTAAAACATGTGGGATGACAATGTAACAATATCTTTATAGCATTTATATGAACCCTCCTGGGTTATACTGTAGAAATAAATGTCAGTATAGGAATCATTTTTGCAGAATTATTAAAGGTAAAAGTTATTTTGCACATAAATCTTATGTCTAGCAGATATTCCTTTTTTTGAAAATTTGCTGAGATAAACATTATCTCAATCTGTATGTGTCATGCTTTCTTCAACTTCGCATGTTTAGTAACATGATAATCCTTGTCACATTTGTTCACACACTTCTTAAAATCAGATTAAATTAATCTATTGTTTCAAGACTATTTTGGCAGCTATGGTCATTTCAGTACAAGCCTAGTCTAGACAGAGAGGATCAAGTTAAGTTTGTTTAATGTTTCAATCAGATTCAACGCCATTTTCAACATTATTTCAGTCATATTGTGGCGGGCAGTTATCCTAACCAGCTTTTCTGGACTTCATTTTGTTCTAACCACATTCTATCCGTAAGCTTCAGCCAAGCTACCCCACATAATTTAGTGGTGGAGAACAATTTAACATAGGATGTAATATCTTCAGTCAAATTTGTCATGGACAGTGTGAGTCTCGCCCGGGGTTTCGAACTCACAACCTCTCGATCATCAGACAAATGCTCTAACCACTGAGCTAGCTGGGCGGGCTGATCAAGTTAAGATACAAGAGAATCAGGCATTCATATCCCTACTCTTTTCAAATAGTTTCCCTTTGTTCATGAAGCCAGGATAAAGGAAGCTGCTTGTATTTTATTCCAATTTTAATTTTCATGACACATAGTGCATGCTAATTAAGAATACATTGACTTCTCGCTGCACCCAAAGCATTTGGCACGAATGTTACAGAATACAAAGAAATGACAACTATACATGGAACATACACATTTTTCCATTTGCATGTGCTATGTGTCATGATAATTGAAATCGGAATAAAATAGTTACAGCTTCTTTTCTCCTCGCTTCATGCAAAAACATGCTTCCTGCAATACCCATTCGTAACATTAAAAGTCATGTGGGCTATCCACACATTTATTCTACTAGCAGTAAAGGTCACCACCCCACAAAACAAAGCATGATAGCCTTTTTTAAAGGTCATCTCATGAAGTAATTCTGATCTTTTTGTTGTTAGAATCACCTGTGATCATGTGGCATTTGTTGGAAATAATAAACTTTGATGTTTTATCATTTTTCAATAGACAAAACATTCTGCTTCCATAAATGAACAAATATCTAAAACCTGTTGTTTTGCTGTCCGTTGACAGGTTACAGAGGTGAAGGTTATCTGAAATAACTTCTAAGCACGAAGACAAACTGTGCTGTAAACCCACTCCTTCACAAGTCAAAATATATTAAGCCAATTTTTCATAAGAATGACACCATACCTGAAGGCAACATGTAGAGTCTGCTAATTACATTGACTTTTAACCAACAGACCCTATTCTTGTTTGTGCAGAGTGATTTTAATTAAGTTCAGAAAACAAAAACACAGAAACCGTAGCTAAGGGATTCAGTACATTAATTTACATTGAGATGACATTTCACTGCAAGGATGTGTTTGATGGAGATTTCAATGAAATCCTTAGTCACAGCCGAGACATTGTTTTAGAGAGAAAAGAATGGCAGGGTGTTATATATACCCTTTAGGGCTTCTACTCACAACAAATTACTGTATGACACTTGTATTACAAAATTGTTGATTTCGCTCCTAGCTATTTATAAATTAAGATTCTATTTAATTAACACTAAGAAAGGTTGTGCTCCGAATAAGATGTCTCATCATTAACCTATTTAGAAAGATTCTCTTTTATTAGCCCTTTATCTGCCAATTAGATGGGTATATACGTCTGCACAAATCTCAATTCATTCAGCCTAATTCTAAGTGACAGGCATTATCTGTCTCACAAATCTCCGCATATTTGCCTATGTGATGTGTATTACCGTTTGGGAATCTGTAATAAGTTTTAAACAAGAGGGCCACATTGGCCCTTTATCGCTCACCTGAGAACAAAGGCCAATAATTAATGACCAGGTAACATAGTTTCCATCTCGTAAAACTCATTTTTACGTAGATTTTGAGATCAAAACCAACAATGAAGGTATAATACTGTTAAACAAGCTAAAACATAGCAAATTTTCTAATCCAAGGGTCCATAACTCTTGAAGTTGTGGTCCGATTCCACCCATAACTTAACATGTTCAAAACCATAAGGTAATACACATTCATTGTAAATATGATTAGGATAGGTGAATAAATGAAGGCGCTAGAGTGTAAACAAGCTAAAATATAGCAAATTTGCTAAGTCAAGGGCCCATAACTCTTGAAGATGTAGTCCGATTCCGCCCATAATCGAACTTGTTCGAGATCTTTTGATTATACTCATTTACTGAAAATATGATTAGGATCGGTGTATAAATGAAGGCGCTAGTGTGTAAACAAGCTAAAATATAGCAAATTTTCAAAATCAAGGGCCCATAACTCTTGAAGTTTGGGTCCGATTCCGCCCATAATCGAACTTGTTCAAGATCTCTTGATTATACACATTTACTGAAAATATGATTAGGATTGGTGAATAAATGAATGCGCTAGAGTGTAAACAAACTTAAATATAGTAAATTTTCTAAGTCAAGGGCCCATAACTCTTGAAGTTCTTGTCCGATATTGCCCATAATCGAACTTGTCCAAGATCTTTTGGTTATACACATTTACTGAAAATATGATCAGGATTGGTGAATAAATGAAGGCGCTAGAGTGTAAACAAGCTAAATATAGCAAATTTTGTAATTCAAGGGCCCATAACTCTAGAAATTATTATCAGATTTTGCCCATAATCGAACTTAGTCGAGACATTGTGGCCATATACATTGTGAGCAAGTTTAATCAAGATTCGTAAAGAGTTGCGGTTGCTAGAGTGTAAACTAACTAATTGTGGACGGACGACGGACGCTGGACATTCACCGGTCCTAAAAGCTCACCTGATGAATCAGGTGAGCAAAAGGGTTAACAATGGCCACGTGTTGTGCTTAGAAGATCCAACACTTTTCTAAATTCATGTATTAGGTGCTTTTTTTTGTACGTTTCCCTGACAAGGTATTGTACTTACACTAAGGTTACTCCGTGGTTCAAGAATGACCCAATGAGTGGATGAAGCATCAAGACTTAATGATGCAAAACCGATGATACTTTCTCCGATCATTCTTTCCCGTCTCATTCTCTCAACACCGTACAACCGGAATCGGACACCGTAGCCTGTCACCTCATCTAAAAATAGAATAAAAACTTAGTACCAATACTTAATTCATATGTTTACCTCTTTGAGATCATTTAAATATTATAGAGTAAAGGCATTATTTCAAAGGACTGAGACTATTATTCGTGGAAAAGCTAGGATTGGAATTCCAAAATACTAAAAGCATAAAAATTTGCTCACAGAATGTGGTCAACCAACGCAATATTACTACCAGAGTTGTTTCCATAATTATAATTGTGTTTGTTATACTAATATTTTGATTGTTGCTGATATAGGACACAATCAGAAACTGTTATCTCATAGACAGTCTACCCATTGCTTGTATTTTATGTGTACTTCCAGCCTGTATAGCCTGCTCAATCTGATATGGGTGCTTAATAGTTTTCATCCACACTTTCCTTCTTCACATCAGTCTCCTAGACCCCGTTCCTCCATTTCATATGTGAAAGAAGGATCAAGCAAATCGAGGGTTCAGCGCAACAGTGTCGTAACTCATATTGAAATAAGAACAAGTTACGACAGCATTGCGCTGAGCCCTCGAAATTGCTTTCTAGCTTTTTTAAAAGCTAAACTTGTTAAAAATAACTGTAGGTCTGTAAGCTCAAACTGATGGCTGTAGAAAGTGCAGATAATAAGTTATCTCACAACTAATAAACTAATGTTCTGTTCTGTTAAAAATAAACAGGCAGAGACTTCCCTTAAAATATTTTCTAATTTGATAAGGAAAAGAATTGAATGGCCAGAAATGAAACTCTTGGGAAATAGATCAGGTATCTTTTCACTAAAATTATCGTGTTTAACTTGCTCTTTATTATTGATTTTTGTATAAAATAAAGCTAAGAGAGGAATGGAATTCTTACAAAAGCAATTAAAAGAACACATGAATGGATGATTTAATGTTTCACTGTTGTAATTTATGAATATACATGTACTAAAGTTCAGGGTCAATTTGTTGAAGAACCTATAAGGCATTTGATATTCTTACTGGTCATGTTTGTAACACAGAAATATTTTAAGAAGTCCAATAAACAAGACAGCTATCGATAGCCTTATATAGTGTTCACTGTAATAACCTGAAGAACTGACAATGTAATGAACAAGTGACTCTAGGGGCAGAACCAATTATTACATAGGAGCATAATTTGTTCAAAATTAGACAAGAACCACTCAGCGAAATTTGGTAAAACACATTTAAGACAAGAGGGTCATCTGAAAAACCTGATGCATTGACAACATGGTAAACAAGTGACTCTAAGGGCAGAACCAATTCTGACAGAGCAGTGGAAAATTTGGCAGCTTTTAAAGATGGTCAAAACAGTATGCAACCTGACAAACAGTAAATTCTGCTGTGTAATTTAAGAAATTTTTGTAAGAAATTGACCACTTTTTTTATTTTATTTTTAATTTTATTTTTTTCTCATTAAGGATGTGGTCTGAAATGTTTTTCCTAAATTCAATTCCATAGATTAAAGTTTTGAAGTCCCTGAACCATTGAAGGTTGGACACATTTTCTCAACAACTCTAAAGTCATTGTCTGAATCTCATGCAAATCAAGGCAAAAGCTTGCTCAGCATGGCACGTTTTACGTAGAGTCAAACCTGTGTTAGCAGACACCTCCGTATAAAGGCCACATTGTCAATAAAGGCCATTCTTTAAAACCCCACCATTGGTTATTAAAAACAAAATTACCTCCAAATAAAGGCCACATTACTCTTTCCCAAAAGTGGCCTTTGTTCACAGGTCTGACTGTACATGTTTAGATCCCAACCTAAGAAATAATTGGCTCAGAATTTTCAAACATGTTTTTTTTAAGTTCATTCATAAAATAAGGCCTTCCAAGATATCCCTAAATGGGGAATTGGAGACAGAATGTTGAATTTAAAGAAATGAAGAGTAATAAAGTGCAGTCCCAGACTTTGTCCAATTCAGGGATGATTTTGTTTATTGAGGTATGATGATAAACTAGTAAATTGATAGAGAAGATTAAAACAAGATCTGGAGGAAAGTCTATCAGCTAAAACAAAGTAATTTAATTACTTCCTTTGTTCCTGTCAGACTGAATAAAACATATCTTATCCATAATCATTGTATCAGGTTCCTAGAAAAATGTTTCTGTCAAACTTGTCGGCTATACGTTCTTGATGAAATTGAATTATTTCTTGTGTGACATGTTGAGCCAGTGTTTAATTCTAGAACAAGGAAGTTTGTATCATCTTTAGGACAACTTGTCTCTTGTCTGTCAGTGGCTATAAATGACTAATTTATTTTCTAAATTAGTTTTAGAAATTTGACTTTAATTCTAGTGTCTGTCAAATATTTATGTTTTTTTATCAGTTTTTTAACGGCCCATTAGACAACTATGGTCAATTCAAAAAGAGGAAAAGGATACAGAGTAACGGACATTTACATCCATTTACCTCGTTATTTATCGTGCCCAGCGTAAAGCAACAATACACTCCTCAACCATTTCCTGTGATTTTATAAACACAGTACTTGGCTGGGCAGTTATGATGGGGACACTGAGAAAGTGTCCCAGAAATACTGGAAGGTGGAGCCGAGAATCAAACCCACGTGAAATATTTAAATGGCAACAAATTCAGATACAATGGTTTTGCACTGAGATGACTACATCTCTCTCTATATATATGTCTATATCTATCACTACATAATTATATTTATTGTCTTGTATTAATAAAGTAGAAATTAATCGCCTTTTTACACATAGTAACATACATGCCACAGTTGAAACATTGGTCTTGTCTTCCCAAGATATATATATACATCAATCTAAAAACAATTATTTAGACACAATAGATTTGACTGAAGCAAATTAACCAACATGAACCTCATAGACAAAATCTATACCTTCGGTGATTTTATTGAACACGAAAGTTTCCTCGTAAGCCGGGTTATCGCCTTGTTTTACTTTGGTTTTATGTCTCTGCTTTTTTGTTGGCAGCAACAACAATCTAACTTGAGTATTATTAGCTCCTCCCCTTTCTTTGGCTGGAATATCTTGTGCTTGGTGAATAGTCACTTCCATCCGTGACTTATATGGAATGTAATTAAATGTCACTTCAAGACTGCCACATTTAGATATTAATGGAATATCATTCTGAAGGTCACTGACGTCAAACATGTGTTCCTGTAACAAACAAACAAATAATTGAAGGATGCTTTTAATTCTTTTTCATAAATTTGACACTATAATGCTGCGTCTGAAAGAGCTTTCAGAAATTTGATAAAAGTCCAATGTCACACACAATGTCATAAAGTGTCACAAAAAGAATAATAATATGAAAATTGAGAGAGAATGTTATTTATTCAACGATTTTGTATTGTGCAAAGCACAACAAGCTGTTTGTTGAACATGGAAGCCACTAAATGCCAAGCAGATAGCAAGACATTGACCATTAACCTATTCACCTTGAGATTTAAAGAGGTCATCTAAATCTGATGATCTGACCTCCCTATCAAGACCAATTGTTTCCTAGTAATTGGTCGGACAAGGTTTTTGTGTTGAAGGTCACTGCGACCTAGATCTTTGACCTATAAACAGCAAAATTGTTGGAGTCTTTTACATGTACATGTAAAGACCCACCCCCAATATATGTCTAGGAACTGTAGGCCTAGTTGTTTTCAAGTTATCGGTCCAAACAAGGTTTGGTTACAGACAGAAGGATTGAGCAATAGTATACCCCTACTTCTTCAATAGGGAGCATTCCCTCCCAATAAATGATGTGGGAATAAATCTCTTTCATAAAGACAGATTTTTAGCATGGATTAGTTCCAGGTCAAATGGTTGACAAAGGAAATTTTGGAGAATGCTGTTTAATCACTAGACTGCTCACAGTGCCCTAATCTATATTATAAAACAAAATACACTCAAACTGGACATATTGAAAACAAATACTTGATACAGAATCTGAAGAAAGTGAGCGGACCTCTGAATGTTATGTTAATAGAAGCTGTTTAAATACATCACATCCTTACTAACATCAACAAGCAAGATACTTACATCAGTAGCATGCTCAGTTTCTGAGACAGAGACCCCATCAAAAGCTTGATTGTTGAAAGTTTGTGTCCCTTCCAGAGTATGAGCTGATCCTGTTGTTAATGAACCAGTCAAGGACGAGGCTGGTTCAATAACTCGGTTCTCGTTATTCTGTGGACTGCGGGGTGCACTAGGGGGAGCGCTACTTCCGGCGCTGGCTCCACTTTGTGCAATGTTTGAGGCTCCTGAAGGAGGTCTAGGTTCAGAATCAGTAGGAGTTCTACTACGTGAAGAATTTTTCTCGTGAACAGGTGAGTCGATGTCAATAAGATTACCTACTTTTGGAGAGATAGGGGAAACTGTTTTGTCAGATGGTGCTCTTACTACTTTCTCATCGGTAATTATCACCTCATCTTCCTTGGTTTTTTGTATTGATTTTTCTAAAATAAATGATTATAACATTAAATATCATCAATAAATTGGATTATATAATAAACCTAATGCAAGTTAATCAGTTCAGATGGTATGTAATAAATTTCAGTTTTGTAGCTTTAACAAAGAAACTACATTTTCAGGAAATGCCTGTTGTCACAGTGTCATTTATTTTGTCAGGTTTTTCACATTGCATCATTTTTCAACATTATGCCTGTCATACAACAGCTGACTGCTGCCATATTTTGCAGTTCTTTCATAGTATCATTCGTGGCTAAGCTCATGACAAGTGTCAACTACATCGGTCTTAATGATCATAAAATGTGTACATGTTAAGTTTGTTAAGTTATAGTGGCAATTCATATTACATGCTTCCAAATTTCCTTATGTCACAGAATCTGGACAATTATATTTCAGAAAGATAACCAATAACAGGTAGTATATCATTCTGTCATAATGTTAGTTATATTAAACATCCCAGATGCTTCAGTGTGTTGACATTTTATAAATAAAATATTTGTAAATTTCAGAGACCATCAAATTCTTTTGCTTTTTACCCAATTGTAACCATAGTTCCCAACATGAGCTGATCAACAATCAGTCAATGAATGTTTCTGATTAGATTACTGCTGATTCATTTCCCACGGGTCTCATTAAACTTTGACAACTGCTGATATTTTCTGTAGTGTTCAGCTGTAGAAAATCTCCTAATTCATGTGATTAGACTCGTACTGTGTATAAATTATGCTGGTCATCAATTTACAAAAATTAAATTATCAGACTGGTTTGTGTGAATTTTGGAAGAGGGGAGGTGTAAGTGCCACAATAACTCAATAAGAATTCAGTATGGTGTTGTTAGGCCAATGTGGGCTTTATCCGAACTTATCATTTACAGTGTGAGCCATTAGTGATAACCCTTAAGCCAATGGCTATAAAAAATGTCCAGGGCTATTAAAAATCCCCAGTCTGTGGGCCGAATGACTATGAATCTGTTTACATTTTTCCAATTTAGAAATACATGAAGGTAATTTGCCCAAAGTATAGGGATATCAAAATTTGGGAGACCATAGCCCTATTGGCTTTCATGTTCGAAAAAAGTTAATGTCACACACTGCATTTATAATTCAATACATAAAGCAACACCAGTAATACGAGCACCACATGGAATAGTTCTTATAATTCTGACAGTCAATGCATTGCTACAATTGAATTGCACAAATATTGTCTTTGAAATTTACCACATGTGTGAAGCGGGCGGGTTAAAATAAATTCCAGTATGCACAAAATGTGAGGCCCACATTTCACCTAACCATCACTCCTGGGAAGAACCAGTACTAGACTCCCATCGTCTGTAAGCAACTACCTACTTTCTCACATAAAGAGACATGGTCGGTAGCGGGGCCCTCCCTCTATCAGTGAGAGGTTATCGAGATTTGATGTCAGCAACCTTTACCACTGTCCACGGAGGTGGGTTGCTTTTCGAAAGAGATAAATCCACTTAGAATACAAACTGGTAGATATGCCAGAATTAATGCAACCAGAGAGCTCATAATATTGTTTATGTTGTAATGCATTAGATATAGGAGATGAATTTCATTTTATTTGTATATGTCCATGTTATGAAGATATAAGAAGAAATTATATAAAAAAGTATTACTACAATAACCCTTCAGATTACAAATATACACAATTGTTAAATTCTTGCAATAGAAAAGAAATTTAATAACTTGTCCAAATTTTGTTAAGGAAGCATTGTGTATTAGAAACAAACTAATTACAGAAGAAAGATATAGTATGTTCCTTAATCCCCCATTGTTATGTATGTATTTGAGATGCCCACCTTGTTTGTAATGTGCTGTTTGTATGAATATATTCCAGTATATATGTATAATGTTTGAAAAAGTTGTACTAATATACTAGTATTAGGGTATTTCCACATCAGCGCACCACTGTCGTAACTTGTTCTTATTTCAATATGAGTTACGACACTGTTGCGTTGAACCCTTGATCTGTTATCCGAAGTCGTCAATTAACTCTGATCAACCAGACTTGTCCATTTGAAGGATTTCTTTAACAAGTAAAAAAGGTAAGATCAACTAATTATGAAACCACCATTAACAAAGCATTCTTTGTTTGCAATAATGGGTCAAAATGAGTATCAAATTCAGTTAGATCAATTAAATTTAATTATGTCTTGATTAGTAAATTGCATTAATGATCTCAATATTTGAATTTAATAAGCAATTAACATTAAAAGAGTTCATCTTAAAATTTGGGTTTTGTTAAATTGTCACTAGAAATACTTAAAACAATACACATGACAAATAAAAATTACCAGCACTTGCGTGTTCAATATCTGAAATTAGCTGAGGAATTTGGTGAAAGAATCAGCAATGAAGGGATTATAGCTGAGACTTTTTGTCCAAACTGAACAATCCAGGAAATGACTAGGAAACAGGGGATATCTGGATCAGTCATGTTGTTGACATGTTTACAAGTACATCATAATTTTTTGGGGAGACTGATCTGCCTTTATTTTCAGAAAAGTCTAAAATAATGGTTTATCTGAAAAAAAAATCAGTCCCTTCAATTTTGGGATAATGAAGGTTCTACAAGTATTTAAAAAAAAATATAAACCACAAAGTAATGTTGGCACATTCAAGGTTAAGTACCATTTAACCTTGGGTGATAGGCGGTCTAGTGGTAACGCACAGGACTACTAAACAAAGGTTGTGGGTTTGAATCTCAGCTCTGCCTTTCAATGTTCCAAGGACGCTTTTTTAGTGTCCCCATCCCAACTACCAAACCATGTATGGTGTTAAGAAAAGCACAGGAAAGGGGTGAGGTGTGTATCAGTCCTTAATACTGGGCATGATAAAGAACCAGGAACCAGAACCAGGAAGAACTATTTGAAAAGAGTAGGGATACAAATGCCCGGTTCTCCTGTATCTTATCTCCACCTCTCTCTAGGGCAGCTCTGAAATGACCATAGGTCTCGAATGGGCCGTTAAACAACAAATAAGTAAATTACCGTTAGATCTATTAGACACCAAGGAGTATCCACTGGTTGATGTAGGCACTCCGGTTGGACTACCAATATCTTTATGACTGTATCTGCTGTTGGAATGTTTAACTGCTTCTGAAGCTTCTTTGGAAAGTTTGAATCTTTTGAGAACTTCATCGTCACTGTCGCTTGATGTCTCATCTTCATAGTTATATGCAGCTCCTGAAATGACAAAAATAGAAAGAAACCAATTATAGTGGGATATATATTTTTATAACGTAAGTTCTCTAGTGCATTACTCCTTCAGACAAAACTCTTTTTGGAGTCAAAAAAAAAATTGCTTAAAATTGACACAGGACTTGTGTCAGATTACGAAATGATTTTAATATGACATATACCTTTCTTTGAATTCTGAGTAATAGCAGGACAGTTCATTGTATTTATAAGTTTGTTATTAAGAAAGATGGTATTATGATGGTTAGATGATATGAATGAATCTGATGATGATTAGAGTGGGCTCTCTGTTGTCATATGGTATGTGTCTAGCAAACACTAGGCCCTCACCACTATGAGTCTGAATCTTAGACCTTGGACCACAAAGGCTTACATAGTACACCAGGGGGTTTTCTTCTCTCACTAAGCGAAAAAACAACAACAATTAGTTGTCAGGGCAATGTGAACCACCAGTGAAAAATAAAATATATTGAGAATGATTAAAAAGCAGGATATTTGGTATCCTCTGTACTGGACTTGCATTCATTTGATTTTAAGGACATGATTTTAGAACAAAATAAATCACTGTATTTACTTCTACATGTTAGGCATATTGAAACATCTAGACTGGTTTTGGTAGACTTTTTTACTTTTTGGCAACCAGTACCATGGCAGTAATGCTGATTTTATATACCTAGAACTGTATTTCTCAATAAGACCAAAGTATGCAAATGAAATGTCTATTACTGTCTCCTTACAAAGAGAAAAAAACAATTCGGCAGGAAAAAAATTGTCTCAGAAACAGTTTGGCAATAATAATTGTGAGGTAGAGATAACAATGTCTAACCTACAGAGAAATTGTGTGCTTGAATCCATTTACGTCTTTCTTCAGATAAAGTACATTTATAAAATGCTTTGAATAATAGAACTTGGTGTTGTAGTATGAAGGAATTTGTTCTCGCCTTTTCATTGGTCAGAATTTTAAGTTCTCTTATCGATTTCTGACTTAAAGTCTGAAAATATCTGAACAGCTTTTCTATGGAGAATATCATAAATTTCATTTCTAATTTGTATTATTTTTTCTAAAAATGTGAGAAAACAAAATCTTTATCACAAATGACTCACTCATAAACATCTACTTTACAATGACGGAAGTAAAGTCTGCGTAAATATTCATGCGCGCCGAGCGAGTGACAACTAAGGAAACTTGAACTATTATTCAGTTTCTAATCAAGCTTCCACAGTTCAACATTAGAATCTAGATATGAAGACAGAAGCAGAAGGTATAACCATATTTGGCTCTCATCCTGTGTAAGTATATTGAGATGATTAATGGGCTATCTAAGTAAGGTTCTGATAGTGCATTTACAAAGTCCAAAGAAACCATTCTGTAACTAAAAGCTGACATAAAATGATTAATGACATATCTGGTGAACTTACATTCTGTCTACAAAATAACCAAAGAGTACAATGATGTTTGTTTAGATATTATGAAGACTTGTGAACAAAAAACAAATATGCATGTTTTACGCAGACATCGTAATCAACACAGTTAGCAAGATTGATAATATGAATGCATAAAATTCAACACGATTCTGCTGTTTACAAAAATGGAGAAGTGATTAAATTTGGTCCAAGAAAAAAAACTTAAAATTTTTCTACACTGATCTCAAGCTACAAGAAGCAACGACCTCCCTGTCAAACAATTAATCATACTTCATGAACTATTCATGAAGTGTGCAAGAACAGTTGAAGAAAAATTTGTGTTTTCAAGAATTCTATTCACAGGGGTAATGACTGCATTTAAACAATTCTTCCTAGAGAAATAAACACCATAATGTTGACACTACAGCAAGCACTGGATATAGTGCCCCTACGATAATTTGACTCCCGCCAAATTGCCAGTTCAGTCCAATCCGAAGATAATAGGTGTGACAGGTTGAGTGTATCTGATAATACAACCATAATTGATGATTTTGTTTATGAAATGGCTACACGAAAAATAAATATAATAATAACTAGTGTGACATTAGCGCAGTAGGTAAATGGGTTGCTGAAAAGTGTCCACCATTTCTCTGGTGTGTTCAAATCCCCAGAGATGCGCATTTTTTATATACTAGCATATTTCTACTTTTTGTACATTTATTTATGATGAAACTTGTGAATGATGAATGATAGTTTAACAATGAACAATTAGGCTGCAAAAAAGAGTTACAAAAATGAAGTTTTCTATGCGCCTGTAGATTTGACAATCGAGTTTAGATTTGGCATGTTCATTTTTGTAGTACATAAATATTAAATAAGTATAATGATAAAAAAATATTTTAATATGTATTCGACCATCCTTTAAAAACTAGTAAAAAAATGAAAAAAGGAAAAGTGAGTTTGTGGATTCGAACCAGCGTGGTAACTTAAAAAAAGTTTTTCAGTCGCCTACGTTATCGACCATTCTATCAAGCGTACGCGTATATGAAAAATGTGAAACGTTATCATCATTACATTCCGGTTTGTTTTATGTTGTCTACCCTATATTGTTTATTGAAGTTGTCTATAGCTTTGTTAGTAAACATCAAATTATCGTGGGGGAATAGTAAATGTATCACTGTAACCTAGGTCCCCATTTAGGTAATTTCTACATATAATATAAACAAGTATTCATAGAGCAACAGTCAGGTTATTAAATGATCAATACATAGATTTACTCCTCCAAACAAGGAGGGTTTTAACAGCTAGTTCATATGAAAGGCATCCTGAAAAGAAACCATTATCTCCATAATTATGTAATCAGATAAAATTATCAAATCAGCCACCTGACCATAACAGGAAAACTGATTTATGACTGACCAGGGAGATATTATTTTGTAAGCTGACATTCAGCCATGAATACTGAGTGATAATTATACATGTAGAACAATTTTCTCTGAAATATGTGTCACAGATGTGGCGTTACGATGTCTTCATGATTTCCTTTATGATTCAAATCTGCTGCATTCTCAAAAATAAAATTGTACACAAAGAACTATGGCATTACATGTTAACCAGCCAGCCATTCTAAAATAACAGTTTTTACTTAAAATATTATGTCCGTATACTACAGTGTTGTTAATCAATACTGATGTTTTCCCTAATGGCATCATGCTCAAAACCATGCTTCAAAGATCCCTATTTCTATCTTAGTTTTACTCTACTTCTCACAATGACTACATGTGCCTAAAAATCAACACTTCAACCAATCAAAAAAGACGCCAAAGCATGCATCGTCAAAATGGCTGGATCTTGTTTTTTACACAAATTTTACACTGTTTACTTGATGACAAGCTACAAAACAAGATGATGTATTCAACAAGAGCATATGCACCCCCACACAGTATGCTTAATGATAGATTTTGATAAATTCAATATAGGAAAAATGACCAAGTCCCATAACCTATATGGGTACCATCTAGATTAAAATTGTCTAAGTCTATAATTTTGTACATCCAATAAAGGTCAGTGTCAACTGAGACTGTGCGATAATGCATGGATTGGGAATTCATTATAGTATCAAAGCATTCTAGAAATCGGTGTTGGTGTTAGACTAAAAGGTAAACTTATAGTTTACCAACAATTAGCAGATTTAAAACTTTGTTTGGATTTTAATAGTAGTCAAACTTGATTTATTATTTTATTATAATACACCTTTATGTAAAATATGAAACGAATCCATGAAATATAAGTTATCGCTTGGAAACCAAAATTTGGAAGGATGGACACGGGTAACACTTTATACCCTTCCACAATTTTTAATGGCGGGGGGCAGAAATAGCATAACAGATACAATACAACTTTTTTTTATCTCAGTGACAAATAAAACAAAATCAAATGTATTCTGTTTGTTTAATGTATGGTATAATAGCATGAGGAAGTACGAGAAATTAGACTCAGATGACATCTGAATAGCTTCAAGATGATTAACATCACTAAGCCAGACTAATTATCATTATAGACACAAAATGTAGCCATGTAAGATATTGCAATCTCCTAGATGGAGACAAATCCTTTGATGAGCGAAAACCAATAAAAATGTATCAGTCTGTTGTATGCTATCTTGCATAAAAACACACATTATTAATGACAAAGTAGAGACTAATGTTGTAGATATCGACGGAGCAAAGTAAAACTAAATGATTATGTCATCTCATATAAAATTGCAAATGTTGAAATGAGAAATGCCAATTTACTTCTCATTAATACAGCAGAATCTGATTATTCAACAATGGATTATCCGAAAACTTGATGTAATCCAAAGTGTATTTTCAGTCATGATAGTTTATCTATTAATTTTAATGTAAATTGTGTAATCAAAATATCATGGCTTATCAGAAGACGTCCATACTTGACATAGCAATAGTACAGGCATGGTACTAGGTACCCATAAACATGCAATATTGGCTAAGTCATGCATGCTTCCATGGACATTAGAACATTTCTGGCAAGGTGGCCAGAAGGCAACATTAGGATTACCAAAAGGTGCAGTACAATTTTTTTTGTGACAGTCCAAAAATAACAGGCATTCGCTTAAACCATGTAGGGTGACCATAACAATTGCAAGGACACTTGGAGGTGACTGTTATGTGGTAATGCTATGTGCTAGAATAGATACACTGTGCATATCTATGGCTATAGCATTGTGGCTTTGAAAAAATAATCTACAACAAGCCTATATTGGTGAGTAAAAAATCTTAAAGGTGCCTTGTTCAGACATCTCAGAATTTCAGAAGTTACAGGTCCTGTAAGGTTAAGCATACAAAATGTCAGAGGGTTAAGGTGAGGTCTCAATACTTAGCAGCACTTTCATGGAAAATCAGACTATAATAACAAACACTTTGACTTTTCATTGAAGAGCACATATAAAGAACATTATTCCTACTAGCAACAGTTTTCTGTTAATTGACTAATAATATCAACCTGCCAGATATAAAATGATGCTACATCATGACAAAATAACTGCTAGGAGAATTGATCGCTCACCAATTCAGATTGGCCAATTTTATACAATGTTTTATAAGGAAAATGTATAAAATTGGTAAATGTGCATTGGCAATAATAATTACCATAACAAAAATATAGTGTTTACTAGACAATATCTCAATTAAATGTGACATTCTGTATAAACACATTTGCAAACCAATAATGAATTATTTCCATGAGAATAACATACCATCAACACAATGTTTCCTGAGCTTTATTACTTTCAAAAATAAACACATTATTGATTCACTTAAGTGAACATGTTACATTAATTGTTTTCAGAAATAACAGGTCACAACCTTTTAATAAACAAATCATGTACTGACTTATTTGTAACCTACCAGTTGACAAAATAGCAACTTATTGACTGAGATAAAGTATGTACAATATACCTGATTTTCCAATGGATTCCCCGTCTCCAGCAGAACGTGGGGTCTCTGGTCCTTTTTTATCCAGCATATGTTGATCATTTTCAGCTTTAATTTTAGGGGCATCACTGTTTTTACGGGGCTGGCTCCCCCAACAACATGTGCACAAATATTTTGGAGAAATATCCACTTTAAGTAATTTCTTTCGAAACATTTTGCTCAACAAATAAATTTTGTTGTTGTATTACTTCTTCATAAAGTCAACTACACAACATAATTTCAACTACACACTATAATGTCAACTTCACAACGTACCATCAACTTCACAACGTACTGGAAATTGTTTATTCATAAACCCATTACCAAACATAAAAACCCATTTCCCGTTCAACAACAAGAATATTCACTTCCAAGTTACATAATTTTCTTGCAATTAATTTCACATAAAAATTGTTCAGCATCAAAAGGTGATCAAGCGGAGGTTTTTCCAAGCCTGTTCAAGAAGATTATTGGATATCTCCAGTAACTGTTGCTAATGTAGCAAAGAAAAAATACTGCACATTGGCGTTCTGCAGGGGCAACGGAGAGCATCTCCTAGTAGAACAATTTGTACCAGTGTAGAGGAAAGCTTACACTTAATTCCAGGATTCCTTCCACTACTCTGGGGTATATTAACCACGTTATAAACAAAATTGTCCGAGTAGGTTATACATAATTGATGAAATGATTTCAGTCATTATTTTCTTTTTCCACTATATAGACACCCGAACAGAATGTAATTGGTTTTATATTACAAGACTCTAGCAAGCAGTAGAATACATGATAGCCTTCCATGCATTATGGGAAAGATTTATGGCATTGTCAACTGTCAATTAATTCATTTCCATGCAATCAAACAGCAATAATTTCTTCCATTATTATCGCTTAGGGGTTATGCAACTACTTACCATTCAATGGAAAAGTATAATCCACTGACTACCAGAAAAGGGGAGGTGTCAAAAACATCATGTGAATGTCAATCAACCACTTACTGAGAAACTGCTAAAGCTTTAATACATAGATAAAAAAAACCAGACATATCACTTCGCAGGCTAGAACATAATCATTGATATTAACTCATGGCAGAAATATGCATTTGTTTATCTGGGTATAAAGCTGTTTTTTTTTTACATTTGTTAGTTATATACAGTGGCCAATTCACCTAACAAGCTTCTCTAGAGTTTATTCTAACCAGTACTAACATATCCTTCCACAAGGAACCAGCAACTTCTCCACATGTGGATGGGTATGACCTGCTGTGACTGGGAATCAAACTCAGATCTCCAGGTTACAAATCAAGCGAACTAACCATTGGACCACGGCCAGTATCATAAAATGTTCATTACGTAATTGCAGTAAAAATTTATAAACAATGCGATAATCAGTTTTTCAAGAATAGCAAAGGGTAGAAAACAGGCAAAAATTAAGAGAAGAAAATGAGATACTCAAAAGCAACAATTTTCATTACCATTACAGCCAAAATTATAGTACTCATGCCTCCCAGTTCCTACGGCCCTGTATCATACCTTATTTACACGCCCAACAGAACAATTCTTAATAATTATGTAGTCAAAATAAAAATGTTAAAGTCCATGTTCATCCAAAAAGTTATCCTATGTGATCAAGATCCGTAGTCACTGTGATTAAAACAGTATGAATGAATAAATAGATAATTATCCAGATACATCTGGCCACAACAATAGCCATTGTAATAAACAAAATTTGCCAATTAGCTTTGGGGCAGAATCTGAAAGTGTGAATTAAACAAGTCAAAGGCGACTGAAGAAAACACCTTAGCTTAAACATGATTGCAACCACTAGACATTAAATTTATGCAGGTGTAGTGGTGTGGTATATTGTTTTTATAAACTGGCTGGGATATCCACCAGCCCGATTAGCTCAGTTGGTAGAGCATCTGACTTGCAAGCAGGAGGTCATGGGTTCGAGCCCCGCATCAGGTACATTATTTTCCTCCTCCTATTACATTTGGTGCCATGAGTGTGTGACTAGCCTTGGAATCCTAGAGCTAGGGTGAAGCAAAGGCTGGGTTAATAATCTAAAGAGCCTGTGGTAATGTCGCGATAGTTTACTTTGATAAAAAGAAAGAAGGAATGTAACAATGTGGTATATTGTATTTATGAATTGGCTGGTATATTCATCAGCCCAATTGGCTCAGTTGGTAGAGCATCTGACTTGAAAGCAGAAGGTTGCGGGTTTGAGCCCTGTTTTCCTCCTGTTATTACTCAAATGTAAGTTAAACCCAAAATGGTTCAAATCAATGGACCCAGTGTGCTTGTAACTAGACATCAAAGTTGAGGGTCAAAGTGCACACCCTAAACCAATACTAAATTCAATAAAATTTCTTGATAATGAAATAGTACATCTGACCCATCAGTACAAATTCTCAAGAGTTAGAAGTTTTATTTTTGCTAATTTCAAGAGTCAAAATGCCATTTTAACTTGAGTCAAATGAGAGCCCTAAATGGACAACTACAAGATATCTGACACATCAATTATGATTCACATAACTCTGAAGTCTAGAGAGGAAATGAAATTTCCATTACTTTTGTTCCTTGCAGAAAACTGCAAATGCAATCAGCAGATTGAAGATCAATCTCACACAACAGACTTGGAAAAGTATTGCAGTCCATATTTCATGAGCTCAACAACAATAGGCGAGACTTATTGTATCGGAATGCATACTGAAACATCCAGGAGTCCAGCCTGCAATATTTGCGATAGAAATCTTCCATGACATTGTATCGTGGTGATTTTCACTTAGAGTGACTTTGTTGTAACAAAGTTGATATTGATGGGAAATGTACATTAACACTTGGATGAAGTCACGTAGTAACACAATACTCATACATTTCATATAAGTACATACATGTATCATAAAGTCCCATAATCATATAAATTTATTGGTCGTAATAGTTTCTGTTTGTTCTATAAAAGGGGAATCCCATGCTTACTTAATAGCAAGAAAAAATGTTTCCAAAACCACTATCATATTTTTTTCAATATTATTGAAATAAATACTATTTATAGAACAGCTCTCTTTTCCAACTGAGCTAATCGGGCTGTTCATATTACAGCCAATTTATAAATTAATGTACAAATACTATATATACATGTACTTCTAAAATACTAAACTTCAAGCTGGTTATATGCACAAACATTTAATAAATAAGTGCTGATGGAATTCCAAGGCTTTAATTGACAAACCCAGTTGAGCATAATTATCAGGGTATACCCTGCAGAGCAGCCATTTACATATAGGATATAATATTCCTAATGAATATAATTATCAGTGATATTATACCAGACCTCATTTCCATACAAACTTTTGCTTCTGAGTGTCACAACCATCATTTACATAGTAATTTCAAATGAAACGTGGTATTTATGCATCAATGCTCAGACTTTCTACATTATTCACAAATTTTATGGCACAAGTGGGTTTTGAACCTGCATCAACATGGCAATAACTAACAATTTTCCTAGAGGCCAAAATATTTCTGCAACCATTTGGTCTAGTTTTTTACATAGGCCCCAAGTCACAGCATTTAAAAAAATTTGATCGGTCATTCAATATTACATTATATAGAACACTGTATGACCAATTGTATCAAATGAACCCTGACTACCCGAGTGCCTACAGTTAGTAACAGCTGGCTTGAAAGCTATTACAGTGAAACAAAATATATGAAGGACAGAGTGGGAAACACATTTTGTGCTTCAATCAGAGTTAATGAAGTTGTAATTTCAGGATATAAAATTAGTTACATAATTATAAAATCTTACAACTGAGAACATTGTATTTTTAGTGGAAATTACATGAGTAGCATGAAATAGCATGAACAGATTCATCATTGCCAACATTTTTAAGACAAAATTAATAAAAGTAAAAAAAAACTATCTAACAACATAATTTGTTACTTAGCAACATCTTAAATATTATATTTAGCCAAAAAAGTAAATAAAATTCTGTAATGAATTTTAGAATTCATTTGGATATTGTTTTATTTTTCTCTAAAAGCACAAAATAATTATTTTGTTTTCTACAGAAACAGTTCCATCTCAAATTAATTAAGGTTTTATGATTTTTCTTTCTTGATTCCCTCATGCCATTTAATGAATGCAAATATCAAATAACACAGACAGTATGTTCCTCATTAAAAGAATGGATTGTATTACGATATATTTAGGATTCCTATCTCCAGGAACTATTCCATCAAAAGGATAAATGTGCGCAAAATGACAATTATATCTTCAGGACCACTTTCCAAGACATGCAACAATACTTAATACTTTCCAGAGCCTAATCATTAAGCACACCCGGCAAGCATAACTTGAATTAATTACCAAGACAAAAATACCTAGAACAGCTTACTTTCAAGAGCTTAATCATCACAGTGCAATACTAGGTATTAGTATTTTTCACAAACTTAATTTCCTAGTGAAGCTCAAACAACTGTTGAAAACATTCCAATAACTGAATCATGATAAAAAAATACACTTCACTAACTATTACTATATCCAACAAGTGCTCCTGTTCAATAAATATTGAAGTCAGCGTAAGGAGAGACAGAGAGCTTGGTAGCCTATATATCAAGCTGATAGAAAACTGATCTACCGTAGAATATCCACAAATGCCATGTAATATTTATAATCCAGCTTCCTTTCAGGTTTAATCAGAGACTTTTCATAATCTACATGCTCACATGACAACTCCTAGAAATCGGCGAGTGGTATTGGAGAAGGGCATCTACCAATAAATGCTTACTGTAGAGCCTCATCCATATTTCATAATGGTGTCATTTTCATGGCTACATCATATGCATTTACATTAAAGGAATAGATCGCATTTCTTTTTTTTTTTCTGCTGCAATATCAAACATCCATTTATAGGCATTAGATAAAGAAATTCTGGGTTCCACTAACCTGATCTAGTCTTTCTTTTTAGTATTGGTGGAATTTTATTTTGAATGTTTTTTTCTTTTCATTTAAACTATATCTCCAAACTTAAAGAAAATATATCCGAACTTTTTTGTCCACTTTACCCATTCACAGTCATATCATATAATTGCCTACATTGTGCACTGTATTGCCAGGGAATTTCTAAAAAATGCAAGCTTATTTGACCAATTCCTAAATGGGTAATGTGGCAAGGTAAAAAAAGAGAAATTGGATCTACCGCTCCTATGGCCATATAAAGTCTAGGATTATGACGGGGGACAAACATTTCTTTGCCTGAAAGTAAAACTTAGAAGCATTTACAGTTATTAGACACCGATGTGGTTACCTTATAAATAATAGAAGGGCAATAATGCAAACAGAACAGCAACAAATAGTATCAATTGATATGAAAGAATGAAGAACATTATGTGCTCTGGTGGACGGGGACTGTGACATAATTACTCTGTACATAGACAGATAGTGTTTCAGCAATATTTCAGTAATTTTTGAAGAATTAATTCAATAAAATTCCTATGAAAAATGTATGACATTTATGAGTAGAAATACAATACACATGTTGAAAAACAATAAGTGTACATCAATCAATAGGGCTGTCAGTGAGTTAAGATTTCCCGAGAAATTTTCCCTAAATTAAAAAAAAAATGAGTCCCTGGAAATATTACCGCCACTGCTTGTCCTACAACGTTGTTGCACTATGTTTCATGTCATTATAAATCAGGCTTACAGAGAACCAGATTGGGGTTATAAAGCATCATCATTTTACTGTTTAAAGAATCCAGGATTATTTTCAGGGGGAGGTCCTATTACAGGGGTAGATGGGCATTTCCTGAAAGCTGTTGGTTTGTAGAGAGGTCATAAATGGCTGAATAGTGGCAGTTTTACCTTTAGCAAGAGGTCATACAGGGCTGTTCAGTAATAGCTTAACCTTTTGCAAGAGATCATAAATGACCTGTTTGGTGGTAGCTTTACCATTTGCAAGAGGTCATAATAAACTGTTTGGTGGTAGCTTTACCATTTGCAAGAGGTCATAAATGAACTGTTTATTGGTAGCTTTACCATTTGCAAGAGGTCATAAATGGACTGTTTGGTGGTAGCTTTACCTTTTGCAAGAGTTCATAAATGGACTGTTTGGTGATATAGCTTTACCTTTTGCAAGAGGTCATAAATGGACTGTTTATTGGTAGCTTTACCATTTGCAAGAGGTCATAAATGCACTGTTTGGTGGTAGCTTTACCTTTTGCAAGAGGTCATAAATGGACTGTTTGATGATATAGCTTTACCTTTTGCAAGAGGTCATAAATGGACTGTGTATTGGTAGCTTTACCATTTGCAAGAGGTCATAAATGAACTGTTTATTGGTAGCTTTACCATTTGCAAGAGGTTATAAATGGACTGTTTGGTGGTAGCTTTACCTTTTGCAAGAGGTCATAAATGGACTGTTTGGTGGTAGCTTTACCTTTTGCAAGAGGTCATAAATGGACTGTTTGGTGATATAGCTTTACCTTTTGCAAGAGGTCATAAATGAATTGTTTGGTGATATAGCTTTACCTTTTGCAAGAGGTCATAAATGGACTGTTTGTTGGAAGCTTTACCTTTTGCAAGAGTTCAGTGGTAGCTTTACCTTTTGCAAGAGTTCGGTGGTAGCTTTACCTTTTGCAAGAGGTCATAAATGGACTGTTTGGTGATATAGCTTTACCTTTTGCAAGAGGTCATAAATGAATTGTTTATTGGTAGCTTTACCTTTTGCAAGAGGTTATAAATGGACTATTTGGTGGTAGCTTTACCTTTTGCAAGAGGTCATAAATGGACTGTTTGTTGGTAGCTTTACCTTTTGCAAGAGGTCATAAATGGACTGTTTGTTGGAAGCTTTACCTTTTGCAAGAGTTCGGTGGTAGCTTTACCTTTTGCAAGAGTTTGGTGGTAGCTTTACCTTTTGCAAGAAGTCATAATTGGACTGTTTGTTGGAAACTTTACCTTTTGCAAGAGTTCGGTGGTAGCTTTACCTTTTGCAATAGGTCATAAATGGACTGTTTGTTGGAAGCTTTACCTTTTGCAAGAGTTCGGTGGTAGCTTTACCTTTTGCAAGAGGTCATAAATGTACTGTTTGATTGCAGCTTAATCTTTTGCAAGAGTTCAGAGATGGAAGTTTGGTGGAAGCTTCACTTTAAGCAAGGGATCTAAAATCATGTACCTAACATAATATATCAAATTTCTGTATGGGAATCACTATAACATAGAAGTAAATATTGTTATACATAAAATATTCCCATACAGTATTGATGCTTTTTGTTCCAAATTCTCTACTTATGGTTTTAATTTTAATAATTACCCTACAATGGGGGAATTGTGCTTCAATAATTCAATTATATGATTTGTAACTCATTTCATGTAAAGGGCTCTCTGCCAAAAGTAGCTAAATTGTTCTAGTAACACCATTTCCAGCAACGGGACTTTTTTGCAAAAGAGTGCATATTATCTCACTGAGCTGTGCAAAATAATGGATATCATTTAATGAAATCTAAAATGGCACAAATGATGATAGGTTAAATACAACATTAGTGGAGTTTTACCATTAAGTATAAGTACATGAATTGTGAAATAACATTTATATAATTGTTTTTTGTTTTTCTAACCAACTGGAAATGGATTATGTGACTTCGGAATTATTCATCTCAAAGGTTAAAGAAGCCATTTTTGGCTGTTCTCTTGCATGTACTACTGGTATCATGAATAAAACAGTGGGGTATGCAGACAAGAGAAATCAAAGTGCTGATAGCACTAAGATTGTCACATTTCAAAAGTAACTCAAGCTGATTCAGTTCAGTAGACTACAGTTTGAGCAATATGCATACAAATAAGAAAACTTAATGCCTATGATAGATTTTATTTACCTCTTTTTTACTTATTATTTCATTAATCTATTTGCCTGAGTTAATTAAGTTATTTATAGTCAAAACCACAGTGAATTGCTAGCTACAAGATCAGCCAAAATGCAAATCTTGAAATCAACAGTAACACTGCCAACAGAATGTAGGAAAAAAGCTACCCCGTCAACTGTCCAGGGCGCAAAAAAGATGGGAGAGTGAATTAATGTCCACCCATATCAAATTTGACGGGGGAGCTTTGGTCTGGGGGAGCTTTTGTCTAGATACACAGCTAACATACAGAAACCTCATGAACATATGCTTACTAGATAAGTGTGGATCAATATTTACTTATTCAATATTGTCCAAAAGAATTGACATCATCTCAACCAGGGATGGATAAAGAATTAAACCAATTACGTAAAGCGAACTCAGAAAGTCCCGCTTGAACCATAAATTCAGTTTACCATTACCAGACACTTCCAGAGAATTTGGTGCTTGAAGGGGAAATAATTTTGTCCACAAGTGACCAATTCAATCCAAAGTGAAAAATACATCAAAAGATGTTGACAATATAACTCAGAGTAGAAAAACTTTTAAAAGCCATGAAGCATGTTCAAGAACTAACTTGGGGTGTCAAGTTTCTTGAAGAAAAATGTACTGAAATTCTTGTCAGCGGTATTATACTTTTGGTTCATCAAACAGAAGACTGAACCTTGATGTATATAGTGCAACAGTAAAAATAATACCATGTGGAAATCAACGAAAAGCAAAATAAGGAACAAAATTAACATAAGATTTGGTTGATTTTTACTCAAAGATTGTCTAGAGAAATTTTTGTTTTTGTTATATACAACTAATGACTCGACCATCTTTTCAATTCTACTTTTAGCCATAAGAAGAACTCAAAATGACAGTAACACAAATTTTTACATAAAAATATAATAACCCACTGAAACTGGATTTTTATCGATCAGTACCAAATTATTCAGAAGTAAATACTATATTCCACTATAATAATTATCCGTTCAAAAGGTGATTTTTTTTAGGAAGTAGAAGAACTGATCATTAAAAGTTTCCATCAAGATTGCACAATATGTATCATTAGAGGCTATTATTCAGATACCAGAATACTGAAAGCATTTGGATGAACATGAATAATAAAGGCCACGCACATACAAAAAACATTTTATAAAACTTTATCCTAGCTAGTAAGAGTTAATAATACGGATCAAACAGAAGGCAAATTTGAAACATTTAACCCCAGTGTCTGTGTAAAAGTTATGCACAATTCAAGAACTATTTATGCACTATTCATGAACAGTTCAAGAAAAATTAATGTTTTCCATGAATTTTTTTTACTAAGGTTTACATTTTATAATAACCTGTGAATAAAAGCCATCCTTGGAAAAGACAAAATATGGCCTTTATTGACAGGTGACCTTATTCTGAGGTCATTTTGTTCTAAATAATCAATGAAACATTTTCATAGAATGGCCTTTATTCACAGGGTGGCCTTTGTTCGGAGGTGACTGCAAACACAGGTTTGACTGCACATTAATATATCAATAATGGAGTCTATGGTAAAGAAAGTTGCTTGCAAAGAGAGCATTTTCTAGTTGATACCCTAAACCAGTGTTTGGAATACATAATTTATACTCTAATGCATGGCTTTTGATAAGCATGCTTTTTAAATATGTCTTAAATAATCCAGCACAGGAAATCAATGCCAATGCTTCACTCTCATAGCATGATATAATGTCTGCATCAAAATGCCAAGTTTGGACATCGGGGAAATTAGCACAATTTTTTGCTTACCAGGCATGCAATTCAGCAAACTCGAAAACCAATTATTATCAGCTTTAAGACAGCCCTGAGAGACCAAGAGCTTTTATCATTGAGGTAAATATATTCATAATTCATTGCACCATGTTTTTTATTTTAGCAACAATTAATTCTTATCTTACGAGAATTTTCATTTTAAAAATCATTTTTCAAATTTAAATAAATTACACATTTCCCTTACACAAGCATAAATATTTAAAGGTACAAAATAATTGTTAATACTTCAAAAATAAATATTTTCAAAATTCAGTACTAAATGGTATTTAATTGGTCTAGTTTAAACATTCGCCACTATGTAAATCAAAGAACTGGAACTAGTTTAACAATTGCATGACGGAGGTAGAAGAACGTAGAACTTGGTCTGCGTCAAGAATCAAGCACGCCGAGCGGGTGACGGCTATGGAAAGCTGAACTATCTTTCAGTTTCCAAAAATCATCACTGTAAGAAAAGACTAAATTTTTACCGCTGGAGCCAAATTTGTAGACTTCAAATTTAGCCCCGGACCTTGGACCAAGTCAACCAAAATGGTCATCGGTCCAGTAAATTTGATTAGGTCACTGGTCCGAAGGTCCATTAAATTTCACTAGAAAAATAAAATTTTTAGCCAAATTTTGAAATTTTGTATGTACTCCTTTTGGTCCACTGGTAGTTCATTCGGTCCAGTAAATTTGATATTTACTGTGGACTGAATGTCCAGCACTTGAAAAAGTTTTTTGTGAAGGCTGAATTTGTCCAAGAAATGATAGTGTGCTTCAAACATATATACATCACTGTTTGTTGAAGATATAAATCAATAAGAAAAAAACTTCTTATAGTAAATTGACCAGTAAGACGTATATGAATAACGAGAATTCTCCAAAGATACAAAATGTCTGTCTAATTGTCCATATTTAAGTCTATAGAAAACATGAGTGTTTCCATTAAGCCAGCAATGATATCCATACAGGACCCCATCATATACCTATGGGATGTCATAAATTTCACAACTATTGTATATATTATGGATATCTTAGTAAAGAAAATGACATTTATGAAAGAATAAAAATTGACATTCACAATTGCAAGCATTTCAGTCAGTTTAATTGTTCGAGAAAATGTCATAATGATGGACTATCAACATGAAATATAATAGAAAACAATTATTTTCCACTGGAGTTTTAAAGTCCCATCAACAGCCAGCCAAGGTCACAACATTTCAAGCTTTAACAGTGAAGGAATCACCCTGTCATATTTTTATTCATACTTCATGAACTATTCATGAACTTGGAGTATGCATGAACGGTTCAAGAAAAATTCATGTTTTCATGAAATCTTTTCGAAGGGGAACTGTTACCACCAACATTACGTAAGCTAGATGTAAAGCTTCCTCACATGTGTTTTTTTTTCAGTCCAGGGATGGATTCAAACTTACAGTGGCGAGAGGCTAACGACTAAAGTCAGAGACCATGATCACTCAGCCAGGGATGCCCCATAAAATGATGTCAAAGAACTGTTTAAGTTCTTCCAAGCCTATATATATTATAATACTGTACTCTGACATGCCTGCTTAATGCTACACGAAAATGTTATGATTACAAAAATAGTATAGCCCAATTATCATTATGTCTTTGATAGCTGCCTTAATAATAATAGATACTTAAATTTATTTTATGACAAATTTTAAAAAATTGCATGAGTTGCTGCCCTTGTTGGAAAACAGAAACATATTAATTTCTGTAGATATTGCATGGTGACCTAGTATATCTTTCGGTGTGAACATAACAGTTTGGGATTCTCACTAAACTCAAATGGTTACAATCAATTTGAAATCTCCATTCAGTGTTTCAATATCTTTACTGAGCATCAAAAACAACCATCTTTTTTTTATTCCTTAAATCAGAAGTTAAAATGATTATCTGCCTACACACCAATTTAAAATTACATGAACTTAGGACATGAATGTTTTGTTATCCCCCTCCCTGTATTAGGCTTTTGCTGAAAATTGTTGTGTATGAATTAAGTAGTGTAGTCGAAATTAGAGTCAGTTGTCTGTCTAAATAAATTAATAGACCAGTTCATAATTCAGTGAAAGTTTTTAAACAGAAATTGAAAAATATCTACTTTTGGATTTCAGGGAATCACAATATAATGAAATCTGTAAACTATTGCGATAGCCAGTACATTGTGGTATATTGCACACCTCCACTTACACATCCAAGCCCCCGACCCGCCTCCGTGGTCAAGTGGTTAAGGTCGCTGACTTCAAATCACTGTAACCTCTCATTGATGGCTTCGAGCCCAGCTACTGACCTTGTCTCTTTATGTGAGAAAGTAGGCAGTTGCTTACGGAGGATGGGAGTCTAGTACTGGTTCTTCTCAGGAACAATGGTTAGGTGAACTGTTCGCATCATATGACTCTGACTGTTGAAAAGAGGTGTAAACCAAAATAACCCATCCAAGCCCCCCAAAAAGGCCATACTTAATCTCACCTCTGTTCACCATACCCCCTGTTGTCAGAGAAAATCTGTAATTAGCCCCAGAAATTACTTCCTATACAGGTTTGATAACATCAGTTTGATATTCAACACCTCTAAAACAATACAATCACTGTATAACAAGTATTCATAAAACTTAAATACCATTAAATAATGTATATCCTTTTACAATTGAATAACAATGAAAACAAATTAATTTACAGTTCAGAAACTTTTATATTCTTAGTTGAATTTAAGGACCGTGGAATTGTCATACTAACAATGTCCTATAAATCTAACTTCGTTAACATATTTCTACGTAATTCAGTCATTAAAGCATCATTCATAATTCATAACTGTTTTAAGATGATTGTCTATGGTTATAACAGCTTTGCACGAAACCTCAGATTTATTAACCGTAACAAGTATAAGTCCGTGCTTCATATAATCCAATACAGATATTTCATCTTGATAAGAAAATTAAACCAGACAAATCCATCACAAAATATTTGTCTCACCAAACTGTGAATATATATAAAATCATCACTTTATTCAACTAAAAAGTTATAATTTAATGAATTCACAGTGAATTACCAAGTGTAGGGAACACATAATGTGTGCATGATATTAAAGAACACTACACATAATATTAACCATTGAATGAAATTGAAAAGCTTGTGATTATATCCAGCAGATATCTTGTACACAAAACACAGTCACGCATCTACAAATAGATCATGGATATTTTGTAAATTGTAAAGCTGGCACCCAGCTCTCATCTTCTTCATTTATATATATCACATAAAATGCCTGGAGCCAAATTAAATCTGAATTAAAGCTATCATTCTTAAACTTTGTGAAAGAATGCAAGTAATTTGTAGGACCCTGACACAATGCACATCATCTGTACTCTGTAGGACTTCGACACAATACAAGACATTTGTAGGACTCTGACACAATACAAGACATTTGTAGGACTCTGACACAATGCACATCATCTGTAGGACTCCGACACAATACAAGGCATTTGTAGGACTCTGATACAATACAAGTCATTTGTAGGACTCTGACACAATACAAGACATTTGTAGGACTCCGACACAATGCAAGACATTTGTAGGACTCCGACACAATACAAGACATTTGTAGGACTCGGACACAATACAAGACATTTGTAGGACTCTGACACAATGCACATCATCTGTAAGCTCTGATACAATACAAGCCATGTGTAGGACTCTGACACAATACAAGACATTTGTAGGACTCTGACACAATACAAGACATTTGTAGGACTCTGAAACAATACAAGTCATGTGTAGGACTCTGAAACAATACAAGTCATGTGTAGGACTCTGACACAATACAAGTCATTTGTAGGACTCCGACACAATACAAGACATTTGTAGGACTCTGACACAATACAAGACATTTGTAGGACTCTGACACAATACAAGACATTTGTAGGACTCTGACACAATACAAGTCATGTGTAGGACTCTGAAACAATACAAGTCATGTGTAGGACTCTGACACAATACAAGTCATTTGTAGGACTCTGATACAATACAAGACATTTGTAGGACTCTGACACAATACAAGACATTTGTAGGACCCTGACACAATGCACATCATCTGTAGGACTCTTATACAATACAAGTCATGTGTAGGACTCTGACACAATACAAGACATTTGTAGGACTCTGACACAATACAAGACATTTGTAGGACTCTGACACAATACAAGACATTTGTAGGACTCTGACACAATACAAGACATTTGTAGGACTCTGACACAATACAAGTCATGTGTAGGACTCTGAAACAATACAAGTCATGTGTAGGACTCTGACACAATACAAGACATGTGTAGGACTCTGAAACAATACAAGTCATGTGTAGGACTCTGACACAATACAAGTCATTTGTAGGACTCTGATACAATACAAGTCATGTGTAGAACCTCAAAAATTTGACAACTCACTTATTTTCAATTGGTTTACTTTGTATTTATTCATATTACTAAGACTCCTGGGAAAGCATTCTTGGTTTATAGTTAAATTTGAAAGTTTGAGGACAGAATTCAATGGAAATTTGTTTCGTTGGTAGACATTTTTAGGAGAAAATTTCACATAATTCTACCAGATCCACATGCATTTATTGAAGAATTAGGAAACAAATTGACGAAATATTAAATTATATCTAGAATTTTATGGTACAAAGTATTTAATGTTAGCCGAAAAAAGGGGCATCTTCTCTCAGTTATTTGAAGTAATAAGAATTCATTTTATGAATTTACAATATTTAAGAAGAAGGTGAAGGATATTACGATGTTTAAGTTATTTATATACCTTCAACAGCAAGTAAATCGCAAGCAAGGGTTGCCATGTATTTTTATTTATCATCCTAGCCTTTCCATTTAATCAAGCAGCATTATTAGGTCAGTCTCAACATATTTCATAGAGCTTGTTTTTACCAATATTTTATAAAGCTCATTTTTGCTTAAATCTTAAATTTTGAGCTTACTTTTCCCAATACTTTATAGAGGTCATTATTACCAATAGTTTGAAGTACTCATTTATATTGTATTGAGCTCATATTTACCTATATTCTGTCGGGCTCACATTTTTACCAATATTTCAAGAAGCTTGTTTTTACATAGTATATAGTAAAGAGCTATTTTTATATATATTGTATTGAGCTCATATTTACCTATATTCTGTCGAGCTCACATTTTTACCAATATTTCAAGAAGCATTTCAGGGCATTTTCTAGCAATATTTTATCAACTTTTGAGATTCCTAACTGGCCCAAACACATTTCTAAGCAGCTAAATTGGCCTGCAGCCTGCTGTTATTGAGAACCCTGTATACATGAATGTATTCATTTGTCAAATACTCATGATTGTCAATATATGTGTATTATCTATAACTTGTAAATATGATTATACTCTCTATAATGGAGGAATGAATAAAATATACAGTGAGTCAATATCCTTTATGACAAAAAAAGCAACTTCATACAAAAATCTTTAACCAATGCTTCTTGTAATTTGTCTACCTATAACGTTTCGTTATCGTTTTTCTTGTTATATATATTGTATTCAGCTCATATTTACCTATATAGCATTAAGCTCATATTTACCTATATTGTATTGAGCTCATATTTACCTATAGTATACAGAGCTTGTTCTTACCCATGTTTTAAGGAGCTTGTTTTTACGTATATTTTATAGAGCTCATTTCTTACCAATACTTGCCATTTTGTCACTCATGTTTGATCTACTTAATAAAACAGCACTCAATAGAATCAAGTCATTCTAGTGGACTAGGTCAATAGTATTACCTGTGATGAACAATGATTTTCCTGCAGATAAGGTAATTACCAGCAAATTAACTGCATTCCTAATTCAAAAAACTTGTTAATGAGTACTACAAGATCAAGAGGTGACCTCATTTGTCTTTAAATCTTTTATTTCAATTCACAAGGGCACCATATTCCAGCTTCATGAATATTTAAACAGTATCAGTATCTAAAGGTAACTTGGTCAATAAAACCTTACATTGTGTCAGGGTCTTATCACATGGTATTGGAATGAATACTTTCATGATACTTAAAGAAACACATACAAATATTGAATCATGGACAGAAAGGTTTACAATTAAAAGAATCCCTCGATTTAATTTAATTAGAGTGTAACTTCAGAATACAAAACACCCATGAGATCTCTGGAAGGCTCTGGGGAGGGGGGTCAGTATAAGAACAAGTGTTTCTATGACTGTGTAATTACTTTCAATAAGGGCCATGATGGCCCTTAATTGCTCACTAGAATAAATGTTTCAGTATTCTTGAAAAATATTCTTTGGTACTGTTTTACTTCCATTGATAGTAAATGTGTCAATTTCTGATTGTTATATTTAGCAATCAAATTATGCTACCTATTACGTCTGGGTTTGAAAATTCGTAAGTTCATACAGATAATTTCTTGAATGTTTTTTTCTAAGTTAGAGATTGTCATTATTTAAAATCAAGGAAACTTTTGAAACTGACCAAAAAGTGACACTGTAAAAACAAGAGGTGTTTGTGAAACACAGATGATACCTCCTAAAGACCAACCTTGACCTTTGACCTATTTAACTTAAAATCAATATACAGGTCAACCACATGTAATGACCAACCACCAAACCAAGTCTGAGGACCTTAGGCCAAATTGTTCTCTGGTTTTTAATTTTGTGCTGAAGGTCACTGTGACCTTGACCTTTAACATACTGACCTAAATAAATAAATTGGGGTCATCTACATGTGATGACCACCCTCCCAATCAAGTCTGAGGATCTCAGACCAAATTGTTGTCTGGTTATTGGTCTGTGAATAATACAAACTAAATCACCTCGGTTTTCACAATGCCCTACATTTCAGCTAACCATCTCAGACTCAGGCCATTAATATCATTTATTAAATTAATTTTCTCTTCAAGAGAAGTTCTGTTTGCTTTCTGCTCACTATGTTAAGTCGATCAAGATCATGATGAAAGTTATTGCTTAATCTATTAAATATTTGAGACTTGAATGCAGCAACAGTTTGTTTGCAGATTATATAACAATTCCGTTCTAGTCATGGTCGTAATATCTAGTTCAAAATACATGGCCCTTTCCCATAACCAGGTTACTTCCCTTAGTAAATCTACGGTGATGTCCCCTGAAAAGGAATAATTCTACTTCCGGGGACTACGCTAATATCGATGATAATGGCGGACAACTGAGAACTTCTCAGTGCGTTAAAGAAATACGTTTTACTTACTTGCAAAACTGATAAGCTAAAAAGTTCTATATGGGTAGTTGGCCAGCATGTTAATGGTAATTAACGTGAATTAATTAGATCCGTGGAAGGGTCAATTAAGCTCGATATTATGATAATGAAAACTCAAAATATCCAGGTATGTTAGTGGCAAGAGTTGGAACTGTTAACGACGGTTTACAAACTGTTGATGGAGAGATGTTGAAACGTCTGTCTTATAGTATGTGATGATGTCTCAGTGGTACAGTCTCACTGGTACCTGAACTTCGAACATATATACAAATATTTTGCTGACAAGTTGTATACAAAACGTCAAGTCCAGTCATATATGAAGAGGGCCCAATAAAAATTATTCAGAGTCTGTCTAAATATGAATTGTGGTTTTATTAAATACTTAAACTATTGTCCAGTACATATACATCTATATAATTATAATTTTTTCCGGCTCACCGCTTAAATTACAAGAAATAAATAAATAAAATAAAAATTGTCTGTGATGTGTTTCTGAAGCTATCAATACTGATTTCACTCAACTGTGCCGCTGAGAGAAAGACAACGTAAAAAACTCTGATCATGTACAGCTATTTTTGTCGTTTCATTATTTAAAATGTATAAAGGTGTGAAAAAAAGAAATTAATTGTGCAGGAATGGGCCCTTACTGGAAAAAATCATTCGTAACATTGATTAGGTCTCATCATGAATTTTTACAGCAATAGTGATAATGATCTGCATAACATTCTATCAAAACTCCTAATTGTCATGTGACTTTGATTATTCATAAACTATTTACAAAATTCAAGTTACAAAAACATTGAAATGTAATGGCCAATGTTATGCAAACGGAGGTAATCAAATAGGCAATAAATTCTTTCTGTGCATGGGAGACAACCAAATTGGTATTAGACATTTTTGCTTCTCAGAGTTACTGTTCTTTAACAAGAGAAATGCCATATTTAATTTATTCAGGTAAATGTTCATTGTTTTTTGTTTGTTTATATCGGGTTTTACGCCCCTTTTCAACAGTCAGAGTCATGAGGCTGACAGTTCACCTATCCATCGTTCCTGGGATGAACCAGTACTGGACTCCCATCCTCTATCTGTGAGAGGTTACAGTGATTTGAAGTCAGCAACCTTAACCATATTGAGTAGATATATGGATTCTGAGGAATAATTTACAAATGAGTTACTGTAACCTCTCACTGACAGAGGACCATGGGTTTGAGCCTGCTACTGACTATGTCTCTTATGTGAGAAAGTAGGCAGTTGCTTACTAAGGATGGGAGTGTAGTATTGGTTCTTCCGAGATGAATTGTCCGCCTCATATGAGATTGACTGACTTTTAAGAAAGTGTGTAAAACTCGAACAAACAAACAAACAAACCAATCTGATGGCCTTTGATGCTTACAGAAAGCTATTACTAAATCACCGAGATGATCAAAATCGGGACACAACAAATTTAGTTTCGGCTGGCAAAAAATATTACATTATTTTTTTTCGATAAATCGGTTACTGATTTTATAACTGGTTAATCCGACAAACGATCAATTAATCAGTTAATTCATTCATGATTGATATTTCTAGAATGTTAAAAAACATTTTTCCTTCCTTGAAGCTAAGCTACGACACATTATGTTTATTATTCAATTATGTTCAGAATAATTGTGTACTGTTGACAATATACAGAAAAATACTTGAAGTGTCGTCTATTTGTAGAGTACAAATACATACGAACATTAAAAGTGAAAACATTGGCAGTTGTTCTGTAGACAGTGCAGCTGATGTTAACACTAAGTTTATATGCCAAACTAAATTGGTAGCAAATTTTAGTTTTGTTTTAGGGTTCGGTTACTTTAAGTTTATGTTTTTCAATTGTTTGACGGTGCATTCGAAAGCTATGGTCATTTCAGGGCCACATACCCCAGAGAGAGGAGAGATAAGATACAGGAGAACTAGGCATTTATATCCCTTCTCTATCTCAAATAGTTTTTCCTGGTTCTTTATGTACATCTGCCCTCCATGTCTGAGTGATTAAGGTCGCAGGCTTCAAAGATGGCGAGTTGTGGGTTCGAGCCCAGCTATGGACCATGTCTCTTTAAGTGAGAAAGTAGGCAGTTGCTTACAGAGGATCGGAGTCTAGTACTGGTTCTTCCCAGGAACAATGATTAGGTGAACTGTCCGCCTCATATGGCTCTGACTACCGTAACAAACATCTTTATTGTGCCCATTGTAAAGCACCGATACACGCATGGCCTGTTTGCTGTGATTTTCTAAACACAGCACTTGGCTCAGTAGTGGGATTGGTCAGTGACTTTAACCACAACTTCTTACACCAATAAAAACAGAGCAAATATTTTCATCCTTCTAGTAACAATTGATCTTAGTTAGTTAGGCTCTAAAAATCTCTCATATACACTTTCGCTGCTCGATCAGTTAAAATATATTTGCACTTATAGACACAGCAACCCTGTCACTGTCCTAAAGTATTTCTTTAAGTCCCATAAGCATATAAATGTATCGGTTGTAATAGTTTCTATTTGTCCTATAAGAGAGGAATCCAGGGCGTTATCCTCCCGTGCATACTTAATAGCAAGAAAAAATGTTTCCAAACCCATTATGGCATTTTTTCAATATCATTGAAATAAATACAATTTATAGAACAGCTGTGTTTTCCCGCAGTCAAATATGCACACAGCATAAAGTGACGTCACGCCGTTCTATATATTTTAAGTTTAAAAAAGCAAAAATCACAGTGAGAAGAATGTTTCTAGAAGAAAAAGGGCTTGTTTCATCGGTAACTATTATCTTGGGATAATATCAGCAATTGTTTGTTTTTTGCATATATTTTTTATAGCAAAAAGCTAATGGGACTTTAAGCTTTATCCCTATGTTATTGTTTGTTTCATCGGTTTAACACCATTTTCAACATTATTTCAGTCATATTGTGGCGGGCAGTAATCCTAGCCAGCTTCCCTTAATTTCATTTAGGCCTTAACCAGTACTAACCACATTCTATCCGCAAGCTTCTGCCAAGCTACCCCACATAATTTAGAGGTGGAGGACGATTTAACATAGGATGATATATCTTCAGTCAAATTTGTCACAGACAGTGTGAGCCTCGTCAGGGGTTCGAACTCACAACCTCTCCATCAGTAGACCAACGCTCTAACCACTTAATCCCTATGTTAACGTGATATAGAAGTAAAGATTGTTCTGATGGTAAGAATGTTTGACAACAGTTTGCTCAAAAGCAGTGGTATATTAAGTGATAAAAATAGTTCAATATGTATAAAGTGGAAATAGATGTTTGAAGAACTCAATTTCATCCGAAATTTAGCATCTAAAAGTCAAACACTTAATGTTCACACAATTATAATGAACACTGTATAATGAGAATGTTGGATACAGTAAGGGATGTCGGCTAGATGAGCTATTCTCAGACACAAACACCACAAGCCAGCACCTCCTCCTAACCCTCATGCAGTCACATATCACAGAGTGAAGATCTACCGGTATGTTATATACAATAAAATCTGGACAGATATTTCCACGATACAGCAAAATTACTCACCATTCACAGGACACTTCTTGTCTATATTCCATCATTACAATAATATGGAGATCTTCTAGTACCATAATTGAAGGTTTTATTATAGATGCCCCAGCAGACATCTAGAAGGAGATTAGTGTTAGAATAATTGTGTGCTAGGAATATTGTCAAGTAAGGATTGCAGACAAGGGCAGAACGTCTTTTTTTTATTTTTCATGCACCCGATCTATTGAAACAGTTTTTGGCCTATCTGTACCAAATGTTAACCTTGTCTTTAAAATCAAAATCTTCCACCTATAATCATCAAACTTCTTATGTTGGTTCCTCATGACAACCTCTACAGGACATGTGCATTTTCAGGTCAGTAGCTCAAAAGTCAAGGTCAATAGAGATGGGTCAGATGAAAACATCGGCTGAGCAAACATCTTTGTCACAAAAAAATGAACTTATAAATAGCTTTCATGTTGGGTGTATACAGTTCACATGGCTTTCTGAACAGGGACTAATTCTAGGTCATCAAACAAAAGTGATTTGATATGCAACAGCAGCTTTAAGAGCAGACTAACCCTTACAATGTTGGAACTGCAAATGTCACCTTAGAGCTAGACCAATCGGCACGCCCAAGTAGTCTAGCCAGGTTTTTTCACTATCCTACGGATATCCCTTAAATTGATAATGGACTGTTTCAATATGAGAATTGGACAAGTCCATTCAGGAAATTCAGGTTGCAGCCTAATCTCAGCATTAATCTGTCAAACAAATCACAAAACAACATTACCAGAACATAACAAAGCATTTCTCATTTAGATCAAAGAGGAAGCACACTGACGGAAAACTGAATTCAACCATAATGATTATTGATAGCAGCAATCAGCAACCATCATGTCATTAAGCCCCCAAGGCCGGGAGTGTATGAACCATATTCTCAGAATCCTGAAACATCAAACCACTAGAAACACGACTACTTTTTGTAGAATTTAAGTGCCTTGAATTTATCATATAATGGCAAACTAAAGCATTTGTTTGTTTGTTTGAGTTTTACACGCCTTTTCAACAGTCAGAGTCATATGAGGCAGACAGTTCAACTAACCATCGATTCTGGGAAGAACCAGTACTAGACTCCCATCCTCCATAAGCAACTGCCTACTTTCTCACATAAAGAGATATGGTTGTTGGTAGCTGGGCACGAACCCATGACCCTCTATCAGTGAGAGGTTACAGTGATTTGAAGTCAGCGACCTTAACCACAGAGGCAGGTCACTAAAAAGCAATACATGTACAGTATTAATATCGCATTAAGCACTAGCAGTAAAATAACAGAACTATTTCTTTTTCTTCATTTGAGTACCAGAACAGTATTATTGCCATGTGTTGTGTTTTATTTAAGATGGACAGTTTTCTTTTAATCCTGGGTCATCGTCATCAACCAGACCTGTTCCTCTTACAACTGACTCACAACTTCCTAATACAAAGTATGAAGTATGAATCAATGAAGGTAAAAGGTCAATGAAACTTAGACATAAAATTTTCAGACAAACAGCCACATAGACACACAGTTAAACCTGTGAAAAAAGGTCACCTTAGGGAAAGACATAATGCGGCATTTATTGACAGGTGGTCTTTCGTCAAAGGTAATTTTATTATAAATAATTAGGGATGGCTTTTAAAAGAATGGCCTCTATTCACAGGATGACCTGTGTTCCAACGTGGCACTAACACAGGTTTGACTGTCTAAGCCTCTAGATCTCAATCCAATGACAACCATACTAACAGTCATGTTTTTATCAACTTACACAATGGAAAGGTTATATCGGATTACCTACATCAACTTAGTGACAACCCTAACACAAATATCATCTTTAGCATCAGTTTTCAACATTTTCTTTATGCTGCAACTGGTAAAAGAGACAAACTTAAAAGTATGACTAATATAAAGGTTTTAATGTACATTTTGACTTTAATCTTAATTGTATGAAACAATTTACCAGATGTGGGGCTTAAACTGTGACCTTTAGCTTGAATTTCAGTTGCTCCAGCCACTGAGCAAATCGGGCTGATTAAAATCACAGCCAATTCATTTATACGAATACTATATACCATACTGCTACATAATATACAACACACTAAGACAGTGCAGGATGTCTTGGGACAACCACAAAATTATCTGTGTAACAAAGGTGCAAGAATCTGTTCAGTACCAGACGGTCCAGACCCATGTTACACCCAACGCTCTGTTTATAGAATCTGGGGGTTAATAAAGTTCTACATATTTTGATATCATTCACAAATTATATTCAGATTTAGGCCATCCTTAAAAAAACGTTTGTGTTAATGCTACTTACTTGCCCAAAAGGTCCCCACCTTTTTTTGGCCTGTCGGGTATATTTTTTTAGATTACAAATAGCATTCTGACATGTATTTTAGGTTCAATATGAAAACTGAATTGCCAAGAAAAAAAGTTCCTACCTTCACCCATAGGGGAATGACACAAATTTTTTTTCGATACAATGACATATGAACAAATTATGGGCATTTTTGTTGCGTGTGTCAGCTCAAGGCTGAGTTTGGAGTAAAACCCCTTGTATCTATATATATGCTTAGACAATTTTTTTTCGATTTTTTTTTGTGTCATTCCCCTATGCCTTCACCCACTAAAAATTATCTGGATATGGTTACCACAACCAAACATATTTTCAAAGATGCATGGCCTTACATAATGATAATCATACTGGACAAATCACACAGTTAAGACTATGTACGGAACAATTTGACTAATCACTATAACTACAATAATTCACCAGTACAAACATCATGAATTATACATGAGAATTATCTCTACATATTGATATCAATAAAAATCTCATTTTACTATCATTATGCAGCATTCCGCAGTTGAACAGTCCCGCTACGGCTGGCAACAATAATTATTGATCGGAATTTAAATAAAACGCGAGTAAATATCAGGCTACAGAAGGTTGAAAAAAGAAGAGTACCGTAAGAAATATTCATACCTGCATTAGTGAACTGGAAAATATCCTTAAAAATACATCTTAGTCTGAACATGACCTACCAAGGATAAATCCTCCATTCAAACGTTCCGATAATGGCACATCATAGTTAACTGAAATCCCTTCGGGGCTCAGGGAAAATCAATGCACTAGAAATTATGGAATCTATGAATTATCCCAGCAATTAAAAGCAAGCCTCGGCCTTTGCTACTTGCCTGATAGTGACAAATGACAAAAGAAGAGAATAACAATAGATGCACATGTATGGAAATCCAGGGGGGGGGGAAATCATTAAAAAGTGAGAGAACTGCAGCTTTACCTAAAAGTTTGGTCAATGAGGAGTTACTCTTCTTGACCTTATCATGTCCATCTTTCATTCTATATTCTGGTCTATCCGACAGCAGGGTGTCCACAATTTAAGTAAAGCAAAATTCCCTGACTTTTCCCTGACTAAAATCAAATTTCCCTGACTAATTTTTTTTGTATTTTATGCTTAAGTACTGACATCTGGTGGTCCCCTCCTCCCATACAGCCAACAATTTTCACCTTTTACTTTGCCAACTGTTATTGTATTACTCTTTTGTACATATATTTAATCTAAATTGTTCGGAGGTTTGTTTTACCTTAATTTTTATTTCTATTATTCTTTTTCAACATACATACATGTTAAACAAATATTGATTCTATCAGATGAGTGTTTGTCATTTCAAAATTCCCTGACTTTTCCCTGACTTTTTCTTAAATTTCAAAATTCCCTGACAATTCCCTGACCTTGAAAAAAATAATTTTTCCCTGACTTTTTCCCTGACCGTGGACACCCTGGACAGCTATGGTCACTTCATAGCCGCCCCAAAGAGAGAGGGGAGATAAGATACAGGAGAACTTGGCAGTTATATCCCTACTCTTATTTCCGATAGTTTTTCTCAGTGGTTAGAATGGGACACTCAGATAAAGAGTCCCTAAAATATTAGGAGACGGAGCGGGGATTTGATCCACTGACCTTTGGATTTGTAGTCCACTCCCTTATCACTATACTACTGACCCACGGCTTCATGTTAATCCACAAGACTAATTTGTTGGATTATAAGCCCTATGGACTACATTAATTGAAAAAGTTGTCATCTGAGTCAAACTCAAGCAGTCTGAAACAAATTAATGTAGTCTGAATAAAAAATTAGTAAAGTTTGAATCAAAATAGTGTAGTCTGAGTCAAAATAGTGTAGTCTGAGTCAAAACAATGTAGTCTGAGTCAAAATAGTGCAGTCTGAGTCAAAACAATGTAGTCTGAGTCAAAACAATGTAGTCAAAATAGTGTAGTCTGAGTCAAAACAATGTAGTCAAAATAGTGTAGTCTGAGTCAAAATAGTGCAGTCTGAGTCAAAACAATGTAGTGTAGTCTGAGTCAAAACAATGTAGTCAAAATAGTGTAGTCTGAGTCAAAACAATGTAGTCAAAATAGTGTAGTCTGAGTCAAAACAATGTAGTCTGAGTCAAAACAATGTAGTCTGAGTCAAAACAATGTAGTCAAAATAGTGTAGTCTGAGTCAAAACAATGTAGTCAAAATAGTGTAGTCTGAGTCAAAACAATGTAGTCAAAATAGTGTAGTCTGAGTCAAAACAATGTAGTCAAAATAGTGCAGTCTGAGTTAAAACAATGTAGTCTGAGTCAAAACAATGTAGTCAAAATAGTGTAGTCTGAGTCAAAACAATGTAGTCAAAATAGTGTAGTCTGAGTCAAAACAATGTAGTCAAAATAGTGCAGTCTGAGTCAAAATAGTGCAGTCTGAGTCAAAACAATGTAGTCTGAGTCAAAATAGCGTAGTCAAAATAGTGTAGTCTGAGTCAAAACAATGTAGTCTGAGTCAAAACAATGTAGTCTGAGTCAAAATAGCGTAGTCAGAGTCAAAACAAGTATTCTGAGTCAAAAGAGTGTAGTCTGAGTCAAAACAATGTAGTCTGAGTCAAAATAGTGTAGTCTGAGTCAAAATAGTGTAGTCTAAGTCAAAACAATGCAGTCTGGGTCAAAAGAATGTAGTCTAAGTCAAAATAGTGTAGTCTGAGTCAAAACAATGCAGTCTGAATCAAATAGTGTAGTCTGAGTCAAAATAGCGTAGTCAGAGTCAAAACAAGTAGTCTGAGTCAAAAGAGTGTAGTCTGAGTCAAAACAAGTAGTCTGAGTCAAAATAGCGTAGTCAGAGTCAAAACAAGTATTCTGAGTCAAAAGAGTGTAGTCTGAGTCAAAACAATGTAGTCTGAGTCAAAATAGTGTAGTCTGAGTCAAAATAGTGTAGTCTAAGTCAAAACAATGCAGTCTGGGTCAAAAGAATGTAGTCTAAGTCAAAATAGTGTAGTCTGAGTCAAAAGAATGCAGTCTGGGTCAAAAGAATGTAGTCTAAGTCAAAATAGTGTAGTCTAAGTCAAAACAATGCAGTCTGGGTCAAAAGAATGTAGTCTAAGTCAAAATAGTGTAGTCTGGGTCAAAATAGTGTAGTCTAAGTCAAAATAGTGTAGTCTGAGTCAAAACAATGCAGTCTGAATCAAATAGTGTAGTTTGAATCAAAATAGTGTAGGCTGAATTGAATAAGTGTAGGTTGAATCAAAATAGAGCAGTCCATTATAAATAACTACAGAAATGACACAACAAAGATGCAACCAAATGGTATTGTCTATAATCACAATCAGAGTCAGGTTCAAAATTTCTTCCCAAGATTCAAAACAATTTGAGCAATATTGTTCATATCAAAATAGATCATTTCTATTCAATTCTTGGCACCAGGTAGCTCAATTTCTTCCATCCTACACAGCATAACCTAATTTCTGAAGATTGGGAATCAAACCATTCAGGTTGGAATACACAAATGCAATGCATTCTTTTTGTATCCTGACCAAGTTTTTCAAGCAAACTGGCATAGAAGAATATTCCATTGAAGATAATGCACTTCACTTAATTAAAAAGCTGATTTCAAAGGGGATTTTTATTGAATTTGTTTCACAGAATGGCAAAAATCTTTTGTGTTGATGACAAATAATAATAACAGAACATTGAAAGCAGTAACATTGGTGTTCATTCAGGTATAAAATCTGGAATGAATATACTGAACTATCTATGTCAATGTCGAAGACAGATCATTCCACAACAAAATGTAAGCAAATCAAAGCAAGAAGTCAGACAAGTGATGAACATGGCCCAATTTTGGTTGACATTGTCTTACCCAAGTCCAGAAGTTATTCATATTTCATGAACTATTCATTAAGTTTGCAAGAATAATTCAAGAAAAATTCACAATTTCATGAATTCCTTTCAAAGGGGTAAGGTCAAAACTCTCAGATACTGAGTGCTATGTAATAGATTCTGCTTTCATGACATAAAACTAATCAGATTCAACTAATAAGAACTGTTTTGATCCTTGAAATTAATAAGACATGCTTATCTTTGGTGTATCAGAGAACAGAATGGTGATCACCATGCAGATACCAGACATTTGATCAGGCGATTCTAAATTCTCTTAAATTCCAGCAAAATTTGAAATAATTTTAGAGTGTTTAAAAGTTTTACAATAAATATTTCATGTAAATTAAACTGATTTTTAACAAAATCAGACAAAATATGATAGGAATACATGAATAAAGAAAGTCACTAGACTCTTGTCTTCAATTTCCTGTAATGGAAATAAGGTTTGCATGAATGGTTAAAATGAGTGGGTGGGGTGTCATGTCACATTATCTTAAATGTGTGATATTATGGTACAACAGTGATCGATCTGCAAAAGCAAATATAATTAACACTTCTTCATGAGTGTTGTTGGGATGTAAAAGCCATTATATGGAGTGTCCTTAATGTAAGCAATAATCTTACAAGTTAAATGTTAAGCGTACACTGCAAAATTGCATCTCGCAATAGAATACTAGGATGTGGTCCCGTGTTGCATTTTCATTAGAATGAACAAAGGTCATGTGACCTTAACAAAGATAAACAAATACAGACCAATACCTTGCCATTGGTGCAAGAAGTAATGAACAAGTGAATATTTTTCGGACACTATCAGTACTTTTATTGCCCAAGATGTTGATGAATTTGTTAGGTGATTTTCCTTATTCTGTTTTGCTAAGAAGTTTGTACATGAGACAAAAAATATTCTCTTTACATAGTCTGGGTCGTCTTCAGGCGGCGTAGAATAAAAGTATACAATCAGTCAGACGGGATTCTGCATGCAGACTGGTACACTTATCATGGAGCCAATATGGTAATAAATGATGACAAGCAAGCTCATTGAGGCAGAAAGGATATCGTCTTTAAATTGAGGCAGAAAGGATATCGTCTTTAAATTGTCTTTTTTTTTTCGTACACCAAAAATGGGTTTGTCACTTGTAAAACCAATTATTACCGAAAAGTCAAAGAAGAATGTGCATTCAAAAATTACCCTATAACGCGCGTGTCGGTATTTGTATGTCGGTTTGAATAAAAGGCTGTCAGCCTTTTATTGACACAACGATATTTCCGATACGACTGGGAGTTTAACTGAGCATGTGCGCTGCTATTCAAGTGAACATAACATGAGCAATACTTACCATTTCAGTTTGTTGACATTTTTTCCGCGATATTTTCGGTTTTGACAGATACCGAAAGGGTCGAGTTGTGAAAATGACAAATAATTTCTGAGGCCAAAATTGGCAGGTTTGGTTAATCTTGAAATGTGTATTTTGAGTAAACTAGCGAGATATTTTGTAAATATTTTACAGGGCTTTCATTAATTGATTTAGGCATTAAAATGATACCAATTTGATTGCTATTCGAGACACTTCAGTTCCAGGGCATGCCCCTTTAAAGATCAAGTCTTGTAGACAATGAAATGCATAAATGCATAATTCAATATCTGTTCTATATTTATCCTGAACATTTTATGCTTTTTTCTGAAGAGCAATAAGCTAAACATTTTCCAAATACATTTAACTCCTTGTTGTACACATTGTTCATCTGTCTCAATTAAACATTTAAAATCTTTATCAAATTTTATTGAAGTACCGTAAGTGCATGCGCATAACTTATGTAACATCTTAAAGAAAAGAAAATCACACAAATTGTATACTGGGTAGTCCCAGGGCATGATTATTATGATATAATTTGAAGAAAACTAAGCATTTGCAGTGAGTCACGAATTTGAGTCATCTGGTATATATTGTCAATAGAAATACCAAAGGCCCTCATATTTCAGATAAACATTGGCTTTGGTCAGTAGAAGACCCCTATAGATTTTGGGGTCAAGAGGCCTAGGTCATATGACCTTCAGTGGAAACAGTTTCTGATCAATTACTTGACAATGGAATGACCAATAACCTCAATACTTCAAAAGATCAGTAGATTGCCACTACTGATTAAAAGTAACACAAACAAATTTTTTCATCAGTCATTGCATCACATTTCAGGAGCATCTTTGTATGATGCTTTTGCATCAATGCCTTTCTTGTCCATCTTTTTACATGCTAAACTGAACAGATCAATAGTTTACCATAACTGATCACTGATTGTCATGTTAAACAAGGTTCAGAGCTGAAACAATCATGCTTTGCGGGAATCTCATTTTCTGAGACCTGGGCAAAGATGGTCATGCAAAATGCAATCAAGAATGGTCATATCATCAGGATATGTAAGCACACAAGTATACAAAAAGGTCTGAGAAATATGGTCTTCTTGCGTAATAGTGGGCGGTCCCAATTTTGGTTGAAAAGACCATTTAACAATAGAGGAAATTAATTTCTATTCTTTTAAAAAGTGCGCATATTAGCAGGGTGGTCTTAATTTCTGGGTGGTTGTAAGGTGAAGTTTAGGTGTATTCCATTATCTGCACTCACATTATACATACTGTTTTCATTTGACACTGAAATAGTTAAAACCTGTCAGGTATAAAAAATTGATGTACACCTTGTAATACGTCATAAAATCGATTACAAGTCGATGACAGTAGAGTGAAGAAAAATGTTGGGCTCTTCATGGTAAAGTAAATATGTGTAAAAAATGTGCTTTATTAATCTCAACAATTTCTAGACAAGTACAATATTTTCCAGTATCAATTCAACTCATAAATTATTTCAATCAATTAAGTGTATCTGTGATGTGTTCAGTGACAGTAAAATTCAACCAATCACAAAATGTAACAGCTTCAACAGGCATCTATAATTTAATGATGCGTATTGAGATACTGTAAGTAATCGAAGCCAATTTTCAATTGTTCCCGAAGAATAGGCAATATACAAAACCAATTGCAGTGGCACATTCTCGTATGTTGCTGTAAATTTCAGAATTCCCAACCTAATCTAAACCTGTATGCTTAATTAATCAAAGGACTGTGAGTCTTTTAAGTTTTCAAGAGGCTGTAGTAAGATTTAATTCAAGCAAATCACCTTCAAAAGAACTTTTGTGAAAAACACTTCAAACAGACAATTACATAGACATTCAAACTGAGTTAAAACACAAAAAGGCACATATCCCTTTCTCAAATTTCAGTCATTTTTCTTTTTTTATTTGTGTCAATGGATCAGCTTTCAGTTTTGGGTGATTTTCCTGGCTTAGCCCCAGCTTAGTGCAACAACTTGAATATTGTTTATAATTTTTTCAAAGTCAAAACCTATCAAATATCATGACAAACATTGGTAGATATCGTCAGACATTGTAAACAATTCTAAAAGCATCCAACTTCCTAACATATCTTATGATTGGAGACTGAATTTCTCCTATAATAACATTGTATAAACTTGATCATTTCTGATACTGGATATACTGGTATGGTGCTACAGTTAACTTCCCTCCCGACCATATTGGTAAGACAATGAATTTCCCATGATAAACCAGTCTGGTGATATAGTAAATTTCTAAAACAACTTGTTTTGGATTCCATGATTTAATACAACCGACAGATTGACGATAGCCCAATGGGTAATGTTTTAATTAGCCTCGGGCTATTGAGCTTCTGACTCACACACTGCAGTCAACTTTAGGGAAAACAACACATAAATTTCACCTAATCAATACCTAAATTTTACCTAATCGATGCCTAAATTTTACCTAAACAACACCTAAATCTTACCTAAAGATTTGGCCTTGGAATCTTTTTTCTTTGGCAACGAATCAAAACATGATAATCCTCCACATGTAGAGAAACACAAAGACTTGTTGAGGTACAAAAAGAATATCACTAGAAGAATAACAAAGGCACCAACAGCTCCAAGAAATGCAACAGCTTCAGGTGGCACTGAAATACATAAAGAATTGTATCATTCAATAACATTCGTCTTTTCAAGATGGGATTTTTCTTATGATTTTTTCTGTGAATCCATTTCTTATCTACAGTGCAACTTCTCCAAAGCAAAACCCTTTGTGAGTAGCAAGATTATGCTGTAGGTGAGGGATTGTTGCTCTCGAGATACTGTATTTTCATTTATTTTCGTTGGGCTCAAATTTCGTGGTTTTTACTAAAACGGCTATTTCATGGGGACATAAATTCGTGAATTTTGATTTTTGAAAAGAAATGCCTTACCTCTGCATTCAAATTTGTGGGGATTTGATTTCAGGGGTTGAGCCGACCCACAAAATCCACGAAATGAAATCCCCAATGAAAATTAATGATTCCACAGTAATATAAATAGTTAAATCGTGCAGTGGGAAAAAATCATGCTGTTCTTGAACGGAGGTTGTCGTTAAACACAGGGCTGCTCTGGAGAGGATGGCCAAAAAAATTGCATTTTCCAGTAACATCACATGCAATAAATTGGACCTTCTCCATAGATTAAAAGATGCCAATTTGATAATGTCCCCTCATTCAAGCTTTAGCATAGGATGAAAGGCATTACAGGAATAAAGCCAAAGGCGGAGCATGTATGCACAGTATGCACTACGGAGAAATGCAGTGTGTAGTAACACATGAAGCTGAAGGGTTTATGAAAATAACAGAACTTAATAGATCAATATGGTGCTTATCAGGCCTATCTGAAATCACTCAATCATGAATTTAATTGATCAGTCCCTAGTAGAACTGAAGTTAATATTTGTAATTCATTTGTACTTGGCAAAAATAGCCAAACAAATGTGATGTTTTATCAGGTATTATTGGTTTGTTTTGGTTGTTTGTTATATCGAGTTTTACGCCCATTTGTAACAGTCATAGTCATATGAGGCGGACAATTCAGCTAACCATCCTTTTGGGAAGAACCAGTACTAGACTCTCATCCTCTGTTAAGAACAGTTACTGCCTACTTAATTCTCACATAAACAGATATAGTCAGAAGCGGGGCTTGAACCCACGACCCTCTATCAGTGAGAGGTTACAGTGATTTGAAGTCAGCGATCATAACCACTTGACCACTGAGGCGGGTCCTTATCAGGTATAAACATTATATACATGAATGGTAAAATAATGGTAACACAATGGTAATTCAGTTAATTTAATAAGCTTTATACATGTCTTACGGGACTACAAGTATATGTAATATGAACATGAAATGAAATCCATGTATATATTTATAAATCAGACAGGTGCATGTATCTATACATAATACAAATACCTTTAACATATGTCACCATACAGACAAATCATTAAAAAAAAATGCATTATCGTCTAATTACAAAACTTAATTGTTATTATGTAACATACCCAGACAAATAAACCAATTATCATTGGTTTGAGGTAAGCAACAATTAATGCCTTCCAAGCCTAAAGCCAAAATTATTATCTCAAAATGGAGCAGACAGATTTCAGAAACATTTACCGGGTATTATTTTTATGTTTTCATGCTAGAAAATGATTTACCATAAGATTTTTCAAAATCAATGATATTCCTTTGAGTTATTGCCCCCATTAAATTTGCATTAAAGTCTTATAATGGGAGTAGCCTATTTTCCAAAGACTGGAGAAAAAAGAACAACCATTTCAATGAAAGCTCATGGTAAAAAGATTAGCACAATATCAATATAATTTGATAAAGAAAAATATAGGTCACCTTGCAATATGTACAGAAATTAATATTTTTGAACAAGGGCAACAACTCTAGCAAGTTTTGAATATATGAAAAAAATGTAAAATAAATTCATGTATCTAAGGTAACTAGCATAGATATTTGGGCTATACTATTTTTGTAATAATAACATTTTGGTGTAGTATTAAGAAGATATCTCAGAAAAATACAGTACGTATTAGGCTGGGAGTTAAATGAATTTTCACTAAGAGGAACAATCTACGATAGGACTTGCTTAGCTATCCTGGAAGCACTCATCTTTAGTATGCATTATACAATTTAACTGTTACAGGGAAAAATCAACCATGTCAGATAAAATGCTAGCTTGTCAAAGGGTAGTCCAACTAATCTACTATTCAATGTTTGTGATGGCCAAACATGCTGAACAAGATAATCAAAGGGGTGCAATATTAGCACATTCATAATGTTTCATCTACTTATTTACACCACATTATATTAAATTGATATGAAAGAGAGCAAATGTTTGTCAGGAGCAGTATTAACATTATAATATACTAATTATAAAAGTAACTCTTATGTTCCCATGTATTCAACAAATTATCATGTCATCATGTTATTTAACATGACATTTCTAACTCACACATCAAAGTAAATTATAAGATTGCCCTCTGTTTGAAGCTGGGTAACATACAAGCAAACCTGTCAACAAAGGTCACCCTTTGGAAAGAACATAATATGGCCTTTAATGCCAGGTGCCCTTTATTCAGAGCTCAATTTGTTCTAAAAAAAAATCTTTTAAAATGGCCTTTATTCACAGGGTGGCCTTTATTTGGAGATGGTGGCTAACACAGATTTAACTGTACTTTAATTTTCTTATTCATTTATTTACCAAACCTCCACTGATTCTTTTGAAAACAAAGTAAATTATTGAAATGAAATAAATAATACTAGTTGTGTTCGAAATATCTATCATCGAAAGAGCAGAGAATCCTCTTCAAAAGGAATGATTGAAAGCATGAATTTTTCTTGAACTATTATTGCATACTTCATGAATAGTTCAAAAATTCTTTATAGAAAAGTCTGACAGAACATAAGCCCATCCTAATAAAATATTTTGTTTGGGGTATTGCTACCAATTCACCCAAAACAGCCCTACTCAGCTTTTTTTGGCCTTTCGGGTATACTTTTTCAATAAAAAATAGCATTCTGACAAGTATTTTGGGTTCAATATAACAAATAAAACTAAACAATATATATATATAAAATATTTAATTTCTACCTACCCACTGAAAATTGTCGCAAACAAACATTTTTTTAAGGATGGCTTTAAGCTTAGTTTCTTGACTATTAAAAAGGAAGTCAGTTGGAGGTAGAATATCAAATTATTGTGTTTATTGTTTCCATGATATAATTTAGTTAACAGTCTGAGCATATAATGTACCGGTAATAGCAGTCTGCGAAATGCATTTCCAGTCTTTTATGATCCCTGAAAGCATTGTCTGAAATAAAACTTGAGGCATCTTCTATCATGTTAACATATTTCCAGTCACGATAAAGTGGATATCCGATAGATTTCGCTAATATATCTGTCACTTGTCTCAAACAAAGGTTTATAACAGTGTGACAATATAACACACAATGAAGTTGAAAAAAGAAAACAACATGCAATAATTGACACATTCAACACAGTCACGCTAGATTCTAATTCTACCAATAAACTACCGAAGTAGAAAATTAACGTTGACAAGTAAAGACTTAAAAACTCAGAAGGAAGATAATTAGATAATCTTTGCTGAGTCTTGCATAAGATCGAAATGAAAGTTATTTTAGGAAACACAACATGTCACAGACAGTAAACTAATTCCTGGGACATTTTCTGGAAATAAGACACCAGGAGATGGGTGCCTTAACTGATTAAAGCTGAATGTCTTTGACAAGTATTGATGGAGACATTTTTAGAACATTGCCAAGTACTTTAAGTGTACATTTCTCCAATTTTAGGCTCGTGACCTAATCAAATCTTTATCATTTTCCAGTTAGCCTATTCCTTAGTTCCTTTATATATTGGATGATAGACAGAAGAAGACATATACCAGTAATTCATGATGACAACATAAAACTGAGCCTGAGGTTTTTAAGTATTTGATACATACGTTAAAACAGAAGACAGATGGAGGAAAACACATAACTCATGATGACAACATAAAACTGAGCCTAGGTTTTAAGTATTTGATACATATGTTAAAGGGGCATGCCCTGTAACTGCTGTGTGTTGGTTTGCATACACCAAAAATGCGTTTATCACTTGTACAACCAATTATAACCAAAATGTCAAAGAAGAATGTGTGTTCAAAAATGATCCTATATGACGCGCGCGTCAGTATTTGTATGTCGGTTTGAATAAAAGGCTGTCAGCCTTTTATTGAGGACAACGATATTTCCGTTTAGTCTGAGAATTTAACCGAGCGTGTGCACTGCCTTTCAAGCAGCAAAACAATGATATTTACCTATAATTGATTGATAGATAAGCTTTATGTCTTGACAGATCCCGAAAGGGTCGAGTTATGAAAATGACGAATATTTTCTAAATTTTTGGTAAATCTTGATATGTGTATTTTGAGTAAACTAGCAGGATATTTTGTTGATATTTTACAGGGCTTTCATTAACTGATTTAGGCATTAAAATGATACCAATTTAATTGCTATTTGAGACGCTTCAGTTCTAGGGCATGCCCCTTTAAAACAGAAGACATACAGAGGAAAACACAGATCACCTGTAATGCAGTATACCATTCCACCACACTTACCACTAGAAAAAGCCGCAGCATGATTTTAACAATTTACTGAATTTGAAGATTTGATATCTTGATACGCTGATCAAAATTAAACAATTTAGTTGCCAATTATTATGCCACAAAACATGTAAAAGCATTGGTAAACATACCCTTCGTAAGAAACTCATGAACACATGAATTTTTCTTGAACTATTCTTGCATGCTTCATGAACTCTAAAGTATAAAGTATGAATAACTTGTTGACAGAGGAATCGAAAATAAAAGACAAGAATTACCTTTTACAAGTTTGTGTAACACCATGATGCTTCGATCACAGCAAGATAGCTCCGAACTATGTGCTGATGTAATAATCCAGTAAATCTAGCCTTCACATATCTTCATATATATACACAGGATATACATACTTCCAAGTTTATATTAATATCATGAATATAACACAATCATATAAATCCATGTAAAGATTCTATCCAGAAGTCTGTGACATTTGGTGGTTATTAATTTCATCTATGACCCATATATATCAGGTATATCTATAATAATAGTTAAAATTTCTATTTATACAGTTAGTATTTTGTATTATACCATAGAATCTGTGATTTATTGGATTTTCTGATTTTTTTTTTTAATGAAAATTCATGAATTGCTTTGATTTGCTACAGACTATAAATAAGTACACATGCTCAAAATATTCTATAAAAGCCAGCAATAATGTTTTTGTCTTGTACTGAGAAGCAAGTTATTAATAATTAGTATAATGTTATTTAATAAATTATATACTGTGGAATCATTAAATTTCATTGGGGATTAATTTTGTGGATTTCTAGGGTCGGCTCATCCACAAAATCAAATCCCCATGAATCTAAATGCACAGATAAGGAATTTTGTTTTCAAAAATCACAATCCACGAATTTATGTCCCACAACATAGCCATTTTAGTAAAAAACTTGAAAATTGAGCCCAACGAAACTAAATGAAAATACAGTATATAATCTGAACTCCGTTTTGTCACTTAATATTAACTCGGAATTTTGTGTCTGCTCTCCTCTTTGAGGAGGGATTTCATTATAAACCTAATGTACTGTTCTTCTACCATGATGAAGCTTTCATTTCGAATCAACAAAGTTCAACAGTGTAACAATTATGAATGAAATACTGGTCGACAAATAGGGTGTAAGATAAAGACTGTCTCAGTTAAAAACATTGAAAATAAAATATGAACAGGCCTGTCTAAGGAACTAATAATTCCAGATTTGGGTGGCCAATTTTAGATTTTGTTCGACAAGGGGGGAGGGAATCAGTTATAAGCCTTTTTGTTACCATTACAGTCAAAGTATTTAAATGTCTAAACAGGTAAACTAAAATATTTGTCTGTGAATATCAATAAATTTTGTGGCCTATAATTAAAAGCCAGAGATACAAATGATAAATATTCATAAGCCTCACAACCATATTTATACACTATATGATACATAGTTCTGAGAAAAAGATTATTTTTCCAATATCCAGATGGAAGATTCATTTCCTTTTTTAGACAGTAATAATCCTACTGAGTAGATATATAAAAAAATTCCCTGGAAGGTCAATATGGTGTCAGGTTAATTTCAAACTTCCCATGAAATAAGAGATTGGAAAGAAGTGGTTGCCATGTTACCTAGATACATTGATGAAAAGAGATAGGAAAAAAGTGGTTGTCATGTCACCTAAAAACATTGATGAAAATTTTTTTTTTCAGTACTGTGTGATTTATGTGGCATGAAAATAAATGAAAAATAAAAATGCTTGGTCCCCGAAGACAGAATATATCAATTGTTTTATAATCCATATTTTACAGTCAAACCAGGGTTTGCAGCCATTTCCGTGTAAATGTCACCCATAAATAAAGGTTATTTCTTTAAAACAGTCACTGATTATTTAGATCAAAATGACCTCTAAATAAAGGCCACCTGTCAATAAAGTATGTTTTTGCCTTTCCCAAAGGTGGCCTTTGTTCATAGGTTTGACAGTAAAATTACTTATTATGTGATCCAATCTTTCAAGAATAAAACAAGCCCTAAAACTAAGCTATCAGTCATTTCTGTTTAATATAAATGCATGGAACGATTCTCAACATCTGAATGCAGATTTTATTTTTAGAAAAAAAATCATGATTCAATTTCATATTACGCAATTTTGTACGAAATTTCATTAGATAGTCAACATGAATTATTCAATGTTAATTAATATTAGTTGAACCATGTAAGCCAGATCACTCATGATTCTATTGATTTTTTCAGTACTTCAGAATAAACTCCTTTATAGTTCATACCATACAGTCAAACTACAATCACATTTAACACAGTTTTTTCATCTTTTGTTTAACGGCCCATTCAACAGCTATGGTCACTTCAGGGCCGCCCTAGAGAGAGGGGAGGTAACATACAGGAGAATCGGGTATTTGAATCTTGATTGATTTTTGGAAAGATGAAGTTGACTGAGACAGCCACATACTCACGTATAGGCAGGTATGCACCTGGGATATATATGGCATATTGTAATTGTTATACTCAATATATCAATAATTGTTGAACTGTTTACTTTTCTGAATAAGTTGAATATTTATAAATGTTTGATTCACTCTGCTATTGATCAGTATTGATTTTTGTGAACAAATATGTGATGCCAGACACAAGTTTATGTCGAAATGATAAATTTCAATGCAAGATTTTTTGTAATGAAAGAATCTATCTAAATTTCTCTACAAAGACCACAATAGGAATAATCTTATTTTGAAAACTTATTCCCTAACAAAACTAATAATTGACTTCAAATCTCATTATGAAGTTATCTAGGATGTTTTAAGAATAAGATTACCGAAATCAGACGTGCTTACCAATTAAAGTGAAAATTTAAAGAAATCAAGTTTTCACGATACAAGTGTGGCACAGACAAATACCTTAACAAAGATATATTTATAAACATAAAACAATATTATAATAGTTATCAATGTATTGACAGGTTATCATTAATAAACAAACTTCTCTATTTTCATTCGGCCAAGATTACAGCTGTATCTAAGAGTAATAGTAACCACCTCCCCCAGTCACCAACATTTATTAGATGTTAAGAATAATATTGTGTTCAATCTATTCAACATAACCTCTTTTTAAGTAAAATTCTTTAAGGCAAACAATTTAAGTAAATCAACAACTTTAGATAAGCATTAATTAGGTAAGTTTTTATATCACCTATAGAAGGATCTTTTTATCAGAATTTCACCAAGTTAACTAATTACCACAATATTATTACAAATCCCCTATGAATAGAATTTGTGAAAACATGAATTTTTCTTGAACTTTTCTTGCACACTTCATGACACTATATTGCACACTAGTCTTAATTTTCATAACACCAATTTCAATTAATAAGATATTCAAATATTTTGTTTCAAACGCATGATTTTATCTTTCACACAAAAAATAATTTCCAGTTTTCCAATCAATATGATTTTGAATAAAAACTAGATACTGAATGAAATCCAATTTTAGATTCAACAATTAGAAATTTGAGAACTATATTCATATTACTAACTATATCACTCGATATTTTCCAATTAAATTCCAATATTGCATTTTATCAACCTAGTATAGTTGCCATTACTTCTTTCAAATATATGTAACTCCCACTGACTTAAATAGTGAATGCTAGAATATTTTCTATTTTTGACCCAAAATGAAATTAATAATTAATTCACTCAGTATGTCTATTTTTTCACATCTAAATAATTAATAACTGTATGTTCCATCGAATGAACAGAGATGCAAATGTTCTTAACACACTATTACCATTCAATCGTACAATGTATTTTGATCTGTGAAGTATGGGATCTTTATCAACACTAATAATACATGCAAAATAAGTAAACGCTTAAAAGCTTGAATTATTTATCTAGTTCATTATACACAGTAAGGTCAAAAATTTAGTTTTAACAATACATCTATAATTGTACACTGTATCTGTAATTGTGACAAAAAAGGTATATTTTCATTTGGGTTTAGAATTAAAGCCTACACAGTATGTATACCACATTCAAATTACCGTCCTTTCAATGCAATTATTTGCTGTACAAACATTGAAATTCTGCAAGTTATTCAAATTTGAAAAATCTGTATGATTTATTTCATTGTTCAGTACCTAGTAGGGTAAGGAAAAATGATTCCCTCTACACAAACAATGCTTTGCCTTAAATTTAAATTTACCAGACCAGTCAATTTATACTTGGCAAGCTATTTAAATATGAGTTATAAAGAAAATAACCAGTCCACAATGTGTTTTCAGTATGTTGTGGACCAGTTAGAATCTAATTGAGAATTAATGCTCCCTGAATGACTGGGGTCCAAGGTCTCCAAAAGGTTCTAACAACATGTATTCTTTTTCTACAAGGGATTATTTGACTTTGTGGCAGACATGAAAATGAAATGTAAACAAGAGTGTCAGGTAACTAAATACACCTGTCAAGGGCCTTCAGAAGTGCCTGGGCCGATTGGGCTGATTATTGAAGATGACCGAGATCTCATGGCCATAAACATTTCCATAAAGTTTGGTGATACAAATAAACTGTTTGTATTAGAGAGCGGACACCGTTGTGGACGCCACCCGCAAACCACCCACCCGTTAGTCTGCCCGCCATGGGAGTTTCCATATTTGACCCGTTTTTCAAATGTATATAAAAAGTAACCCAGGTAACCATCAAACTTAAGATTACCAATTCAAAATTGAAATAAATATTGTAAAACAGAAAATGCTTTGAAAGCGTTTCCACTGTAACCAAATCTTCATATTTAAGTTTTAAATAGTTCTGAAATGTAAATATTGAATTTAACACGAAAATGTACTAATTAACAAACATTTACTACATTATGATAATCTTCAGAGACTTCTAAACTGTGTTATTTTATTACGATTTCTCTGGTAAAAGTATAAGCCAGAAACATATCTTGTAATTTCATACACAGGATTATGTCCCTGAGGATTTATTTTCAGTGATAATGAGGACTAAATTTTAAAACATTGATCATACCATGAGGCTCAAATAGAGATAAGGTAGATCTTGTACATTAGAAATGAACAAGTTTTATCAAAGTACTGAAAACAGTCATAGAAACTTAAGCCGTGACATAGAACGGGAACTAGTTCAGTAATATTGCAAAGCGCATGCAGAAAAACATAGTACTTTGGTCCGTACAAATATTCATGCAATCCGATTGAGTGAGTGATGGCTAAGGAAAGCTAAACCATCCTTCAGTTTCAAAAAACCTTAGTAAAGCTTTTGATTGGATGGATCTGTAACAGTACTTGCCTATAGGCAAGTTGGATTTTGCAGAAAAAACAACAACCCACTTCTGTTTAAACAGAAAACATAGGAAAAAACAAGGAATCCAATTTTTACGAATATCAGGCTGGTTCTGTGTTTTGATCTTTTTGCCATTAAAACAATCATAAACAACAGGATCCAGACTGCAATAAGGGATAAAATCTGAAATGGTTTCGGAACAAAGACTGATTGAGAAAAGCCAGACTTACCGGTATATTTGTGCAGAAAGTAAACATTTTAATGCTAGGCCATAGCACTGCAATTGATTATACTCCTAGCATGCAACCAATTTTGAAGTTCATACATTAAATAAGTCTTCTGTAATGAAAACACATCAAACATTTGATATAATTTTTTTTATGTGTAGACTTTTCTCTCCATCATGTTAGGAAGACAAGGACCAAGCAATTAATAAAGCCAACACCGAAGCATAATTACATCAATGGGATGTACGGGAAGTCCCATAATGCAACTGCTTTTAAAATTGTCTAACAAGCCAAAACATCCCCATCCTAATGAAACTAATACATTTACTACACAGTATCAGTAGTCTTGTCCTACAGTATTACCCAGGGTATGTCATGATTCTCCAGGATTTGTAATGGGATGTCGGCTACAGAATACGACACTGTGAGGGTATGACATTTCCTGCATTATTCAAACTCTGTGCTGGCTTCACCCTAGGTCCTTGTCTGGAGACTAAATGTACATTTTCTACAAATTCACCCTAGGTCTTTGTCTAGAGACTGAACACTGACTACAGAAATTAGCTCAGGGTTAGAGAGTCGGAATAAAAAACAACAACATTAAAGCAGTCTGGAGTATAATCCACAGGCAAGTAGTACATTTGTATGCCATCTTGTTACATATTTAATGTAGTCTGAAAATCTGATTAGCTTACTTCCATTATGTTAGTATAAGACAGGGCACTCTGACAGTAACATGTTTTTATGTTACCTTTTTATGAATTAAGAATTTCAGCATTCTCATTTCCTGATTATTTCTTTTAATAGACTAATAAGTTACCCTTATTTTCATATTATACTGTAATTTCTATGTATTTGTATGACAAATTGTTTTTACTCAAATCCAGTCCCAACGAAAATTTAAGCCTTTACAATATTACCAGTATTTACAGTACAGAGTTGAATAAGCTAAAAAAGGTGTTTTTGTAGGACACAATTTATGTATTCATGTAAAACCCATTGTTAGCTTAAGTCCATCAAATCACTCTCTTCATTGTGTCTCTTATGTCTCATCTCGATACACTACCAGGATTTGAATAATTATACACTGAAAATTGTCATAAGATCGTTATTCTTCAACACACAATGCCTCGATCATATTCTACTTGCTCTAATGACAAGAAGGGACTTATTGTATACATTTTTGTTTAACTCCTTTTTATTCATTTTGTTTATCTTCTTATCTCGGAGTTTAATGTCACACCAAAATCAAGGGTCATTAAGCAACTTTTTCAGCTTTAACGCAGGAGGACAGTATCAGGTGTTCACCTGGGTAGAACCGCTGACCCTTATATTAGTTAATAATGTATCATAATATCAAAATTAATTTAAACTACAATGTCCAACAACAACATTAATTATGTCATTGAAAGTTTCCATATTTTAAATTGAACACTGGAATTAGCATAAGTTCAGGTGAGAATAATAGAACTTGTTAATCATCAAATATTATTTTACTGGTGCAGAAATGTACATTTAATCATTAGCTGTTGATAAAAACTCATTTCAGTTATGTACTTTCAGTAATTATTGAACAATGCCACTTCTTTAGGATGCATAGCTAAAATGTCAGACAGGCATTTTGTCGCAAATTTGAATTGCCTTAATTGGATTTCATTTGTTAGCCAAGCAAGTAACAAGTCTCAAATCACACAAAAGTAAGGAATTACTGTCATGAATTACTGTCATGCTTATGGCCCAATGATGACCTAGTGAGCAATTTAATGGGTGCCTAACAAACAATAATGTGGCTTTTCCCTAGGAGCAATTTATTATAATTTTCCCACAATATTGCTAGTTCCTCATGGAGAAAAGATAACTCACCATTACAGACTGGACAAACCTTTGTTAACTCGTGCCAATTTAAGTGCATGAATTTTGAGAGCAATATTATTGTTTAAAACAAGCCCACTTTTTACTTTCTTGAAAAGACTTGCAGTGTGGTTTTGGTAAAGCTTCAATTCAAAGCGGCCTTTTATAATACAGTCTTCCATTGAGGATATCATACCATCTCCCTATTGTGTTTGAATTTGCTAAGGGAATGGTACAACATAGACAGAGTGATGGTACAATGTTGATGAGCAATGGAGATGTGAGGGTCAGTTGATTTAATTATACAGGCTTTAATACAGGAAATTTTTAAAAATCTTCTTGTCCAAAACCACAAGGCCTATAGAGCTTAGATATTAAGTGAGTATAGCATTGTCTAGTGGACCTCTACGAAGTTTGTTCACATTATTGCCCCAGAGTAAAAATTAGCTCCGCCCCAGAGTTACATGATTTTACATCGGCTCATATACTATAGGGGAAAAAAAGAAAACTGTTTTCTGGTTAGCGATATAGGGCCATGATGGCCCTCTTGGTTTTTTTTTCATTCAAATTTAAGCTTTACCAAAGCCATTAATTATTGTCTTTTCCAGACATTAAGACTGTGGCAATAAAAGAAATTACAGATCACTGATTTACAAAAATAATCAGACACATTAACTACCAAGATTTAAATTTTCTATAAAACAGAAGCCTTTACTGAACAACTCGGAAGAAAACTGTATCTGTAGGACAAACGAAGGTATATTAAAGTACTGAATTTAGTACTCATGGAAACTGAACTTATATAGGCTAAAGCCATGCAACATGGAATGGGAACTAGTTCAAAAACTCGAGGGTTCAACGCAACAGTGTCGTAACTCATATTGAAATAAGAACAAGTTACGACTGTGTTGCGCTGAGCCCTCGAACTGCATAGCAGATGTAGAAAAACATAGTACTTTAATTTTGTTACGCATCAAAATTCATGCATGCTGAGCGAATGATGGCTACTGAAAGCTGAACTATCATTCAGTTTCCAGTAACAGTCAGCAGAAAATGTGTAAACTCTTTCAAAGCTTTTGTGTTTCTACAATGAGTGAAACCCATTTTCTGTGGTCTAGATTACATTGTTCACAGTCCAATGAACTTAACAATAATAAGATTTTTGTTTGTAGACATGCGTTACCCTGTAAGTGAAATATCACATTTTTATGTTAAACAAAACATTCCACATCCATGTGCTGATTGTAAGCAATAAAAGCCCTTCCTTGAATTTCTTATCATTATAATGGTTTAAGTTCTGGTCGGCTTGATACACTTGACCAGGAAAGGTTTTAAAGCGGGTACATTTAGTTCATCCTTAAACAATGGTCAGGGCTGCTGATACTATTTGGTGAGGTGTCCATTACTATTCTTCACCATTTCTATGAAGTTTGTTAAGGATCCAAATAAAACTTTTGAATTAGAAAGCAGACACCGTTGTGGACGCTGCCCGCCCGCCCTGTGTGTTCCCATAATACAACCTGTTTTTCAAATGGGCGTATAAAAATTGACAGTGAATGCTTCAGAAATGAATACATCCCCTTCCCAGCATTCTTCAAGCTATTTTTTCAAGTTATAGGTATTTGTTTTTCCTAAAACATATTTGAATTTACATATTGTATTGAATTTTTCATGTTTCATTGTTTGATCTTACCTGGATGATGATTTGCAGTGCAATGCTTTATTCTCCTTATTGATTTTGATGGCTAAAAACAGGTTTATCTTTCAAGAATTGATTGTATATATATGGAAAACACTGATCATTATCAGAGTGCCATCAACAACAATGTTTATTCAAGTTAAATGATGTTGACATGAACAAAAACATGTCTCCATCATTAATTGATTAAATGATATGGCAATATTCTCTATAGCATTGTTAAAAGCTCAAATGGTAGGGTTTTGGTATGAGAGATGGTCCATGCCAGAATTCATATAATATAAAAAAAAAGAATTTTGGATGGTGCTGCATAATTTGGCATGCTTCTTTTCAGGATATATGCTTTTTCACTTATTATGTAGTGAAATAGCAAACAGTGTATCAATCTTTGAAAACAAAAGCCTTGAAATGAATTTGGCGTGCAAGAATGATTTGTTTCCAGTTATCTGACCTAATTTTCTCTAAGACAGACCCAAGACATTTTATTTAGTTCGAAGAACAGTATGTCTGCTTTCTCACATTTTTAAAAATCTTTCCACTCACTTTCAAGAGCCAAAAAAGGCTCAAACCAATAACAACCAATTTTTTTTAATGAGCATAAACAAACATTTTTTGGTAAGCCTTATAATTGTACTTATACCAGAAGGAGGCATAATCAACTAATACATAGATTCTATGAATGCACATTTGGAGGTGCATGGCCCCTTTATACTGTTTCAGTTTTGACTGTACAGTACAACCTCTCAAGAAGGGCCCTCTCTTGAGCAACAACCTTTTAACAACAGCATGATATTTTGCCACTTGCACAATTCAACTATTAATTTAATCTCTCCAGAGCAACATCCTCTCAAAAACAACATATTTTGCTTCTCCAAGAGTATGTTGCAGAGCCTATCTCCATGGTCAAGTGGTTTAGGTCGCTGACTTCAAATCACTGTAACCTCTCACTGGCAGAGGTTTGTGGGTTTGAGCCCAGCTACCGACCATGCCTTTTTATGTGAGAAAGTAGGCAGTTGCTTACGGAGGATGGAAGTCTAGTGCTGGTTCTTCCCAGGAACGATGATTAGGTGAACTGTCTGTCTCATATGACTCTGACTGTTGAAAAGGGGCATATAACTAGATATGAACAAAAAAAAGGGTGTTGCTTTGGTGAGGTTGCACTGTATTTATAAAATAAAAGACTTAAAATTGATAGATGGAATTGCTATTAGTTAGCCATACCTCATTTGCTTGGGTTTAGGAAAGTAGCATCAAAGTGAAAATTGCATGAACATGAGGATAAGGTCCTGAGGACATCGTTCAAGCAATAAATATTTCATGGCCTAATTTGTGAAGGCTTCTTTAATGTACTGCTTCCAACTGGCTGCTAAAACCAAATAATTCTACACAGTTTTTGAGTATTTTTAGTCATGGTGATAACCAAAATAGCATTTTTTGACATTTTTCGCAAAATAAATAAAGAAGTAACATCTCTGGATAGCAAGAAAAATGAAACATTAAGATTAGGGCATGTAAACCTGCTACATGAGATTATTGCAAGTAATTCTATGACACAAAATTAGGACATGTAAAACTACTACATAATATAAGTGCATGTTATTCTACTACACATATTACTACATGTTAAACTACTTCATATATTGGTACATGTAAATCTACTACACAATATTAGTGCACTTATATCTACAACACATACTTGTACATGTAAAACTACTACACATATTAGTGCATGTAAAATTTACTACACATAAGTACATGTAAATCTACTACACAGATTAGTACATGTAAATCTACTACACATGTATGTTCGTATGTAAATCTACTACACACATTAGTACATGTAAATCTACTACACATATTAGTCATATTAGTGCGTGTAAATCTATAACAGATAAGTATATGTAAATCTACTACACATATTAGTACATGTAAATCTACTACACAGATTAGTGCATGTAAATCTACTACACATATTAGTACATGTAAATCTACTACACATATTAGTGCATGTAAATCTACTACATAATTATATAAGTACATGTAAATCTACTACACATATTAGCACATGTAAATCTACTACATATATTAGTATATGTAAATCTACTACATATATTAGTACATGTAAATCTACTACATAATTATATAAGTACATGTAAATCTACTACACATATTAGTGCATGTAAATCTACTACATATATTAGTACATGTAAATCTACTACATAATTATATAAGTACATGTAAATCTACTTCACATATTAGTACATGTAAATCTACTACATATATTAGTATATGTAAATCTACTACATATATTAGTACATGTAAATCTACTACATAATTATATAAGTACATGTAAATCTACTACACATATTAGTTAATGTAAATCTACTACATATATTAGTATATGTAAATCTACTACATAATTATATAAGTACATGTAAATCTACTACATAATTATATAAGTACATGTAAATCTACTACATAATTATATAAGTACATGTAAATCTTCTACATAATTATATAAGTACATGTAAATCTACTACACAATTATATAAGTACATGTAAATCTACTACACATATTAGTGCATGTAAATCTACTACACATATTAGTTAATGTAAATCTACTACACATATTAGTTAATGTAAATCTACTACATATATTAGTACATGTAAATCTACTACATAATTATATAAGTACATGTAAATCTACTACACATATTAGCACATGTAAATCTACTACATATATTAGTATATGTAAATCTACTACATATATTAGTACATGTAAATCTACTACATAATTATATAAGTACATGTAAATCTACTACACATATTAGTGCATGTAAATCTACTACATATATTAGTACATGTAAATCTACTACATAATTATATAAGTACATGTAAATCTACTTCACATATTAGTACATGTAAATCTACTACATATATTAGTATATGTAAATCTACTACATATATTAGTACATGTAAATCTACTACATAATTATATAAGTACATGTAAATCTACTACACATATTAGTTAATGTAAATCTACTACATATATTAGTATATGTAAATCTACTACATAATTATATAAGTACATGTAAATCTACTACATAATTATATAAGTACATGTAAATCTACTACATAATTATATAAGTACATGTAAATCTACTACACATATTAGTGCATGTAAATCTACTACACATATTAGTTAATGTAAATCTACTACACATATTAGTTAATGTAAATCTACTACATATATTAGTACATGTAAATCTACTACACATATTAGTTAATGTAAATCTACTACATATATTAGTACATGTAAATCTACTACATATATTAGTATATGTAAATCTACTACATATATTAGTACATGTAAATCTACTACATAATTAGTACATGTAAATCTACTACATATATTAGTATATGTAAATCTACTACATATATTAGTACATGTAAATCTACTACATATATTAGTACATGTAAATCTACTACATATATTAGTATATGTAAATCTACTACATATATTAGTACATGTAAATCTAGTACACATATTAGTTAATGTAAATCTACTACATATATTAGTACATGTAAATCTACTACACATATTAGTTAATGTAAATCTACTACATATATTAGTACATGTAAATCTACTACATATATTAGTATATGTAAATCTACTACATAATTAGTACATGTAAATCTACTACATATATTAGTACATGTAAATCTACTACATATATTAGTACATGTAAATCTACTACATATATTAGTACATGTAAATCTACTACACATATTAGTTAATATAAATCTACTACATATATTAGTACATGTAAATCTACTACACATATTAGTTAATGTAAATCTACTACATATATTAGTACATGTAAATCTACTACATATATTAGTACATGTAAATCTACTTCATATATTAGTACATGTAAATCTACTACATATATTAGTACATGTTAATCTAGTACACATATTAGTTAATGTAAATCTACTACATATATTAGTACATGTAAATCTACTACACATATTAGTTAATGTAAATCTACTACATATATTAGTACATGTAAATCTACTACATATATTAGTATATGTAAATCTACTACATAATTAGTACATGTAAATCTACTACATATATTAGTATATGTAAATCTACTACATATATTAGTACATGTAAATCTACTACATATATTAGTACATGTAAATCTACTACATATATTAGTATATGTAAATCTACTACATATATTAGTACATGTAAATCTAGTACACATATTAGTTAATGTAAATCTACTACATATATTAGTACATGTAAATCTACTACATATATTAGTACATGTAAATCTACTACATATATTAGTACATGTAAATCTACTACACATATTAGTTAATATAAATCTACTACATATATTAGTACATGTAAATCTACTACACATATTAGTTAATGTAAATCTACTACATATATTAGTACATGTAAATCTACTACATATATTAGTACATGTAAATCTACTTCATATATTAGTACATGTAAATCTACTACATATATTAGTACATGTAAATCTACTACATATATTAGTATATGTAAATCTACTTCATATATTAGTACATGTAAATCTACTACATATATTAGTATATGTAAATCTACTACATATATTAGTACATGTAAATCTACTACATATATTAGTATATGTAAATCTACTTCATATATTAGTACATGTAAATCTACTACATATATTAGTACATGTAAATCTACTACATATATTAGTACATGTAAATCTACTACATATATTAGTATATGTAAATCTACTTCATATATTAGTACATGTAAATCTACTTCATATATTAGTACATGTAAATCTACTTCATATATTAGTACATGTAAATCTACTACATATATTAGTACATGTAAATCTACTACATATATTAGTACATGTAAATCTACTTCATATATTAGTACATGTAAATCTACTTCATATATTAGTACATGTAAATCTACTACATATATTAGTACATGTAAATCTACTACATATATTAGTACATGTAAATCTACTTCATATATATGTACATGTAAATCTACTACATATATTAGTATATGTAAATCTACTTCATATATTAGTACATGTAAATCTACTACATATATTAGTACATGTAAATCTACTACATATATTAGTATATGTAAATCTACTTCATATATTAGTACATGTAAATCTACTTCATATATTAGTACATGTAAATCTACTACACATATTAGTACATGTAAATCTACTACATATATTAGTACATGTAAATCTACTACACATATTAGTACATGTAAATCTACTACACATATTAGTACATGTAAATCTACTACATATATTAGTACATGTAAATCTACTACACATATTAGTACATGTAAATCTACTACACATATTAGTACATGTAAATCTACTACACATATTAGTACATGTAAATCTACTACACATATTAGTAATCATAATCATAATCACTAAACTGTACAATGTCAGCCATTAATCTGAGGATTTCAATTACTGTGTGTCAAGTACCAATGATACAGTAATACACAGTCAGGGAAGGCACTTTTCTGAGGTCTTTCTTATTTGACATCAAATTTATAGATGCAGTCACTAATATGAAAGCATTATACGATTTGAAACTCAAGAGCATAATAAATGCTTTTTACTCTGGCAGTGAATCACGCACATGGACAATTAAAGTTTCATTTTATATTTCAGTTTTGTCTGCATTCTTTTTTAAAACTTATTTACGATGCTTGCTTAAGCGAACATTTACAGGAGGTAAAAGAGTTCCAAAGCTGAGGAAATAATTTTTCTACAATCAGTTGACTTAGAAGATATCATAGTAAGATTTTTCTCATAACATACATGGTAGACGTCAAAAGCAGAAATATTGTTTAACCTACTCACAAATATGGTCACTGTCAATGACAGGAATTCTAACTTGATTATTGATTGAAAGTATCCATCTATCCAGATTCTAGACAGATTTGTTTTAGGCCAATCAGTAGAAAGCTTTGGTTCAGGCCAATCAGAAGAAAGCTTTGTTCAAGGTCAATCAGTACCAATCAGGTAAATATGAAGAAAGCTTTGTTAAGACCAATCAGTAGAAAGCTTTGTTTTAGATCAATAAGAAGAAAGATTTGTTTAAGACCAATCAGTAGAAAGCTTTGTTAAAAGGCCAATTAGTAGAAAGTCTTCTAATATTCAATAATTTTCCATTTACAGACTTGAAGGCTTACATGGGCTTGTATTGGTGGTATAGTGGTAACACGCTGGACTAGTGATCGAAAGGTTGTGAGATGTAATCTCCACTCCACCTCAGGGAATGACTTACTTCAATATGAAGTGATGCTGTTTGATGCGGATAGAAAATAAACTTTAAGTTGCAAAACTCGAATGGAACCTCATCATAAATTGTATACTATCTATTATATCGGTATGAGAAACGTAGACAACATATTTTATTTTCATGGCCTTAGCAGGATAATTGACTCAGACAGCAGAATAATAGAATAATTGGTTCCAATGCGGCAGCAAATTAGAAATAAATTGAATTCTATTGTTTAATAAGTCTTTTATCTAATCTGTAATACCGAAACAATGTAAATGCCAGACAGATAAATCCAAAATATCAATAGCAATTTGTATGAGCATTTTGTATCACACTTAATCATTACTTAATGTAATAGGATTGCATTGAAAAGAACAAATACAAATAGTTCAAGCTAATCAAAATACTTCTCAGCAATTTTCTGTTTATTGATCCAATTAAAGGTTAACTTGACTGTATACTAGTTGAACGAATCTGCAATGCTCTCAGTAATATTTATAAAAATCAACAACTGAATGTCAACATAAAACAATTGACCAGTATAAATTGAAGAGTTGAATTTTTGATTAGATAAAACACACACAAAGACTTGCATGGAACAGAAGGACACTTCGTAGTTAATCATTAGCAATTTACAGGGAGAGTTTTTGTACACTGTATTTAACATCTCATGAACAACTTGGGTATTTTGGCTGTTTTCCTGCTTTATAAGCAGATGAAATCCCAAGCATATTAATAATAAATTTCGAGGGCTCAGCACAACACTGTAGTAACTTGCTCTCATTTCAATATGAGTTACAACACTGTTGCGTTGAACCCTCAATATACATACATGTACACCTAGATAGAACAGCATCCTCACATTGAGTTGTCTACTCTAGTCCTACAGACAGGATTCAATCTCAATAAAGTATGCATTACATTGAAGTACATGGTCAACAAGACAAAATAGAAATGACCAATTTAGTTATCATACGGTACCCAGACCTAGTTTTTGCATGATTGATGCTAGGATACAAAATCTTCCAGTATTTGACAAATGATTACATTCATGTATATAGTTAACAAGTACATGGTAATATGTACCATACCATACATAAATGGAATAAAGTACACCCTAAATACTACCATATTCAGCATAATCTGCTATGATACAACCACATTAAACTTACTTCTAATGTCGTTTCTGATATTATGCCACAACAACTTATATTGGTCAACATCATAGAACAATGCCTACATTACTCACTTACCTTTTAACAAAAGAGCAGACAAATACATTCATTCAAACACGACAGGTTACGCGACCAATAGCTAGTCCAATGACTGACCAATCAAAGGACCGATATCACCATTAGCCAATCAAATGGCCAGGATTACCCAAAATAGTAATAGACACTATACTTTATACCTGCAAACAACTATAATAAACTAGTACCCATGACTATTTCGTCTTGAAAAAATGCCCCAACCAACCTATCCCATTTTTATTGAGCATGTAACCATAAACAAACAAAACTTTTTGGCCTTAAAGAGTAGTTTATAACAGATTGCTTAAAAGCTATGGGTCAATAAGTAATACTATCAATGCATTATTCATCAGGAATTGTATTTATGGTATTTGTTTTATAAGTTTTGTCTCTTTAATTAACCAAATTTGAGCCTAATTGGTACAACAAAATTTGAGAAAATGATGTACAAATAAAAGGTCAGAAGTATTGTGTTCTATAAATAACAAGAGGGACATACCAGTATACACCAATCACCTAAATAATTTGATGAATTGACTTGGTAAACAAGTCACTGTAACGGCATAGCCAATTTTGACACTGTGGCATATTTTTAAAAGAAAACCACTAGACAGCATTACACATTTAATATCTAAGCTCTATGCCGTTTGGTTTTGGCCAAAAGGATGTTTAAAAGCTGTCTCAAAATCAGTCCATCTACAAATAAAACAATCCCCCAGGGTGGGGTCAATTTGGAATGCAAGAGCATTACATTGTATTTGTAAAATCTTGATACAAGACCATCCAAGGATCATTTCAGAGTTGACTCAGTGGTTTCAGAGAAGAAATGTTAATGACACACATATCAGGACAACAAACACTCAAAGCTCATCATGAGTACTTTGTGCTCAGTTGAGCCAAAAATACACACTTTTCTAGGTGAATTTTAGTCATGGGTATGTGTTTATTCTAGGTGTTTGTGAGTATATAGGATAGAGTCTATTACTAGTTTGGGTCAAACTGACCATTTGATTGGCTAAAGGTGATGTCGGTCATTTTGATTGGTCAGTCATTGGACTGGCTATTTGTCACATCACCTGTCATGTTTGACTAAATGTGTTTGTCTGCTCTTTTGTTAATAGCTTAAGGTAAGTAAGTCATGTACCGATAAGCATTGCTCTGTGATGTTGCCCTAGATAAGTTGTAAGTTCAATGTTGTTGTATCATTATAAGAAGATTATGGTCGGTGAATTTGGTAGCATTTAGGGTATATTTTATTCGATTGATGTATGATGTGCTTGTGAACTATATACATGAATGTATTCATTTGTCAAATACTCATGATTGTCAATATATGTGTATTATTTATAACTTGTAAGTATGTTATACACTCCATAATGGAGGATTGAATAAAATATACTGTCAATATCCTTTATGAAAAAAAAACAACTTAATACAAAAAACCTGAAACAATACTTCTTGTAATTTGTCTACCTCTAACGTTTCGTTATAGTTTTTCTTGTTATTCATACAAAATAAAAAATAAAACAAATGTATAGCAGCCAGATTTAAAGTAAAACTGTTTGACAGACAGAATGGTTGACATCTAGACAAACAAAAACCAGTTCATGTCAAAATGTAGGAAAATGTGTCTGCACATCAATTCCCAGGGTTTGCTAAGAGATATGTCTGACATACAGATTTGTCAGGCAATTTTCTAGAAGCCTACAGCGGCTGTAATTTGTGTACATGTATAATTCATATGTAAGATTAAACTTACAATAAAACTTGGGATTTTATCATTTTCAATCCTCTGTACATACTTCTTGTAAATTAATAAGAAATAATGAGACTTAGCAATAGTAATGTGGACATTGATATGCATGTAAATCAGTCCCCATGGACACAAGGCTAAACATTTCTAAAGGAAGCAATAACATGCTCTTAATTATTCAAGATAAGCTCAAATGAGTACAGAAGGCCGAAGAGCTAGGTCATAGAAAGATTTTCACTTTTTCTGTGATGAATGAGACTTAAATAGCTTACAGGTTTATCTCATTAACTGTATTTTTCTCTAAATATGTGTATAACAGTGGCCCATCTGACAGCTATGGTTATTTCAGAGCTGCCTAAGAAAGAGAGAGGAGATAAGATAAAGGACAACCCTTACAGGGAACTTATATTCCTTCCCTTTACAAATAGTTTTCCTGACTCTTTGTCAGGTCTGGTGTGAAGTATCGATATACATCTTTACTTTTTTCCTGTGATTTTCTGGACACAGTACATGGCTCTGAAGTTGGGATGGGGACACTGAAAAAGCACTCCTAAGAAATTCCAAAAGCGGAGCCGAGAATTAAACCTTTCGTTTAGTAGTCCAGGACGTTATCACTCGACCAATGATCATCCCTCATTTATTGTATACATGAAACATCAAACACGAATCTCACTGTGGCATCAACCTTTTAAAATGACCTGGCACAAGGCTAACTGCTTATCACTTCTGGTTATTGCTTACTTTTTATAACTTCTGTGAAGTTTCATTGAATTCCTATGAGTAGTTACTGAGATATTGTATATACACTGTATAAAAACAACAAAGGGCCATAACTCAGTGAAAATTTAACCAACCAAGACAAGCTTAATGCATGCAGAACTAGGCTAACTACTTATCACTTCTGTGAAGTTTTATTGAATTCCTGTCAGTAGTCAATGAGAAATAGTCAGGACAAAATTTGCCTATTGTATATACTGTAGAAAAAAACAAAGGGCTATAACTCATTGAAAATCAATCCAAACGAAAAATGCTTTAAGCATGCATGACTAGGCTTACTACTGATCACTTCTGTGAAGTTTCATTGAAATCCTATGAGTAGTTGCTGAGAAATTGTCCGGACAAAATTTGCCTATTGTATATACTGTATAAAAACAACAAAGGGCTATAATCAGTGAAAATTAATCAGAACAAAAAATGCTTTAAGCATGCACAACTAAGCTTACTACTGATCACTCTGTGAAGTTTCAATGAAATCCTGTGAGTAGCTGCTGAGAAATTCTCCGGACAAATTGTGTCTACAGACACACGGACCGACCGACCGGCCAACCGACCGACCGTCAAGCGTGAATCCAATATAGCCCCCATATATTTCATATCTGGGGGTATAATTATGCTGTATATTCACAATCAAAGCAAAATAAATCAGCTTAATTGTAGAGTAATTACCAGCCATCTATAATTTGTCATTACCTACAGTCAATAATGCTAAGTATTATTTTCAATTGTTCCTTCAACATGTTTACTATGCTATTAAGTAATTGTTGACAAATCAAACATGACATGTTCAGAAATTTGAATGAAGAATATTTAACAAACAATATAACTTAAATTGTTATAATACTGTTTAAGTGTTGTTTATTTAATGAACACTTTATATATATAAATATCATAAAGTGTTACATGTTTCTGTTTATAATGAATACTATATATAATATTATAAGGTGCTACTTTTTTCTGTTTAATTAATGAAAACAATATATATCATATCATAAAGTGTTACTTATTTCTTTGTAATGAATACTATACAATCTGCTGGAAAAAATATTATGCTCTCCTTACCTTAAAATTTTATGCAATGTTTTATTTTCTGAAAACAGACAAGCTAATAAACTGTTCTATCAACCTTATTTTACAAACTTCTCAAGTTTCCCATAAAATCAGACAGAGAAAAAACAAGACATTTCTTCAAGTAAGAATTGTTTATTATCCCTGGGAAACCAATACTTGCAATAACTAAAGCTCAAATACAGTGTCTGAATAAACTCAAAGATTGGCAATCAATTTATCTGATTAAATAAGAGCTGAATGAATCGATGGAGGCCAAGTTGACTTTCAGGCTATACAATATTATGACAGTCACTTCAGTGCATTATGTATTGTTTGTTATGTCAGTACATAATGATAATATTTCAGCTGAATGGTAATTGAGAGTATACATGTAGGAGATACATAGTATAACAAAGACAAGACTTGACACCACATCCAGTCACAATATTGAGACCTACCTCTCCTGTACTCATAAATAAGACCCACCTACCAACGAAGTACTCACATATAAGACCTACCTTTATTGTACTCATAAAAAAGACCTACCTCTTATGTACTCACAAATAGGACCTACCTATCAAAGAAGTACTGACAAATAGGACTTACCTATCAAAGAACTATTCACAAACAGAACCTATTTATCAAAGAAGTACTCACAAATAGGACTTACCTATCAAAGAAGTATTCACAAATAGCACCTACCTATCAAAGAAGTATTCACAAATAAGACCTACCTATCAAAGAAGTATTCACAAATAGGACCTACCTATCAAAGAAGTATTCATAAATAGGACCTACCTATCAAAGAAGTATTCATAAATAGGACCTACCTATCAAAGAAGTATTCATAAATAGGACCTACCTATCAAAGAAGTTTTCACAAATAGCACCTACCTATCAAAGAAATATTCACAAATAGGACCTACCTATCAAAGAAGTATTCACAAATAAGACCTACCTATCAAAGAAGTATTCACAAATAGGACCTACCTATCAAAGAAGTATTCATAAATAGGACCTACCTATCAAAGAAGTATTCATAAATAGGACCTACTTATCAAAGAAGTACTCACAAATAGGACCTACCTATCAAAGAAGTATCTACCTATCAAAGAAGCATTCATAAATAGGACCTACCTATCAAAGAAGTATTCACAAATAAGACCTACCTATCAAAGAAGTATTCACAAATATGACCTACCTATCAAAGAAGTATTCATAAATAGGACCTACCTATCAAAGAAGTATTCATAAATAGGACCTACTTATCAAAGAAGTACTCACAAATAGGACCTACCTATCAAAGAAGTATCTACCTATCAAAGAAGCATTCATAAATAGGACCTACCTATCAAAGAAGTATTCATAAATAAGACCTACCTATCAAAGAAGTATTCACAAATAGGACCTACCTATCAAAGAAGTATTCACAAATATCATAAATAGCACCTACCTATCAAAGAAATATTCACAAATAGGACCTACCTACCGAAGAAGTATTCACAAATATTACCTACCTATCAAAGATTGTAACACAATTTTACTGAAATAAAATTTTCTAATTATAAAGAAATATGAACTATATATCTAAAAATGTTAATCAAAACCATAAAGAAAAGTGTTGGAGATTATTGTCAGTGATAGCAACAAAGCACAGTCCAAAAGCTGAGCAAAGGCAAAGCTTTATTCAAGACCTCTCAGGTCATCAAACTGCCTACGTCACCATGTCTGGAGACACCCACACAAATTCAGGTAAAAATGTGACCAAGACATTAAACAAGTCAAGTAATACATAAGAGAGTGACTGCTTGGATGTTTGGATCTAATCTTCTCATGAAAGCAGAAATAAACAGATATCATTAATCTAGTTTCTCCCCTGGGAATATTATGGATTTTTTGGTGGATGCAGTATCTAACAGCTCTGCATACAATGCATGATGAAAGTCTAGCGATGCATTCATAATGAAAAGTATACATGGCGTTTTCATTCCTGATGATGCTACATGGTGTAACAAGTTAAGTTGTTTAGAAAGTCAGCAATTTGGTATTTTAAAGTCCCATTAGATTTTTGATATAAAAAATATGCAAAAAACAAGCCAATTGCTAATATTATCCGAAGATATTAATTACCGTTGATAATAATTACTTTTCTTTGAAAATTCGCTCATTTCATTGTGATTTTTGCTTTTGTAAACTGAAAATATACAGAGCGTGTGACATCACTTTATGACGTGTGCTTAACATGACTGCGGGGAACACACAGCCGTTCTATAATGGTATTTTTTCAATGATATTAAAAAAATACAATAGTGGTTTTGGAAACATTTTTTCTTGCTATAAAGTATGCAGAGGAGGAAAACACACCAGATTCCTCTGTTATAGGACAAATAGAAACTATTAGGACCAATACATTTATAAGCTTAAGGGACTTTAATCATGTATGTTAAACTTAATTTTATTAAGCTTTACTAGGTTTATGATTACACTGTCAGAGAACAAGTTATAATTTGAATCCAATATTTCACAATTCAGGAAGTGTGCTTTCAAGGACAATGTTATACCTTACTAAGAAATCACATACAATTTTGTTAAGATCTGCTCTTATTTTAGTTAAATGATGTACTAGATTTTGCTGTTACATTCTATTAAATGTACAGAAAACTTTGAGAATTGGGTGAACATTAAATACACATTGAGTTCACGAGCAACAAGTTAATAGAATCTTCATCTATAGCCATTCAAAGTTGAAAACTGCAAAAAAATGGATTTATACTGTAAGTAGATATTTGGTTGAAACAATGAAAGTTGTTTACTTCTGGTTACCTCACCTACCCTAATCTTTATCTGTGACCTAGACTTTTGGTTAGGCCCGAACTGTACATACACTTTCTCTCACTTTTTATCTTTCCACTTACTTTCGAGAGTCAAAAAGAGAAAGCCCTGACCTATAACTACTTAAATTAAATAAATATGTTACCAATCACAAACATGTTTTATGTCTTGATACTATGCGAGATGATTTAAACTGAATGAAATAATAACAGAAGGTACAGTCAACCCTGTGTTAGTGGTCACCTCCGAATACAGGCCACCCTGTGAATAAAGGTCATTCTTTTTAAAAATTAATTGATTATTTAAAACAAAATAACCTCCTAATAAGGGCCACCAGTCAATAATGGCTGTATTGTGTCTTTCCAAAGGGTGGCCTTTACTCACAGGTTTGACTGAATACATTATACTCACGTCAGTATTTCAGTTCTTTGATCATTTTAAAACAGATAGATAATAACTTCAATTTCAATCATAAAAGCATTTTTTAAGTACCAGCAGCCTAAAAACATTTATTATTAAAATTGAGGGTAAACCTGCCTTGGAGCATTTTTTTGTAAAGAGACATTAAACTCAAGCAGACAATGAACGAAATGATAAATGATATTTTCTGTCTAAATTACTGTAGCTCAGCTCAAAGGAAAATTATCTTATTTGAATCATTTAATACTATTTCTGAAAAAAATGCACCAGGTTTTCTGGTGTGTCTGTTATGAGGTATGAACTTAGTTTCAAGTTACAGCAACAAATAATGATCTATCGATGATAACTCATGTATGACATTGATTAATTACATATGAAAACTCAAAGGGATCGTAATTTTTACCAATCTGGAAAATACTGAAGTATTGAATACATTTAGTAATCCACATATATCAATAATTCAGCAAGAACTCAGGCAGCATATTGTTGATGTCGATCATTTATCAAACAGAAGTATGAATGTCTACTTGATTTTCACTGATCTGTAAATCCATAATTCAATTGAGTACAGAAATATAATACATTTTACCATAACTCAAATACAGTATGTGCATGCACATATACAGATAATAGAGGCGGATTCCTGGGCACCCGGTTAGCACGCCCCCCCCCCCCTGCTACATTACGCCCCCTCCCCCCAACTAAAATCCTGGATCCGCCTCTGGATAACAAAGGTCTAGAACAATATTCATACATCACTACATAAATACTTACATGAAAATATTGCCATGGTAATCAATTTGTTTTGAAAAAAAATTAAATCACTATAATTTCACATTTGAAACCATCGTCTTTTGTAAATTTGGACTTCAGATGAAGCTGCATTAATCAAACAATAATTTGCATTATGAAACCATAGCACGAAAACTTGTGTATTGCTAATCGGCCTATAAAACAAAAATCACCGAGCTGAAGGCTTAGAGAGACAACAAACAGACTAAAATAGACTTTTCGGAGAAAATATAGGAAGAGTGTTCACCTACACTGTGTTTATTGATCAGGACATTATCATGAGCTCTGCGATTGATTTTCTTTAAGCAATATTTCTCCAATTCTGTGGCAAGTGATGCCATTAACGTCATAATGATCAATCAATAAGTGTAGTATCTGATACATTCATAGCAAGGATTCCCGCTTTTTATATAAAATATGACGCTAATTAGACCATGAAATGTAAGCAAAAGATTTGATGCGAAGAAGTGATTTTGCTTGTAGTCACTCAGATCTTGGCACCAAATTGTGATTTATTGTTTGAATGGTATATTGTCACCATAGATCAAAGAGAAGGACTGGTTTACTAAGTCTATGTACATGTATTATATACAGTCAAACCCTTGGGAAAGACCACCCTTGGGAAAGACATAATGAGGCCTTTAATAACAGGTGGCCTTTATTGGGAGGTCATTTTATTCTAAATAATCAATGATGTTTTATTAAAGAATGGCCTTTTATCACAGGGTAGTGTTTATTCGGAGGTGGCCTCTAACACAGGTTTAAATATATCCCTTGTATACTTTAAACCGCGATATACACTGGACCATTGTTTTTTAGAGTATTTTTATGTTTTTTGACACGAAGAAGAATTGTTTATGTGATTTAAATGGTTTTATGATTGCATACTTGTACTGTCATGAACTTTAAGCTAAGTAAAGAGCGGTCACTCATATGACCAGTATACATTATAAAAACCTTTCATTATTTCCTTTAAATATCACTTAAAAATTTGTCTAAGCAAAGGGAAATAAGTGTGTACAATATGATTAACTTCCAAGAGTTAACTCCACAAAATACAGATACAGCTTGACAAAGTTGATTTATATGATTGTTTCTTTAACAAACTTAAGCATGAGACAAAAGTATATAAGTTATAACAACTTTTTTATTTATTTACATGATAGTGCTGTTTTTAGAAATAAGGTCACTGCCTTTGGTGTAGGAGGAATAAAGCACACAAGAGTATTTCTCTCTATATATATTACATGTTTGTAAGATAAAGTACCAAAAAATGACTGAATCACAAAACTCCCACAATGGCCGGGTAACTGGATGAAAAAAGTTCATTGATAATATTATTACTGGCAGAGATAAATGTGAAGGTCAAAGATTGCTAGTATAATATTACAAATAGAACTTACCTATATATATTTTTACACCCATAGAAACTTCCATTTTCAGCTTCACACAAAATTTGATGAATCTAGTGACATACAATTCTTCCTATTGATGCCAAGCTTCTTTTCGATGAATCAAACTCTTAAAAGTAAATTTAATAGCTGAGTTGATCAAATGACATCATAATTTTGTCATGTCATACTTGTTCTTGGGTTTTGTATCTCTGGCGTGTTAATAATACAGTTTAACTGTTATTTTTAAATAGTTTCTACTCACACATTTTTTTAATTTTCCATTGAAAAGACGAATACCTAAACTGATTAGCATCAGCCTAATTTGTTTGAGACGATCGAAGCATGGACCATTTCAAAATGGCGGACATATATGACATTGACCTATTTTAATACCATCTTTACAAGGTAACGTTGTTACAACACACAAATACAATGTGGTGTCAGAATGTGATTTTATCGAAAAGAAATTAGTAACAAATTAAATACAATGGAATATTTTTTCAAGAAACTTGAACAATGCATTCAAACGTTTCAAAGAATATTCGGAATTTATGTTCAAAGGTCCGTTGTCTTCCTAAACAGAAGAAATTTAATGTAATTATCTAATGTTGTGGGTTGGGAAAAAGGAAGACAAATATGTTCTACATGGGAACTCAGCAATGCTTAAAAGAAACAGCTGAAGTCTTACTATGAAAAGTTCGAGGAGTATTGCAAACCTAAAAGTAACATTATATACAACAGATTTCTGTTCCAATCAAAGGTTAAATTCATACTGAAAATGAACCATTCAAACATTTTGTGACGGAACTTAAAACACTTAATTAAATAAGAGATTGTGATTATCCACCATACATTAGACACAATTTAATCTGCAATCACATTGTATTTGGTGTCTATCTGGTAAAATACGGGGGAAACTGATCATCTATAAAAGGGTCAAGTCTTACGTTAGAATGACACACGGACATTGCTCATACATAATATAGGAGTAGAGTCAATCTTAAGCTCAGGCAATCGCATCGGGATCACAAGCAGAACAACAATCTGTGGACGCAATCCGACAACGTAGACCGGCAATTTCCGAATAATAGTTGCAATCCGGGCACAAACAATATTTTCACGAAAATAAGAATGAGAGGATGACTAAGAAGATGACATGTGACAGATGCGGAAATTAAAAACATTCTAATTTGAAAGAATGTCCAGCACAAGGACAAAAGTGTTACAAATGTGGGAAATTGAATCACTTTTAAACAATGTGTAAATCTAAAACCACTGTGAATGAGATATTTGTTAAAGAATCAAATTTGTCTGATTCGGATAATTCAAATTTTCAAGTATGCACTGTAAAAATTTTTACTTCTCGTCTAGATTGCGCAAAAGTTGAAATTCTTGTCCATAAAACACCTTCAAATTTCAAAATTGATATGGGGCCCAATGCAACCTTATGCCTGAAAAGATGTTCCAGAAACTCAAAGGTTTCTATACTATATAAGACCAAGTGTAAGGACCTGTTACATAGTATAACATTGGCTTGTTTCCAGGTACATGGATTCTGCATTTGAAGCCAAATGCTGTACCTGTAACAAATCCTACCAGACGTGTACCTGTGGCATTGCAGGATAAATCGGAAGCTGAGCTCAAGTTGATGATTGACAAAGGCATTATAGAAAAAGTAGCACAGCCAACAGACTGGGTTAATTCATTGGTTTGTGTTAAAAAAAAAGCACAGGTGAACTTAGGGTAGTTTTAGACCCAAAGGCTTTGAAAGACAATATTCTTAGACTGCACTACTAGTATCCCATGTGGACCTTTGAAAAAGTTACCAATAAGTTGGCTGGCGCTAAGTACTTCAGTGAACTACACACAATTAAGGGTTAGTGGTCAATTAAATTGGCTGAGGAATCCTCATACCTCACGACATTTAATACTTCATACAGAAGATTCTGGTACCTCTGTCTTCCTTTTGGTATAAAAAGCAGACAAGATGTATTTTGTCGAAAAATCGACAAATTTCTTTTAGACTTGACAGGCGTACCGTCAATTGTTGATGACATTTTAGTTTACAGATGGACAAGGCAAGAACATGACGAAAACTTGATACGTGTATTTATTAGACAGGGCATGTGACTAGGGAATTCATGTAATGTCAATATAACACAAATGTGTTATAGGTGCTCAAGAAGTTAAATACTATGGAAACGTCTTGAGCCATCCTTGAAATGAAAGTGCCCGAAAACAGGTCAGCATTGGAAACCTTATTAGGGATGATAACATATCTGTCAAAATTTGACTCAAAATTGGCAGTAATTATGTCCCAATGTGAGACCTTCTGAAAAACGGCATGGAATATGTATGGGACACCAAACACAAGACACTGGTCATGAAATAAGTACCAGTGTTATCATACTATGAACCGAAAAAAAAACTGGTAGCTCTAGAAGTTGACGCAAGCTTACGTGGCTTAGGATGCACATGCTTACAAAATGACAAGCCAATTGGGTTTGCTAGTAAGACCTTGACACCGATGGAAATTAACTGGTCGAACTTAGTAAAGGAAACATACGCATGTTTGTTTGGCCTTATGCGTTTCAATCAGTATTGTTACGCTAGACATATAAAGATATATAGTTAGAGACTGTAAACCAGTTGTTGCTATCATGAAAAAAGAAATTCACAGGGCAAGTCTTAGGCTGCAACGCCTTCTGTTAGAAATACAGCAATATGACACAGAATTTGTCCATAAAAACAGTAAACAGACCATATGTCACGAAACTTTATCACTGATATATACCCAGAACAGGCTGACAGACTGGACGTAACAGTACTTAATTAAGGTAATTAAGAATTTACTGGTGAGTGATGAAAAATCAGGGAGTTACGACTTGAGACAAAACAAGACTCACAGTTACACTGAAACGAACAATACTCATAGGTTGGCCCTGTTTGCGACAAGATTATTGAATTTTGGAACCACAGGGATGAACTTTCAACACTTGATGACCTCATATTCAGAGGTCAGACCTGGGTAATTACAAGTACACTCCACAGTCAACATATGTTGGCTGTACATTTAGGGCATAAGGGCAGACCAAGACCTTGAACAGAGATAAGGATATTATGTTCTGGCCAGAGATGGTTAAACTGGTCACTAAGCACGTGTTAGCTTGCTTACTGTGCTCAAAACACAAAGCATCCAATGTTAAAGAACCGCTTAACTTAGCGGCCCTGGCATCATATCGCTGCAGATTTGTTTACACTTGACGGACGTGATTACCTGATTACTGCTGAGAATACAACAAACATGATGTCTCCATCTTATGAACATCTTCTATAAGCCTATGCTGAGGGAATGTCAAATAGAAGTTAAACAACACAAAAAAACAGTGAAAGTTTAAGCTCTACAAAGCTAGCTAAGAAACTTTTCAGAAAATTATCTACGGCAGAAAATTTGCCTAAACCAGGAACAACTGGTCTGAATATGAGAAATGTTCATGGTATACTTGTGGACAGTGACAGTAAACTTTGGATGATGAATTTGATGAAACTGAAATGTGTATTGTCAAGGCAGTGGTCCAGCCAATAGTAGAGGTAGACATGAAGACAGCTGTACATGTAGTGTAGATATATGTTGGAAATTTTTAACCAATTTTAACGAGCACATTGTTTAGTTGTCTGGTCATACGCACACCAAAGTGTACAGTCACATGCACCCTTGCACCTTCATGTGATGTCCAAAATGGATTTTGTGAAGAATTATTTTGCGTTGTTTGATGGGTGAAATTGAAAAATAACGTCTGCATGTATTGTTGAGTTTCTTAACTGGGGATCAATGTGACAATTGTAATGGATGGGCACATAGGCACTCGATTCCGTGATTTTTATACGTTTACAGACGTTATTTTTCAATTTCACCCATCAAACAACGCAAATCTGTCGAAAGAAATATCTTCAATTTTTCCCTAATTGAGCATATAAAATACACCAAGGTAGTGAACTCGCCATCTTTTCGATTGACGCTACAGTAGTGACGAAAATAACCGTGGGTCCCGGCTTTCCTTCTAATCTGCACGTGCTTTCCGGGAACCTTGCTTTCGTTGTAGTGTTCCCCAACTTTAAATGTTTTGACAGCTTTTACAAGGAAAGCCGGGACCCACGGTTATTTTCGTAAGTTAAAGTAAGTAAAGAGGCAATCGGTAATAGGGACGACCTACAGGCCCTATCACGATTGTAGTAGCCTACACATATTCTTGATATTGAGTAATTGTTGATCTATTTCAGCTATAAAAGTTAAAGTTGTCATTAGAAAGATGTTTTCTCTTTATACAAGTCAGAGTCTGGCAATATCATTATGTTCAAGATGATTCGCGCTCAGTAAGAAAATTTAAAAGTTTACCGCGGAAGTACAAAACGCAGTACCGGAACCGTTCATTCGGATTGTACCCATTATTATCAAATAAAATAAACATCCACTTCCGGAACCAACGATTGGGAGGTTACCGCCCATTCTAAATTTGTTACCGCCCACAAAATCTTTGATACCGTGCCATTAATTTACTATAATTATACGTACATAATGTATAATACACAGGCCGTCTTTGATTGCAGTCAAAGACTTATTTACACACATGTATTCATTCTAGCTTAGAGTGTTGATCTGTCATTAAATGTATTATTCTAGTCTTTGTAATAATGTGTTTTTTTAAAACATTCATATATTGTATTGCATCATACCATGTGTTTTATATGCTGAATAAATCTAACTATGTACTACATAGTTTACTTCAGATAAGATCATACATGTGTATTCATGACAGTCGTCATCTGGTTATATTCTATACTAGACAAAAGTTTCAACGCACTGTTCTATATAATGATCAATGTTTATTCAATATTACGTACTATTAATTAAATGATATTATGAATGCATGTCACTTAACCATTAGTTAACAGCTAGGTTGCTCAAGTAAAACTTAACAAAGACCACAGACATTTCATCATATAAAAACTAGTCCTTCTTATATAGTTAAGAAATTTACTCGTGTACATATGATGCATCTTTTACATGAAATAATCAAGTTCTTTTAAAGTCCCATAAGCATATAAATTTTATCGGTCGTAATAGTTTCTATTCGTCCTAAAACAGAGGATTCCGAGGCGTTTTCCTCCCATGCATCCTTTTTAGCAAGAAAAATGTTTCCGACCCCATTATCGTATATTCTCAATATCATTGAACAGCTGTGTTTTCCCGCAGTCATATTATGCACACAAGTTTACAAAAGCAAAATTCACAGCGAAATGAGTGTTTTTAGAAGAAAAGGGCTCGTAATTATTATCATGTATAATATCAGTAATTGTTTGTTTTTTGCATATATTTTTATAGCAAAAAGCTAATGGGACTTTAACTTCATATTTAGAAATAGTTAAAATATGAATAATAATAATTAAAATATAAAATAAAATATTACCTACAATAGCACACTGTAAAATCAAGAGCGTTTATATGGGCGTGACTAAATTTTGATTGACGTTGGGTTTTGTGTCTCTGGTGTGTTAAGAATTAGTTGTACCAGTTCAAATCTACCCAGAGTTGTCGTTCGTCGCAAGTGATAACGAACGACAACTCCGTGTAGCGATTGGTACCAGTTAAGAAGATGCCCTTTCCTGTCATAAAACTTGCGGTTTTAGGCTTCAAGCAGGCTAGCAAATATGTCGGTGAAGTTGCGAAAAGGCGAGCCAGGGAAAGCAAAAGATTAAAAAATATGATCATCAAAGCAGCTGGATGTAAGCAAGTGTAGTATTTTCACCAACTGGCATAGTATGCAGATAGCGCAAATTTCGTCTACTGCATCCCTTGAACAGAGCTCACTTAAACATGATCTTTTTTATCGTTGTAAATATTCTTTATTGTTAAGAGTAATATGATATCAATAATAATATGAATAAGTCTACTCAGTTCTAATCCATACATTTGTTAATTGAGGCCTGTCTGGTTAACTTAGCTCAGTGGTTAGGCCTGGGCACGGCTCACACTGTCAGTGCCAAATATGACTGAAGATACATCCTTTGTTAAATTGTCCTCCACCTCTGAATCATGTGGGGTAGCTTTGTAGTAGCCTGCAGATAGAATGTGGTTACATGTAGTACTGGGTACCTAAATGAAATCCAGGGAAGCTGGGTAAGATAACTGCATGTCACGATATCACTGAAATCTGATGAAATAAATAAATAATGTCTGTTGAGGGGCTATTTTTTACATAAAAATCTGCAGCTGTAAAATATAATTGGTTATGAATTAATGAGGTTTATATTAATATATACTTACACCTTCCTGGTTCTGCTCAGCTAGCCTCATAATCCATAGTCATGTATCATTCATTGCAATGAATGTCACTATCAAACTCTTCTGTATTCATTTTACAGGGTACCATGTTATACAAACAAAGTCACAATTAAGTGTTTTGGGAATGGGAAAGGTAAAAAATGTCAAACCACTTTCGGAAAAAGCTGCCATAGATTTGGGTGCCAATATAGTCGGTGACTTTGTGATGATTCTGTGTGCATTTGGAATTTATTACATTTTTGAAAAAAGTGTACCAAGTAATAAGGAGGAAGAAATAACAGCTGAAGAAATTCAGATACTGAAAGAAACTGTTGTTCATCAGAGTGTAGAGCTGGAGAGACAAGCTGAAAAACTGAAAGACTTTGAAAGAGTTTTAGGTGGTGCTACTATATATTCCCGGATGTCAGAAAGAGTGATGGCTGAAATGACTGGAAGTGAAAAAATAAAAACCAAAACTTAAGAAAAAAAACTCATATTAGTATTTTACAATTAGCTTTTATATTAGGATTTTGAAAATTAAAACTGAAATTTCAATATTTTATGTCTTGAATATATATTATATTATTATACAGTCAATCCTGTGAACCAAGGCCATCCTTGGGAAAGATAAAATGTGGCTTTATTGACAGGTGTCCTTAACTTGAGCATCATTTTGTTCTACAATATTACGCACTTAGGTACAGAAAAAGTTTACTATTTTTATTTCTCCTGCTCTATTGGCATTATATTACCAATAGATGATTTTTTAAAGCTGCGATACTGTTATTAATTAAGTAATAGATTTAGTACTGATTTACACTATTTTTTTGAATTTATGATAGGAGTTACTGTGTACTTGAATATTTCTTCATTAAAAATTGGTTTGGTAGGTTTTTTGTTGACATTTTGAATGACACATTTAATCTCGAGAGTCTTGTTAAAGACTTGAAATGCCTTAAAATATAATACCAAAATGTACCTTAATTATGTTATTTGATTGTCAGTTATTAAGATATAGTGAAAAATAAGGTTAACAGAAACTATTTATTTACGCCTTAGTAGATCATGTAGTTGTGTGGACGGTGTATATCATCTTTATTGCTTTAACTTTGTATATTTAATGCTAGTCATTTCAAATTTTTTACATTGATTTAAAAGGCATAAATAAGAGCATTTTTAGTCGGCTTTGTATATTTTCTGTCCCTAGAATCAATATAAATGGACCTCAATACACAAGTTCAGCATCTTGACACTGAAGTTACAAGTACAATGTACCTTTTTCGAGCAGACATAAGTATAAGTAAATTAAAAATATAGTGTAACTAATGCACTGGTATACTTGTTGTCAAACAAATCTCATACGCAGTTATCTCCCATTACATTATTATATGCATTTGTTACCGCCAGTACTATGAAAGTCTTTTTAGCAAGAAGATGTTTTGAAAATCATGTCACTTGAATTTTCTTGGCAAGTTTTACTTTAAGTTAAATTATAATTATACACCTGCAAACAAAGTTTGAGAGGGGGTATATTGGAGTCACTCAGTCGGTCAGTCCGCATACAATTTTAATGTCACAAGAGTGAACTACTTCCACATTCTTTATTAAAGAGATTGCAATGAAACTTGAAATATGTCATCATGATGAAATGTACATGTGCAAGACACAATTTTCATGCCCAGTAATCCACAATTATGCTGAATTATGTGCCCTTGAGCTTAAGACATATAGTGTACTATTGTGTTCTTAGTGTCTAAGCGTCAGCGGGGGTATTAGTCACTTCTGTATCAAAGCTCTAGTTCATGTCTCTTTATTACAAATAGTTTTCTTGAGGCATCTTTTTTGACTTATTTACCATAAACACTCCTGTGATCTGGCCATGATTGTGAAATTGTGTGATATCAGTGGTTATTGTAGCAAGGTGTAATGTAGTAACCGATGTGTGTGGACATTTTGGAACAAGAATTAGATTAATCTCAAGAGATTCCAGTCTAAGACTGGAAAACCTTAATTATTGTTATAACACCTTTATAATTATTATACAAATTTACAATGATGAACATTGAATATGCACAAAATTTGAGTTTTATTATTTGTAATTTGTTTTGTTATATTTAATGCATGGTGCGCAATAAAACCACCTTATGTTGTTATTTGATAATCAATTATTAAAATATAGTAAAGAAATATGTTCTATGAATTATCAATGGTTTCTAGTAACTGGGTATCAATTATCTCCCTTACTTGATGCGAGGTCAAGCATGGTGATCTGGATGACCTTGATGCTGGTGAAACACTACCACAGTCTTCACACTACCCACTAGCCCACAGCCCGGGGCTAGTAAATTTCTATTCGGGCTAGTGAACTTTCTCAAAATTGTATACTAAGGCTAGTGGTGAATTATCTATTTTCAATAATCCATATACAGTTCGGGCTAGCGCTTTAAAAAAAATAGTTTGAACACTGGTACCTTGCAGTTACATTTGTATATCAGAGCATGAAAAGAATGTTTATTTCTTGGCTCAATAAAAAACAAGAAGCTGTGTTCAATAAATGTGGTGTGTCCCCCGGAAGCATGCTTGACAATTCATTTTGAATCTAAATGAGGTCACTATGTAAAAGCAGAAGCAAAGATTCAAATAGACATAGTTGTGTTATATATTACTAGTATATATTCCATACTGGAAACAAGATGGGTTTTTGAAACACAATGCGCTCCTCCGAGTAACCTAAATTTACTGACCTTAAAATGCACAGGTAGAGATTGTCACGAGGAACCAACATATGAAGTTTGATGACTGTAGGTGGAAGCGTTTTGATTTTATAGGCAAGGATTGGTACAAACAAACAGACATGCCTAAAACAGTATGCCCCCTATCTATAGATATGGGGGCATAAAAATAACCTAAGTTCCATAATGTAAGGTCAAATGTAGCCATTGATTCTAAATGAAAGGGTGTAATATTGTTAACAGAATTCTAACCCATTTAGAATTTTGAACATCCAATTAAGATCAAGGTCATTTCAAGGTTGGGCAATATGACCAGATTGGGAATGGTCCTAGGTAACAACTGTATGAATGGTCCTAGGTAACAACTGTATAAGTATCAAAAAGATAGATGAATCTGCAAAGTCTACTTATTCTAATACAATCAGACAGAACAATCACTATATGCCTCCGCTTCAGTGATGCCAGGGTATCAAAAACGGCAAATGAAGACTAGAAATGTGTCCAGAGGACACAAATACCCCTACTGAGGGCTAAGGCAAAAAGGGGCCACAACTCCTGTGAACATGTTTGAATTTTAACGGAAATCAAAACTTGATCTGTATTTTATTATTACACACCTTGATGTAAAAGCCATCACACATTTCTTGAGTTATCGCTTGGAAACCAAAATTTGAGCGGACGAACAGGGGTTACACATTATGCCCATCCACCATTTTGAATGGCGGGGGGCTTAAAAATGGGAAGAATGGAATATATCAGATTTTGTGAAGACTGATTAACATGAATTTAGAAATTACATCTTCCCCACAATTAATCCAGTGCTTTGATTTCATTTAAAGTATCACTGACCACAATCTGATGGTATACAGTCATTTTCTAAATATAAGTGAAACACTAACAACAATTTATTATGAAAAATGTTTATTTTTTTTAAATGAAATAAAAAAATGGCGCTGGAAATTACGCCTATAAAATAACTAAATCTGATAACTGACACTAATAAACATACATTGTATACACAAAACATAAAAAAACAACTATTTACACTGTACCGTATCATTCTGATACAGCTTGAACTACTCTGTTAAATAATCATGTATATATCAGCAGGTGTGTCAATAAGAATCCTGAAAATCATATGCGGCCGACCATTTTGACCAAACAAAAGGCCTTCAACCACATTGTTTCCATATTAACTTTGTTTTAAAGAAAATCCTTCAGAGCAGATCAAATTGACCATAACTTATATTTGCATCATATTATTTTTATTTCGCTAAGACATCAATAGGTCTTTCAGGAATGGATATTAAGTCCAGAATTTTTCATATATCCTGAATATTTTCACCCCAGATATCAATATATCTGACACCGCTCAAACTACTGTGTTTAATTATCATGTATATATCGTTATCTACAGACCTAATGTGAAAATTAGAATTTTCTCTAGTTCATGAACCCTAAATTATAAGCTATATCATCATATCACAGAAACTATTAACTGGCTTCATTTATGACAACCATGATTCCATGTGGTTACTGTAATACACAGATCATGGAATTGATGTATACATTAACAGTGAATGAGATGAAAAGATTAGAAAATAAATTTGGAACAATTTACATATTTTTGTATAAAATATCAACAAATACCTCTAGTATTGATGAACCAGTATAACTAAGAACTATTTACATTTGGTCACTAGTTTGATGGAATATCAACAAAAAAATCAAAACATGTATCAAAGCTCAACAATTTAACAAATGAGGTCTAACACCAGAATACTAATAGGGTATACCTTTGTACCCAGATGAAAAAAAAACAATGTTTTCTCATCAAATTTCAGATCTGTAGTTTATATAGTATACTGACAGCTTCTTTAATGATAATAACAGCTATCACAAAATATTAAACACTTAAGCCATCACTTCATATTTACCACATTATGTCACATTTAATCCATTATCACATTTGATATGTCAAATTAAAAAGTAATCACAAGTGCTCAAAATATTAAACATTCAACCAATCATGTCACGTTTAATCCATCATAACATTTATTTTAAGCTTTCACATGTAAACTTTTACCCATCATGTCACATTTTACCTTTCATGTCACATTTAATCCTTTGTGTCACATTTAACATCATGTCACATCAGTAACCCATCATGTCACATTTAACACATAATCACCATTTTAACACATCATGTCACATTAGTAACACATCAGGTCACATTCAACACATGTCATATTTTACCCATAAGGTCACATTCATAACAAATCATATCCTTCTTCGTACTGTTTATGTTTCTGTGTCTCAAGATGTAAAGCCAATAACTTCGGAGTTGGACACACAATTTTACATAGCTCACATAATGTTGCCGTTTTCTTCGTATTACTGCAAAACAAAAACGTTTTGGAGTGTTCAAAGCATTTGTATACCTATCGGGTAATTAAAATAAGAACATAATATTATAAGCCTTTCACGTTCTGATAATTATCATTAAGTAGCCTGCTTATTTTTGTATCCGGAAGTATATGATATTCTATTTTGTTAAACAACTCTTACTTTAAGAAATAAAAACGTCACATTACTCCCTTAAAATACCCAGTAACTATGACATGATAAAAGACAAAAACTTACTTTAGTGACTGCCAAATAGTTTATACAAATAGGCCATAAAATTGAAATTTAAACAAGAAGTGTTTGTGAAACACCGATGCCCCCTGTCACCTTTGACATATTGACCTCAGAATCAATACGGGTCACCTACATGCGATGACCTACCTCCAAACCAAATCTGAAGAGGTTAGGCATAATCATTCCCTAGTTATTGGTTGGACAAGGTTTGGTAATGGATGGATCACCTGATTGGCATGTGTAAAGCAATACATCCTCTTTTCTTCGAAAAGGAGCATAATCGCTTTTCATAAATATCACCATTTCGAACAACATATTACCCAAAAGAATACCATTCAGAATAAAACAGTTCCAGGGACCGAACTCACCTTCGAACAATTTCACGCAACATTTTAATATGATTCACAATCTGGTCATTTTGTCGAGTCGTCACGGACAGATCATCATCCTCCGTCATTAATGCCACAGCACTGTGTAAGTTGAGTAACTGAGCACCTTCACCAATGTTCACATCATGTGGAAGTATATCACACTCATCTAGTTGATTCCACGTATACATACGTTGTGGTGACATCACGTCACATGATTCCCGACGTTTCTGAATCAAACTGAAGTTGCAAAAGGAATGCGTTATAACAAACAATTATTTTGTGCTGACTTGACACATTTGTTACATCAGTAAGAGATATGTAGCTATTGATAAGTCATTGAAGAATATGAATATTTATCATTCCTGAAAATGGTATGTCTATATGTGGAAAATATTGTAAAAACAAATTATTGCTTGACAGCACAAAGTCAACAGTACCAATTTTCTAATAAGTTTAACTTACGGATGGCAATGAAAACATATTTCACTTTTCGACTCTTTATAATTATATCCTTCCAAACAAATACAGTCGTACATAAAGTTAAATCATACATTATCTCAAGCATTACCATTATGCTTCTTTCATTTATAGTGAAGGTAGATCAAACTAGAGTTGTCACAAGGTGACAAATACCCGCATACGCTGCATAGACACAGGATGTTGTTAGGTTTTACGTGATGAATACATGTACATGCTGATGCTACAATAGCCATGGGAGCTGCGCACAGCACATTGTCTAATGACAGTTAACATTTAAGTTATTACAAAATCCTCCAATGAATGACTAAGTTTCTGAGCGGACACAGCAAAAAGACCAAAATTATGACCTTTGAACTCTGAGCATTACCTTGAACTTGGAGCTAAAGCCATTTAAGTTGCGCGGCACGCACGACACATCATTCAGTGCTGGTTAACATTAAAATTTTGTGGTAAGCAATTACAGAATTCTCCAACTCCAGACGTGACCTTGACCTTGGAGCTATAGCCATGGGAGTTGCCAGCGACACATGATGGTTAGTTAACATTTGTGGTAAAACTTATTTCAAAATCCTCCAATGAATGACAGGACAGGCTGACAGACAAAGTGACTCCTAAGTAGCCCCCACTATTCTAGTTGGGGTATAAAAACTGAGAAATATAATGTATTATCATCATCATCATTCGATTTGAAAGACATTATTCTACAACAGATAATTTGAAAACCTGGTTTAATCCAAACTGAATTTTTGTTTCTGATTTTATCATTAATTATACACTAACTTCATTATTTTCTGCCTTGCTTGATCTTGTATTTTACAAACAGCATCGGGGCCCCAATTCGCAACAGACGTTTGATTACCAATAGCAAAATTAATCGCAATTCTCACTCCGTTTATCTGGAACAAATTTTTTTTTTCAAAAATACAACATGAAATGTTAAACAGCAAAAGGTATTAACTGAATCATCAGGGTCCTATTTGTTTCAAAGGTAAAAGGTAAAAATTAAATCCAAACACAGGGAGCTTGCTAGACATCAAAAGTACAGGGTCAAAATAGACCCTAAGCCGATACTTGTTTAAAGAGACAACAAAATTTCATGATAATGTAATAGTAAATTTGACCCTTTAGTTCAAATTTGTACAAATTTTCAAGAGTGAGTAATTTCAAGAGTCAAAATGCTATTTTAAGGCACAGGCAGAAGTTACGGACCTGTGATGGTAAAATTGTAATAAAGTCTACATATAACACAATGATTTAACCCAAAATTGTCTTAAATGAAAAAGAATGGGGTCGAATTTTGTGATTTTTTTTTCTTTTGAAGATAATTATGGGTTAAGTTATGGTGTTTTATGTGCAATCTATTACAATTTTAACATCACAGGTCAATCACTTCTGTCTGTATTTTAAGGGGTCAAAACTGAGCCCTGATATATAAGGGCAATTCTGACATAAGACAGATTTTTCAAATACCTGATAAATGTCCCTGGCATCGATGTGTACATCAAAAGGTAGTTCTATGTCATGATCGGGTAAAACTGGATTATTTGTATGAAGATCTGTACCGAGACCACATAAGGCTCCAATATAACGTGTTTTAGGTGGATCCACTCTAAAAATAGAACAGAAAATGTGAAATGATGCATCAAACATTATCATTACCGGTACAGTACTTTACCAAGTAACCAGTCACCAGTATCATAGAAGAGTCTTCTCTCATCAGAAAATTTGGTATATATATTCACATGAGCAGTATATAACAATACATAAAGCATTCAAAATTGTTATAAAACAAAGAAACGATGGAAATTTATACTTATGTGTACATACATGTATATTTTTTTTTGCAATACATGCAACATTTATATAAATCAGGAGGGCCATAGTGGGCCTGCATTGCTCGCCAAATATGCTGGTATTATAATATTAATCCCGACACTGGACAACAGACAACAGAGTATCACGATATGGTAGTTCACCCTGAAGCCTGAAAACTTTTGATTCCGGTGAGAAAAAAAGCACAAAACCAATTCAATCTCTTAAGTTTTGTTCTATTTCAAATTTTTTTTGTCTTTCTTACTGGTGATGTACAGCCTGAAAAATGACTTCTTCAAACACCTCAAGTATCAATTACGGTACCGGTATTTTTTTAAGCAGTTACAGACCGGTACAAATTTAAAATTGATTCTCGGTACTGTCTCGGTACCTGGTACTGGCGTCCAACGCTAAATATAACCTTGTTATAACAAGAATTTATATCACAAGCACCTGCAGATTTGTCTTTTATGTCTAGACAATTCTTTGCTCTTAGTTCTACACTTTACAAGTATTGTTATATCCATATCTCTAGTATAAATAATGGTCACATGACTTTAATTTATGTCACAATGATCATCTTTAGAGGTGTCATGTCATGTACTGTATGCACGTAATCCACTAATCTATTAATGTATCACTACAGTTGAGTAGACACCCTGTGTGTATTTGTGAGTCATTTTTAGATGATTTTTTTGTGACTTCATATGTAATCATGTAAAAAAAAACTTATTGAAAGCATGCATGTTGTCTATATCCCAACACCTCAAGATTACAAAGTTGATCTGTTTTGCTGTTTGCAATTATTCATGCATAGAGATGTTTGTACATTCAGTTCTATTCAGTTTTCAACAGTATATCATCTCTAAAAACAAACATCCATTTGATCACATCAGATCTGTGTTTTTTATCAACACAAGACAACCATGACAAGGAAACCAATGTTAATTCTATTTATATGAACAAATGTCTCAAGTGTTTTTGTTAACAGAACAATAGTTCAGCTTTCTATAGCCATCACTCGCTTGGCACGCATGTGTTTACAAACTTTACATGCCGACCAAAGTACTGTGTTTTTCTATATACACTATGCAACTGCTTCCTGTTCCATGTTGAAGTGCAAGTCTATGTAAGTTCAGTTTCAATGAGTACTTTCAGTATTTTGATTCACCTAATTCTTACACATGCCATTGTTGTAATGTGTTTGCATATTGAAATCCGTTTTGAATTTGGACACATTTCTCTTTTTAAATATAAGGTCCTGATCGAACTATTTCAATTAATGTATAAAACAAAAACAAAATATAATATTATTTGGATTTTATTAAAAAATGAAGCCAGTATGGAAATTCATCAAGATCTTAGTCACTGACTTTTCATTTACACAAATAATATCAAAGAAATGACAATAACATGCAAAAATTAAACTTAAGGCCATCCTTAAAAACATGTTTCTTTGCAGTAATACTAGTGACTCATTAAAGAATTCTGCAACCAAATAATGTTACTAGCAATTTTACCAAACATTTTTTTTACTTTTATTCTAGCTTTATTGCAAGGTTTTCATTACAATCATATACTGTTTACATACACAAAAATGCCCATATACCTAAATTTAAGTCATGTAATTACAAAGATACTTTTTTAAGGATGGCCGTTCATAGGGATTTTCCAATCAACACAACCTCCACACACCCATAATGTATAATAATACATTGAAAACATCTGCAACACATCCCAATATATATAATAGTACATATTCTAACAGCACATCAATGAGATAATTTTGCTGCAACATTCAGTTACAGGCATACAGAAAATTAATATCAAGCTTGAGTATCATAAAATAATGACCATATTTACACATAAATGAAATAATCAAACATAATAAAAACTTTCAATCAGCCACTAAGTATGCAGTTAATTTCATAACCATTTATATATAGGGTCTTTATAAATAGAACAAACAATAATATCAAACAGGTAATATTACAATATTGTCAAATGAATCTTACATTATTCAAGTTAATCAATATACATATTACAAGTAATAAACTGAATGTTGGCTAATTACAATGACTGGATGAACACAATTTCAATAAATTGAAAGCACTGACACTGCTAAGTAACAAGGTATTGAATTAAAAAAATATTTACACCTTATACCAACAAAAGAACAATCAAATAAACAAAATGACACAAAGTATGGTAAAGCACAACACACAAAGTTAAAAAAGATAAAAAATTAGAAGAGAATCATGTCACAAGCAAAAAAAGGTGAGAAAGGATGCAAAATAAATATGATATCTCATTCATTATAGGGTGTGGACCTTAGTGAAAAATTGTTTTTAACCAAGTTTGTTATCTACACAAAAATTATTATAATTGAACCAATATAACCCAAAAAATGGATAAGTTAACAGAATGAGAATCAAATCACAAATCACAGAATAATATAGAAAGTAGAAGTAAAAAAATATGTACACATGAGATCAACAAAGTGAATTCAACAATCAAATCAAATTCAGCCTCTCAGAAATTCCATCTCATGATCTGACAATTTAAGTAATCACCAGCATTGATCAGTTCATTCACGCTAAAATATCAGCTGCACCATATCACCAAATATCACTCTATGCGGGTATCACAAAGAAGATAAGAATGCATTTCTCTCATTATACACAAAGTACTTCCGAAATAGTCACTACAAGCACTTGGGTCGTGCTTTCACTTAATTTTTCACATAAGATGCATGAATGGCCAGAAAATCTTGTACTTGACGAACACGCTGTTTGAACAGAGAGGAAACAGAAGATTTCATGAATCTAAGACAACCATCCCAGCAAGCTGCAGTAACTTTCCTTGGAAACAATCTCTGAACTGATTTTTTCAAAGCCTTAAATCTTTTTGTTCTAGAAAGCTTGATAAGGTTTAGATTTTCCAACTCACCTAGTGTGAATAACCTGAAGAACAGATCTCTGGCAAAAATAGCAGGTGTGCTGCTTCGACAGTTTTCAATTATCCAATCACAAACTTCAGAATTTTCATTCAAAGGATTGGCTAACATTTCATTGAGCAAATCAGTTTTTTTTGCAATCGCCATCAAATAGGTGGACGAAATCCAACCTGAGATGATATATGGTCTAACATCTTTCAAACCATCACTAAGAATGAATGTGTCAGTATCTCTAGACACACTGCTTCCTGCATTCTTTTTACTCAAAAGTTTGTTTCTCACATCACTTTCCAAATATTTCATTAAGCCACATCCTTGACTTCCATCAGCATCTTCATCGACAGTTGCTGCAACATTTACTTTTTCTGACAAGTTTCTGTCATCATTGTTTACAACAGGTTCAGCACTTATTGGACAAGGCTGATATTGGCAGTCAGATCGCTCCACTTGGTTACCAGATACAACAGAATGATCAATATCAGTAGACATGCACATTGTGTCATCAACACTATCTCTAACTTCACTGGACATAGTAGACTGGTTAGCATGCAGTGGAACAGGGAGACCAGTAACAGATGATAGAGGCATTGTGTCATCCACAGTTTGATGCATATCATGATAGATCATAGACTGGCTGTTTTCGTTAATACTGGGGGAAGAAGGGAGACGGATAGAAGCAACATTCCATGGATATGCATTAAATATAGGATTGAATGAGCTCTCAGCAGAGGAGCTAACATTGTTATAAACAGATTGCACCATCTGGTTCGACATCAAATGTTCAGAATTTTCTTGAAACTGACAAATGCCGACAGTAGCAGTGTTGTAACAATTCAGTGCATATTGAATGGATTCGTTACTAGGTTCATAAGAATATGCCACACTACCAATATCTATTTCTGTCCAAACATGAGAACTGTCCTTCTCCAAAACTGCTACATGTGGTGCATGCATATTTGCATAAGTCATAGCAGATTCAGTAGCATCGTTGTGTACAGCTTGTTCCAGCAAACTAACACATCCAGCACTTATGTTTTGTTCAGATTCAAGGTTTTGCACATTACTTAAAGTTACTCCAATGTTCATAGACAAATCAATGGGTACTTGGGAATAGGAGACATCACTTGTCTGCATTGCAGAAACTTTCCTTTCAAGAACATCAACATTTCCACCAACTCTACTCACTGTTGATTCAAAGTATTGGTCTTCATCCATTTCTTGGTTTTTCAAGGACACAGGAGAACAGGAATTATCATACGAGTCCTCACAATGCGTGTTGTATTTGTACACGTCCTTCTCAGCTTCTTTTTGCGTTCCATATTGAAACTTCATATCATAAAAATAACCAGGCTTATCAAATGAAGCCACATTATCATTCCCATTGGTAGATTGAGTATTAACAGGAAAGGTTTCGTCCAATTCCAGGTATTCTTCAAAACCTGAGCAGTGAGACCAAGTATCACAAGTATTCAGACTAGTGGAAGATCCAGACCAGAAGCTGAATGAGTTGCAGTAAGCTGAAGATGAATTCAAAGATTCAGGGTACTCCTCATCATGGAAGAAACTTTCATCAAATTCATTAAGCTCTGTAAAAGGTTTCAATGAGCTGTCAGATTCATATTCCAAAGAAATACCTAGAGGATCAACATACATATCACTGGAATCACTACCTAGTTTCAATGAGCTGTCAGATTCATACTCCAAAGAATCACCTGGAGAATCAACATACGTATCACTAGAATCACTGGTTACTTCAGGATATTCAAATTCTGCATAAGTTTTTTTCAGCACTTTTGATCTTGGTGGATATGATTCAGAATCTGAACTGCTGTCATCAGCTGACATGGACATAAAATCCAAACGTCTTGGTCTTTTACAACTTCTCCTAAGCAAGGATACAGAATACCCAGTTCTCCTAGGTGATATATCACTATCAGATGAATCTATCGATAGAAAACCTGAACCAGGACTATCATAGTAACTGCTTTCACTTGATGAGTCATCAAAGTTTGGAGACCAACATGTTACATGTTTCTGTACATCCAGAGGATCTGATACTGACTGAGAAGATTCAGATGATTTGTGAGAAGAACTTAATAACATAGTCTCCATGAACAGATCCTTATCTACCTGATCATTATTTTCACCACTAACAGGAGAACATAAATCAGTCTTTCTTGAAGCAATGTTTACAGATACAGACAGATACTGGAGGTTCTTGCTTTCTTCAGTAAGGTGACTGTTTAAACCTGCAGGTGGATGAGGAATACCCAGAGTGGTGATATCCTCCTCAGGAACATACTCAATGTTATCAGTCACTACAGTAATTGTCTGATTACTAGCCAAAGGAAAAAGAGTTGGTGACACTAGGACATCTTGTGGCTCTGTACTTGTACCATAATCACTGTAATTTGATGAATCAACAAAGGAACTACTTTCCTCACTACCACTTGACTCATTCAAATATAGATAATCATCATCCGTGTCAGGTGAATACAGATCAGTATCATGTTCAGGACAAAAAAGCAAGGATTCATCACCATACCTACTATCATCACAAGTGTTCTTATCAGTATTGGATTGTTCCAACTTTTCAGATCCATTGACAGGCTCACCAATAACATCAGACTTCTCGTTCTTAGAACTTTCATTCAGTACAGGAATAACATTTTCAATAACATCTCGTACTTGACAAGCAATATCACTATGTAAACAACTCGACTCATTTAAGCTTGTGTCAGTTATCATTGATTCAGTGAACGAAGTTACAGCTTTTCGATTGTAATCCATTCTCGATTTCAAACCAAGTAATACTTCTGGGGAATCCATGTCATCCAGATCTAATTTCAATGAGTTAACACTATCACGCCTCGAGTTATGAATGGCACTGATATTGGAGATGTCGACTAAAGCTGGATCTTTGCCAATATTATTGTGGACTGTTATATCAAAGAACGAATCCTTCTCTGAGATCAAATCCTTCATAGAATCAAGACCATTTCCTTCATCCATGCTGTCTTCACCATTCATATCACACAAATGTGTTTCATTTGTCTTCACATTTGTACATTTAGATCCCTTTGTCCCTGACACAAATCCTACAACACTATTGTCCACAGGACCACAATCTGATTCTGGAGAAAAAAGAAGGCTATACTTTCTGGAATCTAATGACATCAAGTGTTTTTTTCTACCACTACCTTCCATAGAACTGGAGGGGCTAGGGATCAAGCTCAAATGAGATTGGTCAGAAGAATCAAAAAGTTTCTGTCGAAAGATACCTCCTTTGCGTAAGGATTGTGGGGTGTTACATGGTGATGACACAGAAGGCTTTTTTTCAACAGAATTTTTTATCATTCTGCATTCCGGTGGAGGCATTAAATCTATGTCAATGGAAGAAGAAAGGTTCTCTGAACTTGTATGAGCTAATTCATTCCTTCTGTGATAAGACAAGCAGCTGGTAGATCCATATAATTCATTCAATGGTTTCATTTCATCCCCCATACAATGTCTTAACTTACTGATATCATTACCTCCATCATTAACACAATCACCATTCTGGCTTTCTGAATCTACACTAGATTCATCAAGATCAGAACTGGTCATATTAGCACTAGAGACCTTCTTGGACATATTTTGGACCAGAGCAGAGTAATTTGAAGCCAATTGATGATGACCTTTGACTGGTGTTGAAACATACTGAATTCTTCTCATGTGCCGTTTACTGAAAATATCAATTGGAGAGTCATGGATTTCATTTTCCTCCATAACCCTGGATTCAGACTCCATTGAATCTTCTCCTTTTATTTGGACAATATGATCTGTTGAACTACTTTTTGCTTCCCAGAATTTTCGAAGCTCGTTGAATTTTTCTGATGTACTTGTTGGAGCACAGACCTTATTGTACCACTCATGTTTAGAAAGGGGACACTTCACTGATTGAGGTGTCTCAATCTTGGAATAATTCTCCTCATGATCATTGACATTATTCCCAAGCTCATTTTCTTCATCAAACAGAGTCTCGACAACATCATTGTTGGAGTCACTGGCTAGAAGCTCTGGCATTCTTATAGTCGTTTGACCTTTGCCAACAGTGACATAGTCTGACTTTTTAGATGTGAGTCTGTGAGACATTTTAGCGGGACCTAAAACAAAAAGCATAAATATTATACAGTGATCTTTGATAGCAATAATCAGCTTAGTAAATGCAAAATAATGTGGTCTGAGCAACAGTGCTCTCAAAGCAATTAACATATATTCAAACTTCTGCAAATTTCCTGTAAACTTCTGTAAAGGTGCTGAAATTATCATATCCTAAATGGGAATGTTTTCAGAACTTAAAATCACCTAAAATCTTTGTTTGTGAAACATGGATGCACCCTGTGACCTTTGACATACTGACCTCAAAATCAACAGGGGTCATCTACAAGTGACGATTAACCTCCCAACAAAACCTGAAGAGCTTAGGCCAAATCAGTCGGACAAGGTTCGGTTACAATGGATGGACTGACATGTGCAAAGGGGGCATGATAATTACTGACAGCTGTATAAATATTATCAGATTCCAATTTCTAAAAGAGTTTTCATTGATGATACAACCATTAAAACTGATTAATGTGACGACATACGCTGAATTAAAACTGACTAAAACAGATATTACCAAAAGTGATTTTGAAAGTCAGTATATAAGTTTAAACTAGAGCTGTCCATAAGACATCATGCTCAACTATTCTCAGTGATTGATAATAAACAAACTTTTGTCTAGAAGACAATACCAATATCTATGCAGTATTTAAGAATTAAATAGAGCTGTCTATAAAACAGTGTAGCAGACAAAGAATTATTATCATATAATCTCTTAATATATAATATAATCTTTATACTAATGATGAAAGGAGTGGTATTTATAAATTTTATTTTTATGGATAGAGTTATCTAACTTGTCTGTCTGATACCCCTGGATACTAACATAGAGTCAATCCCATAAATGGTTACTGACATATATGCATGATAATAACTAGCATGCAAAACTTAAACCAACTGAAGTCCATAATTTGGCAAAAATCCAAACAAGAGTTATCTAACTTGTCTGTATGATACCCCTGTACACTAACATGAAGTTTCAAGTCAATTCCATATGTGATTACTAAGCCATGTGCACGATAGTAGCTAAGCACACTAAACTTAGCCGTGATTACTAAGCCAAGTGCACGATAGTAACTTGCACACTAAACTTAGCCGAAGCAAAGATGACTGCAATAGCTCTCCATATTCTACGATTAGTCGAGCTAATGAATGAGCAAATTATGAATACAAATATAGAGCCTAGAACTTGACCTTCAGTTGAGCAATCTGGTTAAGGACCCAGTCGTAACCATTTGAGATACATGTAACTATATGGGTCATTAGTAGCAGAAAGACTAAGCAAAAAATGAATATTAAAACTTATTACCCAGTACAATACTGTACATTACATGATCATTATAACATGCAGGCTTTAGCCCTTAAATGTAAACAGAATTATCGAAAATCCTATTTCGAAGTTTGTTTATATTGAACTATTTTGATAAGTCCCCTGAACTTGTGTATCCTAGTTTTGACTGTATAGCACAAAAAGACCAAAACTAAGTTTCCAGTACAAATGGTTTCTGAGAAATCAAACAAGAAATTTGAACCGATTTCTTTCAGTAGACATACATGCGGCAGACATAATTTCACCAATACGTCATCCAACAAACAATCAGATACAGTTCTCTGGTATTTCAGATGACTTAAAAAAAATCTAATTAACATTTCTATCAGCAAACAGGATATTTTAATCTTCTCTATAAAAGATATCAACAATGTATCAAAATACACATAACTTGACAAAATTCATGCTAATGCATTAGGCTGGTTTAATTGAAAACCTTGTGATCAGCAGTAAGTAACTAATATATTAACTGTATTTAAATTCTTCTCTTAGTTCTAAGAGGGCAAGTACACTGGAAGAGCTCCAAGTAATTACTTTGACTATAAACATAATACATTTGTTTCATGAATGACATTTTTCCCCATAAGAGTGGGCCCAATGCTCTCTGTTGCTCTGAACCAAATAAAGAAATACCTGCTATAATCAATTATCAAACATGTATTAATATAGATGGAGATTTTAATATCACTCAATAGACTCAGACATCTTCCCAGTCAACTGAAACATGTAAGCTTTTGTTTTCTTAAAACTAGATTGCTAAGGCCACTAAATTATTCAACTAGCGAATTTGTCTAATAGAAATCCCCCGCTAACTATTTTTGTTAGTTGGTTAAAGCAGAAGTGTCATGCAGTTCCCTTTGGTACTTGTAATTATAAATAACAGTAAAAGTTTCTTGGGAAGTTCTAAAAGGGGGATAATTCAGTCACAATGAAAGATATGGTTTTGTTTCTTGCTCACTAAACTTCCTCTCATTACACTCTAGATTTCAGGTTTCATTTTTTTCATAAAAAATATTTTTCTAATTCAGAAAGGGGGATAATTCTATTGAAATGCACAGAGTTATGGTTCTTGATCAGTACTCTGCCACTTATCACACTCTACCAATATATCAAGTTTCATGCTGGTCCCTTTGGTCCTTTTCAAATTATTGTAAGTTGCAAAATGACAATTTTTCTAATTCAGAAAGGGGGATAATTCTATTGAAATGCATGATACAGTTATGGTCCTTGATCAGTACTCTTCCACTTATCACACTCTACCAATATATCAAGTTTCATGCGGGTCCCTTTGGTCCTTTTCAAATTATTGTAAGTTGCAAAATGACAATTTTTCTAATTCAGAAAGGGTGATAATTCTATTGAAATGCATGATACAGTTATGGTCCTTGATCAGTACTCTGCCACTTATCACACTCTACCAATATATCAAGTTTCATGCGGGTCCCTTTGGTCCTTTTCAAATTATTGTAAGTTGCAAAATGACAATTTTTCTAATTCAGAAAGGGTGATAATTCTATTGAAATGCATGATACAGTTATGGTCCTTGATCAGTACTCTGCCACTTATCACACTCTACCAATATATCAAGTTTCATGCGGGTCCCTTTGGTCCTTTTCAAATTATTGTAAGTTGCAAAATGACAATTTTTCTAATTCAGAAAGGGGGATAATTCTATTGAAATGCATGATACAGTTATGGTCCTTGATCAGTACTCTGCCACTTATCACACTCTACCAATATATCAAGTTTCATGCGGGTCCCTTTGGTCCTTTTCAAATTATTGTAAGATGCAAAATGACAATTTTTCTAATTCAGAAAGGGGGATAATTCTATTGAAATGCATGATACAGTTATGGTTCTTGATCAGTACTCTGCCACTTATCACACTCTACCAATATATCAAGTTTCATGCGGGTCCCTTTGGTCCTTTTCAAATTATTGTAAGATGCAAAATGACAATTTTTCTAATTCAGAAAGGGGGATAATTCTATTGAAATGCATGATACAGTTATGGTCCTTGATCAGTACTCTGCCACTTATCACACTCTACCAATATATCAAGTTTCATGCGGGTCCCTTTGGTCCTTTTCAAATTATTGTAAGATGCAAAATGACAATTTTTCTAATTCAGAAAGGGGGATAATTCTATTGAAATGCATGATACAGTTATGGTTCTTGATCAGTACTCTGCCACTTATCACACTCTACCAATATATCAAGTTTCATGCGGGTCCCTTTGGTCCTTTACAAATTATTGTAAGATGCAAAATGACAATTTTTCTAATTCAGAAAGGGGGATAATTCTATTGAAATGCATGATACAGTTATGGTTCTTGATCAGTACTCTTCCACTCATCACGTCTACCAATATTTTAAGTACAGACATCAGGATAACGCCAAAGCTATAATAATATGCTCATTTAGAGATTCACTGTTGATTTGACAAAATATTTCATAACTGATTCACAGAAATCAAAACATACTATGTCACATAAGCTAGATACAGGTAATGTTAATAGTTTTTTTTGAAAATGGTAAGAACACAAATTATCACAGAATATATTGATAGTGTAGCAAATTTTTCTATTGTTCCACGTCTGTAACATGGTTTACATTCAAGTCAATAAGTTGTCTGGCTGACAAAATCATTAGCTACATTTTGTAACTCAAGGATTTCAAAATAAAATTCAACATATACTAGCTCTCTTAACATGTTAAAATAATCTACCACTTTCATCTATTTTCATTTGGATATTCAAAAAAAGTTTTTTCCCAATGTACAGAGCAAGATTTTCATGGGCATTTTTTAGTTTAACTGAGTTAGATTGCTCAAGTAAGTCAATCATTTCTGTAGCATACTTCATGGAAAAAACTAAACAGAAGCACTGCAAGCCAGAGCAATATACGTCCAAAGGCTTAAAGAGTTACAGAGCGGACAAGAAATAAGTCATAAAAGTGTAACCTTGACATGAGCATTCCGAAACATGCGTCAGCATGTTGTCTCATTTTAGTAAATTTCTTCATAATTGCTAATGGATGGCAGCGTCATAACATAATACATCCCTTCGGGCATATAAAAAGACTGGTAACATTACATAAAGTTTGTCATTCAATTTTTGGAAGGTGATGAACTTGTTGATTGATGAAAATAAAATGTGCATTGTTTCTATAAAAACATCCCAATATGTTGGAGAAAAATGTGACATTTACATGGATTGGACCATTTTATTTCGCACCACAGTCATGTAACAGGGTGTTTTTTTCATAATTATGCCCTAATTGAAGAAAATAAACCAATTAAATACCCTTGCAAGACAAATAAAAACATTATTTTGAGTTAAAAATGTATGAAATCCTTTACTGTTCAAATTGAATATAAACAATCATTCACAGTATATTGTGAATTACATTAGCTGAAAGCTAGTTGGATACAAATTAAATCAGTCATTTTGAAAATGAGATGTGACCTTCACATATTTTTCACTTGCTGAAAATAGCGTAATTTGATGATGCAAATGATGTCTTTTAATTTCCATTGGTAGAATCTAAAAATAACACTAACATCTAAAGGTACCGGTAGACCATTTAGTATGAAACTGAATTAAGAACAAATTATAGATACATTACATTATGTACAGTATTTTTAAACAGTTAAATTTGATTATGTCAACATAATTTCAAATATCTTCAGTATCAGCAATAAAATTCAATCATAAAGTTCTTAGAAACTTACTAAAATTTAGTAAAAACGAATATTTGAATAATAGCAGCAGTCTGAGAATTGAGAATTATCAAATTCTTAATCAAAATGCATTCATACAGATACCATTATCACTTGAAATTTCAGCTCGTCTTTGGAGACCACAACTGCTGAGTTAGCCAAATGATGGTTGATAGTAAAATTAACAGTAAAAATTTTGCTGTAACTTTATTCAAAATCCTCAGATGATTGAAAAAGTAACAGCCCGGACAAGTTTCAAGACATGTAGCCCACACTATTTTATAGTCATGCTTATTAAGATATTCATGTCGTCACTAAGTAATGCATTGTTTTTTATAAGTTTTATCTTTAAAAATTTGTAGACCCCCTTAACAGACTTTAATACAAGCTTTTATTTCTAACCATTAAACACTTTAATTTCTCTTATTTTCAATGAATATGTAGAATAAAATCATTTATGAATCATTCACCATGAGATTTTTCTAAATTGCATGATTGTGAAATTCTGAAAGTTGTGAACATAAAATTAAAAATGCTAAATAATCATAGAAAAGGGAGAGTACTAGTTAGTAATATTACCTCCCTTTACAACATTAAGTCAAACACTACCTACCGAGGCCCAAAATTTCATGTTGTATGGTTGAAAATTAATATTTAATCAATTATTATTATGAGCTAAAATGAAATTGAGATCAGAGACAACACATGTTTTTTTTTTATAATTTACAGTCATCAAGAAAATCACAAATAATTAATTCAATGCTTTTTTCTACAAGCAAAATTCTTACTTAAGTTATGGAAAAGTAAGCAAAGTGTGTGACTTGTCACACTAAGGAAATTATAATGACTTGGGGTTTTCAGACAATTCACCCCTTGCCTATTTTTCCAGAGAATTCACCTGCAGACATTGTGGGTAGCTCATACAATTCATTAATAGCCAAGTCCTTACATTTTTAATCTTTGATTCAATTTTTTTGGTAAAGATAATTTCATACATATCGAGGGTTGAGCGCAACAGTGTTGTAACTCATATTGAAATAAGAACAAGTTACGACAGTTTTGCGCTGAGCCCTCGATATTTTAGAGTGACTTACAATTTATTCTGAGATAAAGGAATCATGATAGCTCCATGGCCGATACAGACATAAAATGAATATTTGATACTTGAAACAAGTGTCATGTACAATCCCTAGTCATTTCAATCTGCATACAGATACAAGCGTTAAATTATTGCAGAGAAATAAGAATAAATAAATTACTAGATAACTAACAATTAAAGTTACATTCTATAATCATAAATAGATAACAAATGATTTTACTATAATATGACAATAATATTCTTATGTTGTTCTACATTGTTACGTCCTAAGTTGAGTATGTTTTGAAGAACGAGATTTTGCATTCAATAAACATATATGCCCCTGGTGGCACCTTGACGGACTGACTCATAGACAGATGGACAAACAAACAACAATGTAATCACTTTATGATAGGAGTCCCTTACGATAGCCATAAAAATAATTCCAGTAAGCGAATAAAGAGATCGAGTCATTTGAATAAATCATATCACACAAACATCATTCAAGTATGTTAGCAACCTGCTCAGACAAATCGAAACAATCGTAATTTATTAAGATAGAAAATTAAAATAAACATACTTACCAACAGATTTTCTTGGTAATCCAAATAACACAAAATCTTGCAGTTCTTCATACAAAATTTCCGAACCGAACTTTGTTATGTTTAAAGTTAACACTCATGAATTTAATAAAATCTTCAACTTTTATTTCTTATGAAGCAATCTGATTGGTCAACACCTAATATCATCAACTAATCAGAAAACAGCTTTCATATTATGTAAATTAGCAACCATAAAGGGACCTTGACAACTTTATGACACTTTGTATATTCAGAATTAAGGGATTTTTTATCAATATCAAAGAATAACACCTTTTACAATCTACAGGTGCCAACACAATAGAGACAAACATGTAATGTGTATATTTCAACAAAAGCTTTGTTGAAAAAACAACATATCATACAAAATTGAATTAACAATTTTGAAATATTGACATTATACAGTAATACTCAAAGTGACTTTTAGAATTCAAATATACCAAGATTATAAATTATCATATAAACAATCATTTTAAATATATAAAATCTTTACAAAGAAGCTGATTTAAAGTATTTAGTAAAATTATTATATTAATAAGAATATAACTTGGAAGAATTAATATGATGTAATGTGTTTTATCATTCATAGACAAACTTATTTTAAATAGCTGGTTTGTAAGCTAGATTTAACTAGAGAAGGACACAAGCCCTCCGTTTAAATAGTTATCAAGGGGCTTTTGACCCCAGTTCAGGTCTAGCAAGGGGGTTCATGCTTTTTATTTACTTAAATCAATCAGTGGCATATAACATTTAAGTTAGAAAGATTTTTCTTTTTGCTGATGTTTTTTGTCCAGGGGGGGGTGTTTGTCTCCCGCATCAATTTAGATAAGAAGATAAAATAGTATTTTATAAATTCGCACATGAAACAAGTAGCGACTATGCCAGGTTATTTGATTATCCTCACCATCAGGATGATCCCATATGTGCGAGCTTTCACTATTTTTAACAATATACTTTTCTTTACTTATAGCCTATTTTATAAAAACTGTCTTTAAAATTATAACAATTCATTTTAGGCTATTTTACTGAAAGTTTGAATGTGTGTCTAATTGTTTAACAATTTTATGTAGAATAATTTGAAGAACTATTTTATAAAGGGTATTCAATTATATTTTGTATACAATTTTAACTGTTTACATGCATATCAATATAGTTCTTGTTTTATAATTACAATTTACTATATTATATTGCTATGTTATGACATGTTTAGCTATTTTATTTCTTATTTTTATGTAGCTATTTTGACTTTATAGCTTATAAGTTATTTTAAGATTTTAGGTTTTTTTTTGTTTTTTTTTGAGATATTGACTTGTAACCTGACGTTAAAGAATAATAAGAATGGGAGGATGTTAATTTACCAGCCTGATATTCATTAGATTTAGATGATTTTGGATTTAGAATGATTTAAAGAAAATCCCCACTGGAACACCACAAGAGTAAATATGGACTATGCCAACACTGTAAAGTTGAACTAAAAATAGGATATCATGAATATGATATATACATGGGTTTCAGACATTTTCATTTTATTTTCGAGTAAATGGGAACAAGTGGTATCAAGCTTGGTGTTTTGGGTTTACCTGAGTATATTTATGACACAAATACACATGGATCCCAAATATTGGGGTGTCTGACATCTGACACCTATATACAGGTAATTACAGGTACATAAGGTGTTAAATGATGACATATTGTTAATATTGTCACATGATTGGATTTTAGTCATTATGACTTTTTCTGAATATTTTACAAAAAAGGATATTTACTGTAATTCCATTAATTAGATTTGTCAAATTGTCTAATTATTTTCCACATTTTTTTTAAATTAGTAGGATTTAATCAGGGAACAGATATTTGCCCCCCCCCCATGATAAATTTGTATGCTATATTTCATACCATTGCATATTAATCTTACCTGAATTCTGCAACGGGTGTGAACAGTAATGTTATGATGGCAGGAAGTCCTGGTATTTGTGGCATGATGGTGGTGTTGCGAGCTATCACCGCAGATCCGTTAGGATTTAAACCCACAAAACTGGCAGCCATCATTCTTTGATGAGTATCATGTGGCTGGTCGTCAATGGCAACAGAATTCACACTCTCAGGTTCAATCCTAGTAGATCTAGAAACATAATAGTTTTTTTTCAGTATTTTGGGAATATGACCCATACCTTTGGGATTGGGAATTTTTGCAGTGTTTTAATCAAAATTTGGAAAAAAATGTATAACTACAATTTTCAACTTATTTCTTCCATACAAAAGTAGTAGAATTAGGTATTTACTACCAATGGTGATGTTAACAAACGTTTGAAAAAAAATTTTTGTCTGTGAACTGGGAAAAAAAGATACTATTTTCCATAGGGAATATGACCAAATTTCAACTATAAAATCACCCCCAAAAAATCTTCATCCCAGGGGTGTCAATAGTCAAATTAAAAATCCTGAAAATCATACGCTTCAGACCATTTTTGCCAAACAAGAGGCCTTCAACAACATTGATTCCATATTTAACTCAGTTTGCATTAAAGAAAATCCTTCAGAGAAGATTAAATAAAAAACTTTGCTAATTCTTCAGATATTTTAACCAAATAACATTTATTTTGCTCAGAAATCATAGCTCTTTCAGAACAGATCTAAAATTATACGGAATATTGTTACCCCTACCGAGTCCACTACCATTATTACTTGGTATCCGGACAAAAGCTCCCTTGTCAAAGCTAAAGCTATCATAAGTATTTATTGGAAGGGAGGGGGGGTTAATATACATTTTTATTTTTTATGTCTGCCCCTATCAAAATTGACAGGGGGGTGCTTTTGTTTATGGCAGTTTTTGTCCTACACTCTTATTACTTGTGTATAAGACACATGTTTTCACCTCCAAAATCATATCCAAAAATGGTATTATACATAGGTGTCGAACTCAATCTAAAATCTCCATGACTAAAAATGGTAAAACTGGGGCTTACAGAATTCACTGTTTACCAGAAATGATCACAGTAAATGTCAAATTGAAACGATTAAAGTGATATCAATCTTCAATAATTTTTATCTAAAAACCAATACAGATCCAGAAATCTTCACAAGTTTGAAAATCATTGCTTGCCGATCATTACAAGAAAATCTAGTGTTCAGAAGTTAGAGTACATGTTTGTATGTTGAAAAATCCAAGGGATCATAATTTGTGCTCGAAATAATGATTCTCCTAATAAACATGGAAATTTATATACAACTAACACATAAAATGATGGGACTTAAGACTCCTCAAGATAAGCCTAGTGTTTGTGATATCGTTGCTTGTAAGCTTAATTTCTTATGTATAGTCATACAGAGAAAGTAAGCAGAATGAAATTCGACCTACCTCAGTCTACCAATGTAAGTCACACTATGAAAACTCATTTCAAATGGGTTGGTAGGTCCAGTCAGATTTACCTGGAAAAAAAAACAACAACCTGACAATGTTGTATTAAAATAAAGATCCTAAATGATGATTTTAATTGCAGCCAGTTATTTAAAAACATGTATCTCAAATTCAATACTGCAACCAATACATAGTTCCCACATCTACAACATTTACCTCCCTTGGCAGCCGTCTTGTTCGGCAAATTCAACAGGCATTGATAGAAGATATTTATATTTTTGCTAAATATGGAATATTCATATGTGACAACTACATTTTCTTAAACCTGATGAGCTTATGGCATTAGCAACTTTATGATTAAGTTAACTTTTATAAAATGAGTTGTTTAATAACCTATTTTCAGATTTTTTCTATTAAGCGCATAAGAAATTTGCCTAGCAAGATGGCCGCCAAGAGAGGTAAATATTTTAGATGTGGGAACTATGTATTATTTAAATATCTAATATCTCAGCTTCAATAAACAACCAACATAAATACTTGACAAAGAGTGTCTGAGATTAAAATTCAGTACAGTATAACATACCCTAGACCCTGTCCTTGACTTTGACCCCGAGTCACTACCACCTGCCCCTGTGTAGACATACGGCACATTTGTTCTTTCACCTAGAAGCCTCATCCCTTCTCTAGGCCTGCCTCTACTGGCGTAACTGTTGTTAGCACTCACACATTCAGCAACACGGCGTTCATGATTTTGCTGGAAAACAAGATTAGATATAAATCAATGTACATGTACACAGTTCCAAAGGTGTATCAAATAATTGAATTTATTTATCTTTTCCCCAAGAAGAATCCTGTATCATCAAAAATGGTTTTATTATCGTATATATATACAATAATGATTGTGTTACGATGGCAATTAAAAGTCTGATGTGTAATTTAGTTAAAACATTGCCAACAGTACATTTATGTCCTCAAAAACTGGCAGTCAGTGACCAATGCTTCTAAGTAACAGTATCACCCAATGCTATACTGTTTCTTACTGAGCCAACAGATCACATTCAAACTTAAGTTTTGAATGAAGATGAGTTGGACAAGACAAAGGATGTTGAACCATGTCTGGCAGAGAAATTTAGAACATAGATCTTTGTCACTATTTCCTGGTTTTAAAACGAAAAGACAAATGCCAACCTTAGACAAGTTGCTCTCCTCTGCAGCGTCAACAAAACCAAACTCGATCAACTTCTGGTCGACATAAATTTGAAGATTTTGCACGACTTTGATCAGTTCCACACGTAATACACCGTGAACGAAGGAATACGGCTGAAAGAGTACAACATTAAAATAATAACTTTATAGTCCATGTTTTATTTTTTTCAGATCTAGGATTAAACCGCTTATACATTCATACACAAACACATTACAAAAGAAATATTGTCATATTAAGAAATCCAGGTTAATAGCCAGACGATTAAATGTCTGGCTACTAAGAATTTTTGGCTAGCGCTAGCCTAGATTAGGGTTGTGGATCGTTGGGTAAGTGGCGATCTGATCCAATCCACGAATCAACCCTTACGATCCACGAATCGAATCACGAATCTTTCGTTATCAAGTAACCCATCTAAAACTTCAAAATTGCAGTCCTGACGACAGCTAATTTATTTTTAGGAATAATGAAGTAAATCAATATAAATTGTTCTATGGCTTAAATTTATACGTACTCCCTTCCAGTTAATTGATTTACCAGCGTCATTATTTAAAGAACCTATTGGACATCTTGGCAAACAAAGTAGTCCGTGAAGAGACACGATTTATTCAGAGAAAAGCGATTTTAAGAACAAAGATTACACTTTTAAAGTGTTAAAAAACAAGATCTCGAACCACAAATCTTAGTAATGACGATTATTCATACTCGATTTTTCAATTTGATACGTGAATATCCGAGTACTAAGATACTCGCCACAGCCCAACTCTCTTTCTATGAATTGGTGTCTCAGTAGCTAAGATATTATACTATACATAACAAACAAGGCTTTCGTCTAATTCAAAACAATAAAGTGGTGGAAAGTAGACGTTTACTGGCTTGAGGTTACATAATTCAAAACAGTCAGGCTAAGTATACATAGACATTCTTAAGCATTGGGAGTTAGGGTTTTAATTTAAAGAACATGTTTGCATAGAATCACTCACCCTTGCTATTACTCTTTGATACAGTACCATCTCTGTGAAGGCTTGATTGGCATCTGGCGTCCACACACCATCTGGACATAAGATAGGGGAAGGACGGATTTTAATGAGACAGCACTCAAATGCCTGTAACAGATAAATACATCACAAACTGAAGATACAATGCAACTCTCTTCAGCAACACTCTTTGGGGGTAGCAAAATTATGTTGCTGTTCAGAGGTTGTTGCTCTAGAGAGGTGAAAATTAATGATTAAATCTTACATTGGGAATAAATCATGCTGTTGGGGAAGGGAGGCTGTTACTCAAGAAAGGGCCGCTCTGGAGAGATTGCACTGTATAATCACACATTTATCAGTAAAACATTCAAAGGTTTTATGAATGCTTAGCACATTATTCATTGAGAAAGACAACATGTACGGGATACGGACATTTGCCCCCCAGTGCTCATTTCTAAGTGGACATTTGCCCCCAGGGCTTATTTTTCAAGTCGGCATTTGCCCCCAAAGAAACATTATATATAACCTTTTGTTTTAAGAAATATTGGAAAAATAAACATTGGGGGTCAAATGTCCACTAAGAATAGGCACTGGGGGGCAAATGTCCACTAAGAATAGGCACTGGGGAGCAAATGCCCACTTAGAAATAAGCACTGGGGGGGGGGGGGGGGCAACTGTCCACATGATCATTTTTTCATTGGGGGGCAAATGTCCGGGGGGGGGGGGGGGGGGCAAAATTAATGTCCTACACTCATCATGTACATATATATATAGTTAGTTGAGAATCAAAAGGGAGGTCAATATAACAGGCATCCACTAAGTAAACTTGGACAGGATGGATACAAAGTTTTTTATCACTTTTTGAATATTATTGTTTATCTTTTGTTTAAGGGCCCATCTGACAGTTATGGTCATTTAATGACTACCCCAAAGACTGGCGGGATAAGAAGATAAGAAGACTGGGCTTCATATCCCTACTCTTATTTCTTCAATGAAAAATGAAAAAAATCCCTAAAAAATCAGAAGGCCGAGCTGAGATTAGAACCCATAACCTTTTACGCAGTTGTCCAGCATGTTACCATTAAACCACTGATCATCCTCTTATGTTTTGTACAATTAGATAAGGACTACATCTTTAAAGGGACATGGCCTGGAACTGAAGCATCTCAAATAGCAATCAAATTGGTAGCATTTTAATGCCTAAATCAATTAATGAAAGCCCTGTAAAATATTAACAAAATATTCTGCAAGTTTACTCAAAATACACATCAAGATTTACCAAAAACCGACCGATTTCGGCATTAGAAAATATTCGTTATTTTCTTAACCCGACCCTTTCGGGATCTGTCAAGACATAAAGCTTATCTATCAATCAATTATAAGTAAATATCATTGTTTTGCTGCTTGAAAGGCAGCACACAGACTTAGTTAAATTCTCAGACAGATCGGAAATATCGTTGTCGTCAATAAAGGCTGACAGCCTTTTATTCAAACTGACATACAAATACCGACGCACGCATTATAGGATCATTTTTTAACACTCATTCTTCTTTGACTTTTCGGTAATAATTGGTTGTACAAGTGATAAACGCATTTTTGGTGTATGCAAACCAACACACAGCCCCTTTAAGTACTAGTATGAGTACTCTCACCTGAAATGGAGTAGTCAGCAGATGTGTGGGTAACTCTCTTAACTCGTCACGGCTCATCTCTGCACTATTACCATAGTCAACAAAGAATACCTGAATTAAACATATTGTTACATTGGATGATCAAAAACTCATAATGTATGTCTATCATTGCATATTAAATCAAAATTTTGGGACTAGATAATCTAACTAAAGGGCTATTTGTCAATATAAATCAAGTGACCCCAGGGGAGGGCCACTTTGAACCCCAGGAGCATAATTGGATCAATCTTGTAGATGACCACAAGAAATTGCTACACATTAATTTACTAAACCATAGGTCATGTACTTTTGGCCAAGAAGATATTTAAAGTTTTATTTTCCTACCTAAGGCTATGTAAAACAAGTGACCCCTAGACGGGGCCAATATAGACCCAGGGGCTTTTAACAGTCTAGGGAGAGGACCACAAACTATATTTCAAGCTGTAAATCATGGAGTTTTGACCAAAATTATGTTTTAAAATTTTCCCTATGTAATCCATGTAATAAAGTGACCCCTGTGGCAGGGTCCACATTGGACTCAAGGAGCAACACTCATAAAATCTAGGTGAGCAACATCAAGGGATCAGCTGAAATGCCCATATAAATGACTAGACATGAAATCAGAAATTGGCCATCAAGTCAGCTGTTCCATCAATTATTCATTGGAGAAATGAGCATTTGGATAACAGACCAAGTCAGTCATGATGATATTGACTGATTTTTTAATTGATAGACATGATAAACATGGTTCACATTTCAGCCATTTGAACTGACTGCAGGCAACTAGTTAATATATATATAATACTATACTTTGTATTTCACGAGTTGAAAGTGTGATTTTAAACAACCAAAATAACGTAATACAGACATCAGGCCTTTTTAATGCCATTTCTGGATCAGGTATTCTCCCTAGGGTTAGAAAAGTATATATTTTTCCGCATTGAGAGAAAGATTTCCCCAAAATTAAAAAAATATAAGTGTTTCACAGTGCAAATTTCCCCCCATCAAAGGGCCCGATACCTGTTCTCCAAAACGAAAAAAAAAGGGCTGGATACATTATACATAAGGAAAACTGCACTATTTACCTCAACCATCTCTCGATAACCTCTAACAGATTGATCATACTTATTCTGTACAGATGTCACTCTTCCACGGTAATATTCCATCTGTACATCCATAAATGGTGCCACACAAAAAGTTCCTACCCTGACTTTACCAGGTATGAGCTTTAATACAGGAAGAAAAGAGATCATGTCATATTTTCAACATTAAAACATAGGATCAGTTAAAATACCTATATATAAATGACTAGACATGATTAATATCATAATAGTTCAACTAAGCCATTTATTGTGATATAAATGTTATAATTGCGATAATAATGAATCTATGTATCTATTTCTTATACAATTTTGGTATACATAGGAACTACTGAATACATGCAGCAACACTGTATACTAAACAAACAATAACTGCTTTTCACAGATATCTATGAACACTAGATAGAACTGTCCTTTTTAAGTTCACCATCAAATACTGTAAAGAACGAATACTCAATGTTATTTCCTCAATTAAGTTAATTTTGAGTGCACAAAAAGCAAAAACATTAGACAGTTGAGTCTATTGAGAGCTAGGAATAATCTTCATTTGTTTATATAAATAAGTTACAAAAAAGCATTACTATAACAGAAAGAGTTATAAATCTTACTCTGAGATTCTGTCCATTGTTCGCATTTAATTCTTGTTGCACTTGTAACAAAGCATCGTAATTTTCTGGCTCACCAAACTGTGCCCAGAAATGTCCACATTCAACAACCTGATATTTGAAACAGACCAGTCTATGATCAGTTTATGAAGACTATGTTCAGGACAGTTAAAAGAACAGTATTCAAAGACCAGGGTCCATATTCACCAAGCATCTTAAGATTTTCTTTTACTTATGTCGAAATTTTTACTAAAGTGTAAATTTTTTTCATGGAAAAAGTTTGTAAACCAGTCATCAAAAGTGTGAAAATGATACATCATTTTCATAATTGGCATCTTTAGAACAAAGATAAAATCATATCATTGTGATTTCCTCCTTTATATTAGTACAAAAGAGATACCGGTAAGGAAAAAGTCGAATTTAAGGAAAAATATAACTTAAGATGTTTATTGAATACCGGCCCAAGCCCTTAGGTTATATAACTTGAGATCAGTCTACAAGCTCTAATATCATATCTTGTCTTTTTAAGTGTTTCTAAGTTAATAATGATCAGACAATAATGATATAACTGATATCCAAGTTTGACATTATATATTGACCTGAACATGTGTTCCAACATTAATCAGCTCTATTTGTTCAATGATAACACGTGGAGAATGGATCCAAGATTGGAGACTATTCTCAACTTCAATAATCTCAGGGCCTTTGGCTTTAATACAGGTAGTCTTTGTTCATAAATTCAATAAACATATACAGTCCAGCTTTCTAAAGCGACCACCTGCGCTCTGTGGACTTCTCATTAAGCAATACATAAAATTTCTCCATGTTTGTTTTTGCTCTATAAATTGGTTCTATTAAGTGGACCATGACAATATTTAACAGAGACAATATATTTTGGTCAAAGTTGGATGCTTAATACAAGTTGTATGGTATCTGAACAGAAAATATAACTATAGGTTTTCAAACTTTAGTTGTGTCTATTTACAGGAGGAATTTACAACAGTTTTCAATGTACAGTCATACCTGTATTAGTAGCCACCTCATCATAAAGGCTACCTGTCAATTAAGGCCACATTATGTTTTTCCCCAAGGAGGCCTTTGTTCACAGGTATGACTGTAGTTACTAATTCATTATCAGTTTTCTAATAGTTTCTAACTCATAAATGGTTATGATTGTATCACCTCAATTTGTAAAATCTAAAGACATGACTAAAGCTGTCACAGAGGTGACTAATACCCCCGTCGCCACTTGGACACTAATACTGCAATAGTACACTATACGGTTATGTTCAGGGGACATAACTCAGAAATGAGTGCATTGCTGGGCATGAAAATTGTGTCTTGCACATCTACACTTGATAGTGATAACATATACCAAGTTTCATTGCAATAAAATATGTGGAAGTAGTTCGCTCCACAAACTTTATGCGGACGGACCGACCGACCGACCGAGTGACTCCAATTGACCCCCTCTCAAACTTCGTTTGCGGGGGTATAATAATTGATTGAGTAGCTTGTAAGATGATAAGTGTCAGTAAAGCCCTCTCTGTCTAGAAAACATGTGAACATAATTCTGATCACCTAAATTGTGAATCAATAGGGCAAATCTCAAGCATTAAGTATCTCAAAAAATGTTTAAAATTCTTGGAAAATTTAAATGTTTTCAATCAAAGAATTTTTTACCTCTGTCACACAAATACTGACAATTTCAACAGTGGGATCTGGTGGACCGACACAAGTGGCTGTACGGTTTGAACCGGCTTCTTCTATAACTTCTCCACCAGACATTGAACTTAAAAAGCAATTTTAATTAAATACAATACGAAAAAAATATAAAAAAATACATTTTAAACAGCATGGCAGAGCTAAGCCAATGAAGATTAACAATAAGCAAACAGAAACAAGAACAAACAATATTTTTGTATTTATCTTGTCTATGATTAAATGGGAGGGCATGTTGGCCTTATATATAATATATCGCTCACTTGAGTAACTTGATGAATTGACAACTTGGTAAATAGGGGAAAACCAATTTTGACAAAGGAACATAATTTTATCAATATTTATTTAGCAGAGAATCACCTGACAATAATGCACACCAAATATCTAAGCCAAGCAATTATGGCCAAGAAGATTGTTTTAATGTTTTCTCCATAAAAGTCACAGTATCACAAGTGATTCCTGGGGCAGGGTCAATTTTGACCCTAGGAGAATAATTTAACCATTCTCAGTGGATGACAACAAGACGGCAACACACTGATTATCTAAGTTCTAGTCTGAGTGCTTATGGTCAATCTTTTAAAAGGTTTTTCTATATAATCTGTGTAAAAAAAACTTCACACCATACATCCTAGGTTTTGGCCAAAAAAGAAGTTTAAAGAGTTTCTCTAAATAGACTTTGTAAAACAAGTGACCCAAGGGGAATTGTTCATTCAATGACAGTAGTAGACCACAAGACAATGTCTTAGCTCTTACAGAAGTGACTAATACCCCCGTCGCCATTTTGACACTAAGCATCAATGGTACACTATATATAGCTAAATTCAAAGGCACATAACTCTGGACAACTGTGCATGAAAATTGTGTCTTGCACATCTACACTTCATGGTGATAACATATTTCAAATTTCATTGCAATCGCTTAAGGAATGTAGAAGTAGTTCGCTCCACCAACTTGTAAAATAGTATGCAGATGGACCGACCTACCACCCGGCAGAGTGACTCCAATATACCCCATCTCGAACTTTGTTTGCGGGGATAAAATCATAAAAAATATTTTTCCATTCCAAATTTTTGTGATCCAAAAGTGTCATCTCTTACATTTTACCCTCACTTTCAACTTCATGTCTTATTTTCAATACACACAACAAACAGTAAATAATAGAACATAGAACTCCACATACCTACTGGCCCTAGCAGCCTCAGCAGACTGAGATTCATGTAACCTCTGTAACATTGCATAGGCATCTTCTGTCGAATATACATCAATAGACATTGGCATACGTAGCTGTCTGCAAAAATTCAAAAAGTACATTTACAGACACTTACCTCATTATTGCAATATATTCTAATATTCTATGACTGTTGTTTAAGGCAAAGTGCACAGAGATACAGATCAGACATGAAAAAACATGTTGACCTCCGACTTCTCACTGTCACCTTGAGGTATGGGTGTTGTACCCGACACAGTGTCTCAATTATGGGGATATTTGTACCTCATTGGATAAATATTCCTCTTATAAATGGCAGAGATATGGATTGGACACGGACAGGTGAACAAACTGAAGGAAAAGTGCAATCCTACAGTCATCGAAAGTCGTGTCCCACCAAAAGGGGACTAAAAAATTACCAGAAATTTTATGGTTTAGTTAAAATGATTTCTCCATTGCAAGAAAATAGTCCTGCTCTGTTCTGAGACAAGAAACAATCAATTCAAGGTACATTCAAACCTGTAAACAATGGCCACCCTTAAGAAATACTAAATCTGGCCTTTATTGACAGGTGTTTTATATTCAGAGGTCAATTTGTTATTTACAATCAATGATGATAAGATAATGGCCTTTATAAGGAGGTTGCCACTAACACAGGTTTAACTGTATATAAAGTCCATCTAATTATTTACACATAATCAAGCATTAGTTTATAATTGCTCAAATCAATATGATAAAAATTTACTTCATTTTAAGGGCCAAGTAAACACCTTCATGGACCTTTGATCTTCTGTTTGATCTCCATGGAAACTCTATGTATGCTCTGTAATGAAAGAGTTAAAGCATTAAAAACTATTAATACTGACATAATCAGACAAGCCTGAGTTCAATAATAATAATAATAGTGACTGAATGATGTTGTCCTCTAGACTGTCTATCTAGTCAAAGTAAAAATACTAAAATACAGCAGAAATAAATAGTGTTTCATATCAGTGCATGGGCTATAAAACTTCAACAATACCATCTTGAAAAATCAAAGTACTAATGTACTCATGGAAACTGAACGTTCACTGCAACATGAAAAGGGAACTTGTTTAACGATTGCATGGCGGATGTAGTTAAACATAGTACTTAGGTCTGTATCAAAATTCATGCACCCCAAGCAAGTGACGGCTATGGAAAGCTAAACTATCATTCAGTTTCCAAAAACTAGTAAGACATAAAACGGTTGTCACTTCAGTAGATAAATACAGATGAAAAAGGTGCTTGGAGCTTGAAGTTCAATGATATATGGCTGATAGAAGTCCTGTTAAATATACCTGGTTTCCTCAAATGTTGATTTAGGATTGGACACACATTTCCTGAAAATGTCTTCAACAGACTGTTTATAAAGTACACCCTGGTTAGCTGGTAAACCTTTCACCTGAAACAATTATTTCTCGGAGAATTTTGAACAACTCCAGAGCCTTTGAAAAAACAACAACATTGCAATTGAGACATAATTGTTACTTTCTGCTTTGGTGTTTTCAGTCTCCATGCCCCACCTATGCTCATATACAATAAGTTAAATTTACCATCATAACTCCATTGATAACGAAAATGATTGAAACTGTATTGGTAAAATGAATGTAAAAAGATCACATTCACCAATCTCACGGCACCATACATTGTATAAAGGTAATCATGTAGATAAATAAATGAAACTGAATCTGAAGTATAAAAAAGTGTTGTTGAACAGCCCATTCGACAACTATGGTCATTTCAGAGTTGACACTGAGAAGGGGGAGATAAGATACAAGAGGACCTGGCATTAATATCCATACTCTTATTTCTAAGTTTTCCTGTTTTTTTTTATCATGGTGTAAAGCACCAATACAGCCTCACCTATTTCCAATTATTTTCTAAACACAGTAACTGGGATGGGGACACAGGATAAAGTTCTCAACACTGTTCTGGCTTCGGTGGTGGGGATGGGACACTGGTAATAGTTCTAAACATAGTACTGGACTTGGTATTTTGGATGCGAACACTGGAGATAGATATATGTACAAACCATGACAGTATTGAGGGGATCTTTCCCAGCCAGGTACTTTAGTGATTCCATCTCATCAATCTCTCCACGTACAAAATAATTTGGATAGAAAGAGCCACATATCACAACCTAATGAATACAAGGATAATTATTATATCACCTTACTTAAATTATTAAACATTTAATTCTACAAACCACTAAATTGGAAATAATAATCTATTTGTTCAATTAGAATTCTGGATTGCAATACATAGGTGTTAATAAAGTAAGCTTTTTTAGACAATCTGTGACACAGAACACCAGTTGCTTATACTCAATACCACAAGTTGTTTTAAAAGGACAATTCAATCCTTCGCCATTTTAACTGTGTTGTTCATTTTCAAAATCATTGTATTTTCATAATATAACATTCTCTTAAGTCATAATTATTTAACTCCTTCTCTAGTCCACAGAACTATGAAGTTATGACAATCTTTCTATTGTTTACTACTAAAGATTAACCAAGTAATAATCTATTGCATGATAGGTGAAAGATATACATACAGTAAATCTTGCTCATGCGACCATGTGTACTAAGCGACCTTTTTCTTAAGCGACCACTTCAAAATCCCCCTGAGCATTTTTTTGCACTATGTTTTTAATGTATTAAGCGACCTTTGCTCAACGCGACCAGCGACCGCCAATATGTCGACAAAATCCGCCAGATCTTTTCATTAAGCGACCATTTGACACAGTTAATTCCCATAGATTGTGAATTGTAAACACGGACATAATTAACACCTGACGAACGTGTGAAAAACATGACCATAATCACTCGTGTATGCATAGAGCACTAGAGTGTAGGACTTAGGTAAAATACATGTTGTATCATTGGAAATCTTTGGGAAAATTATTGTTATGAATGTAAAAAAATAAGAGTTTTTAACAAAATAAATGACGAAAGACATTGAAGAAAACCGAGCCATTTTTTGTTTACAGTAACTTTGCGTTACGTAAGTTTTATGAAAGCGTGATAATGACTTTTCTATCAAAACACCAACTAATTTCTCAACCCAAGTATTCATACTTCTCAACACCATGAGGGTATCGTAATTAACGGCACGATCAGCAACATTTGTTGTTGATTTTCAAATTCCCGTCCACTACAGACGTCTTCGACAAACAAAATCCATGAAAAGTACGGAATCGTATGGGTTTTTAGACCATCGCTATGATAAACGATTTATTTCCCTTGTTTCACGTTTGACAAATTTCTTCTCCGGTAAAAAAATAGATTTAATTTGTATTGTTTTGTCACGGATAAAATGGACCGATCTTTGCACCATGTATAAGACAGACACGATTCTCGATTTGAAATTAAACAAGGCTGGGATTTTAGGTATAGTTCAACTATCGGAAACTTCAGGTTTTTGTATTAAGAGACCGTTGTGTTAAGAGACCACTTTTGGTGTTTCCCTTGGGCGGTCGCTTAATACAAGATTGACTGTACTATAGTCGAGAACTGCTATTATTTGTCCTTAACCAGAATGACTCTATACTTTAAGCTACACACATGATTCTTCTGAGTGTATGTAATGCCTTTTCATTATCAGGATTAAGACTTGTGCCAAGTGTGCCAAGTTATTTAAAATTCCCTAATCTAATGGAATGAATTCTAAAATATTATTTTAATTCTTTTTGTGCTTTGTTGAAATCCAAGAGTCTGTCTATGTATCTCATATTTGTTATATAGTTAATATTATTCTCCCATCATATCTTGCTAATCTAATGACAAAGTAAAGGTCCAGACAATCATACACATACACCGAGCCAACCAAACATGCAGCAATTATATCAGGTACATAACAAGTGGGCTTAATAATAAAATGACAAGCAAGATGTACAGTCATACGATATAAATATTTGTTACGGTACCTTCAGTAACAGTTTTTCCTGATCAGGTGTAAGTTTATATAAGTAAACTGGAGGATTTTGTGGGTTTAATATGTTAAATTTTAACAGTCTCCTCTCCATATCTTTCTTCAGTTCCTGCATCTGAAACACAAAATGTTTCTATTAACAAACAATACCACACATCACATGCCTAATAAGGGAATGAGAAAATGAATCAATTATGTAATGACTTGGTATTTGTAGACAGGCAAGTAGCCAGGTATACTCACAAAGCACTATCAAACAAGAGTGCCAGGTCACAAAATACACCCGTCAAAGGCCATAACTCAGAAATGCCTGGGCCAATTGGGCTTGTTATCGAACTCTACAGAGATCTCATGGCCATAAACATTTCCATCAAGTTTGGTTAGGATCCGAATAAACTGTTTGAATTAGAGAGCGGACACCATTGTGGACGCTGCCGTGGGTGTTCCCATGATATGACCAGTTTTTCAAAAGGGCGTATAAAAATGAAAAAAGATTGCCCCAAAATGATGTCAAATTTATATGGGGCTACATATCTTGAACGATTACAATTTTCAACATAGTTGTCTGAACCCTTGAAAATTTTGTATCATGAATCTAAGAGTACCAGATTTGGACATGGCTACACCCCTGGTAGACAAGAAATGATGAACACCACACAGTACAATTACTATTTGAAGACAATAGAATGAAATTAAATACTTAGCAACATCCGATTTGTAACAAAAAAAACAACATCTGTGTTATTATATAGTAAGATTTCATTTACGGTATAAAAGTATTTATATTACAGATACAACACTGTAAGTACTATTTACAGACATAACCTTACCTCTCTAAGACGTCGTATCTGTACAAAATATTGTTTACCCCACCCAGTTTCACCACCACCGCCAGCACGTTTAAATTCTCCTCTTTCACGTTTCCTCAACCATGTCTGTAGTAATGATTAACAGACAAAATTAACAAATAGATTAAAATAAATCTAACACACAAAATAAATAAAAATTGAAGATCATATAAATTACCTGATACAATTATCTACATTGGGTTTAATTTGCTCCTCATAATATTTACTCATAAAAAAGGGAGATAAATCAAAAGCAGCTTCTTCTCTGTAGTTTGACGACCCATTTTACAGCTATGGTCATTTCAGACACATAGAGGGGTGATAAGATACAGGAGAACCGGGCCCAGAGAGAGGGGAGATAAGATACAGAGGAACCAGGCCCAGAGAGAGGGGAGATAAGATACAGACGAACCGGGCCCAGAGAGAGGGGAGATAAGATACAGAAGAACCGGGCCCAGAGAGAGGGGAGATAAGATACAGAGGAACCAGGCCCAGAGAGAGGGGAGATAAGATACAGAGGAACCAGGCCCAGAGAGAGGGGAGATAAGATACAGAAGAACCGGGCCCAGAGAGAGGGGAGATAAGATACAGAGGAACCAGGCCCAGAGAGAGGGGAGATAAGATACAGAGGAACCAGACCCAGAGAGAGGGGAGATAAGATACAGAGGAACCAGGCCCAGAGAGAGGGGAGATAAGATACAGGAGAACCGGGCCCAGAGAGAGGGGAGATAAGATACAGAAGAACCAGGCATTCATATCCCTACTCTTATTTTGAGTTGGTTCTTTACCGAAGGATTGCAATCATTTACTAGTACATTTTAATCATTACTTTATGCCATGTATCCTAGTGCCTTTCAGTCGGATTTAATAGTAAAAGAGCAACTTTACTAATCGTCCATAGCTGCAATCTGTTGTTATCTATCTGCATGTATGAATAAAGTAATCAGAGACTATAATATTATATTTACCCTATATACATTTAAAATGGCTAAGCAATCACTCTGTGAACCATGAGCCCATTCCAATTTGTGTCTACAATAAAAAGAAATACATCTTTAAATAAGCATAAAACAAGAGAGCCATGATGGGCCTATATTTCTCTCATCTGAAAACCTTGATGAAACTTTGCAAACTAATGGATTTAAGGGCAAAACCAAATTTGACACAGGGGCATAATTTGATCAATATCAAAGATCCACGTTTTTCCCTAAATAGTCTATGTAACATATTATTAAGTGCAGATTCAACTAGACTTCCTTAGGACTTTAGTATTGAATGCTGCCTGGTCACTATCAAACCAGCTTCAAATATTACTGTCTACTTCTGAAAAGTTTGGTAGGATAAGTAGACACTGAACGGAGGTGTTTCAGTCAAACTGATCTAGACAGAGAAGTAGAAATACAAAATTATCTTACATCTAATAATATCTCTGAAGCATTTACCTGTATGATTCAAGTCTTAGTTTAAACGGTTGAGCGAAGACACTCTTCAGTGACATGGCAGCACCAATGATCAGACACTCATCCAACAACCCGAACACGTGTCCTAGCATCAGTAGTTTACCTATCTTAGTATCTACAGGTAAATCAGCGAGAACTCGGCCAACAAATGTTAAATCCCCATCATGTCGATTATTTAAACCTTTAGTGGATAAAGCTCCAATCTACAAATACAACAGTTTTTAATGAGGGGTGACAATAGAGACAAATTAATAATCCTGAAAATCATATGCGGACAACCATTTTTGCCAAACAAGAGGCCTTCAACCACATTGTTGCAATATTTAACTGTTTGTATTGAAGAAAATCCTTCAGAGCAGATTAATTTGACTATAACTTCGCCTTTTCTTGAGATATTTTCATCAAATAACTTTTATTTTGTACAGAAATCATAGCTCTTTCATGACAGATATATCCAAAATTTTGTCATCCCTGTTTGATAAAATCTATTAAATGTCAGAATAGATAAAAAAGCAAGCTAGCAGAGAATTGAAATGGTATTTTTACAATAAAATTAGACGGCTGTCAGACTTATGATGCATGGACAAGTCATTTTCTGGCATCACTGATGTGAAATTATACTAGGGTTTATAAAACAAGTATACTTTACCTCTTTCAACATAAGAATATTCCTTTCAATATCATCCAAGTTAGGGGGAGATAAGGCAACGGCTAAAATGGCTTTAGGTTCACCAAGGTCAAGGACTTTTACTTGTAGAATCAGCTTGTCTAGCGGACATCTCTAAAACCAAACAAATATGCAAATGTACTCAATGTATTACAAGATCTGACTTTAGCCAATATTTCCCTGAAAAAGTCTACTGAATGTTAGCGACACCTATAGAATCAATGTTAGTTTTTAAATATTTCTTCCTATAAGATTTCCTGAGATTTTTCTCTTTGACTGTTTCCTCCATTTATTCCCAATATGGAATCGAATAACACAACTCATTCAAACAAATGATTTAGATGTGAACTTCAGTGAAATTTAAGTACTGTACTTTCTGATAGCAGCATTAGCTAAATTTTGTAGCGATATTTTACAAACCTGCATTTCTGGTGTTCCATATTCCTGTAGACATTTATAGTAGAAATGTCGAGTTACCAATCTGTAGACACGCCCATTGGAAACACGACCAGCACGACCTATGATACAATAATGAATTTATTCAAATCTGGACGAAATATAAATCTCAAGCAACAATATTGGTCTGATTTACATTTTTATCTGTCAGTATTGAAAATAACAATAACTTACAAATTGATTTTCATTTACAGTCTTCATGCCCAGGGCTAGTAAATTTCTATTTGGGCTAGTGAACTTTCTCAAAATTGTGTACTATATATAGTCCACATATAGTTTGGGCTAGTGCTTTAAAAAATTTGGTTCAAACACGGCATTTATTATCAAGAGGAAAGTTGAAAAGATTTTAGTAAAACCAGTTACAAGACAAGCACTTTTAAAAAATATAATTATAGAAACATCAAGTACTATGTCAGGGGAAAGTACTCCAGAGATCTGCAAAGACAATTTAAGTGAGATTCTAGAAAATATCTGAGTTACCTTTCCTTTGGGTACAGTTTGCTTGTGACGCCCAGTGTACTTGTAAACTTGTGTAGTTAGTCTCAAAATCACACATGAGGTTCTTAGTAAGACAAAAATCTATCACTGTAAAAAGACAGAAAAATGAATACAGTAAAACCCCGATTATTCGAATGCCATTGGGACCTGAAAAATCATTCGGATAATCCATGGTTTCGAATAATCCATTTCAGTATAATGTATTGGTTGGAAACGATAAATTCCGTACTGTCCTTATATTGCAAGGGAGTTAACTCTCGTATGTAAACATGACGTTATTTATTTGAGTGATAATAAGAATAAAATAAAATATACAACAAACACTTATTATTTATCATTGTTTTATGAATGTATAACCAATGAAACAATAATTCTTGTTAAATAAATATCCGCGCATTTATGGATTATGCAGAACACAATCCGACACAATAATATGTCATTCTCACTTCACTTACTAACGATCGACTAGGCATCGCTATCGTAACATTCTAAGACAATTAAAGAATCGAAGACGTAATGTTTTTAGGTTTGGTACTTTTTTTCACTAAATCATCATATTCTAGTTAGCTTTGTTTAACTGTGTTCGAATCTGTTTTTAATTTTTTATTGACGCTGAAATGCAAATAAGTTCATACAGATCACCATGCAGGTACGTACGCATATTAACTTATTATACCCTAGATCATAGTGTAATATTCGTCGCGATTAGTATAAAAGCGTAACAAACAATATGGTCAACTTAACGATAATTGAACTGTTGACACGCTTCGTATATGAATTGATGTGACACATTGTTTGTCACACGACATTTGATTCTCAATCGGCCATTGTTAAATTGACGATTCGAATAATAGGTGTGAAAATACGCGCATTTGTAACTTTAGGGACCAAATAATGCATTCGGATTACACCAGGTATTCGTAAAATCCGATTCGTATAACCGGGGTTCGTTGTACTTGAAATATATAGAGACGTAATTGGGACCGTAGATTTTATTCGGATAATACCGGGTATTCGGATAATCAGTGTTCGGATAATCGAGGTTTTACTGTATTAAACGAATATTAAAAGCAAAAAACTAAATTGAAGTAAATGCTTTATATGCAAACCTAGTGCAATAACTTGTATTAATCTTTGTATGAAAGATTGTAAAAGCAATATTTAACAATTGCACCAGACATAACATAAAAATTCTACATTTGTAACAAAAAGCTATAATACAAAACAGAATGGTAGGCAAATGGACATTTAAGGAGAAGTAACAATGCCATACATTTGAGGGGAGGTAACAATACCATTAATTAATGAGGATGCCGTACATTTGAGGGGAGGTAACAATACCATAAATTAATGAGGATGCCATACATTTGAGGGGAGGTAACAATACCATAAATTAATGAGGATGCCATACATTTGAGGGGAGGTATTAATACCATAAATTAATGAGGATGCCATACATTTGAGAGAAGACTACAACGTCATACATCAAGGGGAGGGGGGGGACAACATCATATATTTAAGGGGAGATAACAATTTCAAACAACAAAGGTGAGGTGGCAATGTCATAAATCCAAGGGGAGGTCACAATGCCAAATATCAAAATATTACAGGGCTGTACTAGTTTGTTTATATATCAAGTTTTACACCCCTTTTCAATGGTCAAGAGTCTTACGAGGCAGACTGTTCACCTAAACATCATTCCTGAGAAGACTCAGTACTGGACTCCCATCCTCAGTAAGCTGCTGCCTACTTTCTCACATAAAGAGACATGGTCGGTGGCAGGGCTCGAACCCACAACTCTCTATCAGTGAGAGGTTACAGTGATTTGAAGTCAGCAACCTTAACTACTCGACCACAGAGGCAAGTCTACAGGGCTGTAACAATGCCAAACATTTAAGGGGACATTACAATATCATACATAAAAAAGGAGGTGATGTTGCCATACACTTCAGGGGAGGTGACAATGATATACATTTAAGTGGTGGTAACTATTGGATACAAATATCATTGTATTACCTTCAATAATGAAACCTAAGTACTAAACAACATGGGGGAACACTCAATTATGAATACAGGTAATCTAGGTTATAATATGCTCTATCTCAATATAACAAAAAGCAATCATACCATATTTTATGTCTGGAACAGTGATAGAACTTTCAGCAATGTTTGTTGACAAGATAACTTTCCTGAATCCAGGTTTCGGCGTACTAAACACCTGACCCTGTTCTTCCATTGTGATCGAAGAATGCAGCGGAATAAGATGCAACCTGTCAAGTAACAAAACGTAGAAGAAAATGACCGCAAGGACCAAGAAAATAACATCAAAACCATGTCTATATAATTATATGTAAATGCATAGATCACTAAGTATTCATGTATACTACAGTACAACCTCTCCAGACCGGCCTTATCTCGATCAACAACATCCTTTCAACAAAAGCATGATTTTTCCCACTACATGGCTGAACTATTTAAGCTCTCTAGAGCAACAACCTCTCAACAACAGCATAATTTTGCTACTCCCAAAGTGTGTTCTTTGGAGAGGTTGCACTGCAAATTCCATAATTGAAAACACAAAAATCTCTTGAAAGGATGTGGAAAAGCAAAAAATGTGAAATGGAGGACTGTTATTAGAAACAGACACATTTTTTATGCCTAATACAGGAAAACAAGAAGTTGCAATACCATAATGATAGTTGCTAATAAAACTGCAGTTAATTACTGTCAAACCTGTGAACAAAGGCCATCATTTGGTTAAAGACAAAATGTGGCCTTTATTGACAGGTGACCTTTATTTGGAAGTCATTTTGTTCTAAATAATCAATGACCATTTTCAAAATAATGGCCTTATCACAGGTTGGCCTTTATTCAGAGGTGGCTGCTAACACAGATTTGACTGTACTTACTGATGTTCTGCACTACATTTCAACAAAGCTTCTTCCAAGGACACAATTTCAGCCAGACCTGAAAGAATAGAGAAAAAAAACTAAGCCACCCTAACTATGCAGAACAATGAACTTTAAACACAAAATCATGTCTGGGGGCTTGAAATTAATTTTTTATGACATGAACAAATGTTATAACACGTTACCAACTAAACAGGAATATCCGACATCCTACCTGGCAAGAAGGCAAGCACAGTTCCTCTCATTGGAGCAAATCCTGTATTCTTATCAAGTCTGAAAATAAGGAATTAAATAAGCTTCCTGAAAGGTCGACATTCACACCTCATATACTGTAATCACTCTTGTATAAGAAGCAATGTTTTATGTTAAAAATTGGGTCCTGCAATTGTGTGCTTCTTATACATGGGTGTAGAATCTTCCTCGCTAAAACAAACAGACAAAGTCGGGACAAACTGTATTATTACCTTTATCTGAGACGACTTTGCAAATGGAAGGTAAAACAACTAAGGGAAATAAATCTTTCTTGCTTATCTAAAAACCGATACAGTTCTATACCTTTCCCTGATTTCGTTGAGTCCAGAGACATCTACTAAAGTTTGTTACATCAACAACAAATATTTGCCGTTCGCGACGTTAATTACAAGATAGTGTTTATCATATGAGAATAAATTGATAGGTTGAACACTAAATGGCCTTACACTATAAAGTCATTATCATGTTTTTGTAATATTTACGTAACAGAAAAACATTAAAAATAGCTCAAATTTTTTCCATCTTTTTCGTTAATTTTTAGTCAATTTCTTTACTAAAAAAACATTTGTGTTTTACACTTTCCGTAGGATAAATATTTTCTCAACATAAAGGTACATTACTTTAATATTTCATGGATAAGTAGATTGTTTAATACGGTCAAATTAGGTAGATTTTCATGCATTAGATACACGACTAGCTCCAATCTGAAGTAAATTTTACCCTTGTTCTTTTTCCTCCAGTCGATCAAATTCTTCAATAAGTTTGACAGCTAATGTTTGTGCTTCAGGTGATATCCCAGGATCCCCTTCTTCTAACGGTGGAATCTACAATGTTCAGTAAAAACGTAAAAAAAAATCCATAATTTTCTGACTAATTAACAATGTAGTCCTAATTGTACTACCTAGATTTCCACTAAGTATACAAAGTTTGGACTCCGATTTCAGATAATAGCATTGTATGTTTGTTATGGTTATATGCCATTTCTGTACTAAGTGAAATGATGATACTTCAAACAGTGTGTTACTTAAGCTCATTAGATACAGTCAGATACCCATTAAAATTATGAAAACAAGAAGAGGCTTTCAATAAACACATATGCCACCAGGTGGCATGCTTGACAAAAGACTTGGAATCTGAATGAGGCCAATGTATAAATAAGATTTAAGTTGAAAGTTTTATATATTCCATGAAGAAATAATAACCAAATCCCATTGTATACATTCACCAAAAATATAGGATAACATCCAAAATCAATACAGGTAGGTGATGTTGGTGCTAGACAAAATGGTAAAATGTGGTTCACCAAGAAATAGTCACAGACAATAGAGGAAAGCAGTGTTGGTGCTAGACAAAAGAGTAAAATCAAGTAAACCAAAATAGACCCAATTTGAAACCAGTGCTTTTTCTTTAAATTTGGGTGAAAATAACACATAATTTTAGCAAAAGGGGAAGAAATAAACTTGATGTTAATTGAATTTTATTTGTCTATTTGTTTATATGAGTTTTACACCACTTTATAACAGTTAGAGTCATATGAGGCCGACGGTTCACCTTACCGTTGTTCATGAGAAGAGCCGGTACTAGACTCCCATCCTCCGTAAGTAACTGCCTACTTTCTCACATAAAGAGACATGGCAACCAATCTACTTACCGGTCCTAATTGTTGTAAATCCTCAGCATATGATTCTAGAACATTGTAGGGCTTTCCTTCCACATCAACAACAGGAGCAGGCTCTAAGACATCAAGAACAGGCATTGCAAAGTACTCTGCAAACATTAGAGAATCAAATGTAGCTGACATCAGTATGACCTTGGTATGCCGTGAATTAGTACGCAGTAATTTCCTTACAACCAGTAAAGCAAAATCAGTCTCCTGGTCACGTTCATGAACCTACAAAATCAAATCATCCAGTTTATAATTTCAAAATCCATCAATCGATTAATTCTATGTACTGTGTTTTCATTTATTTTTGTTGGGCTCAATTTTCGTTGTTTTTACTAAAATGGCTATTTCATGGGGACATAAATTCGTGATTTTGATTTTTTAAAAAAGCCTCATATCTGCATTGAAATTTGTGGATCCGTCGACCCAGGAAATCCACAAAATTAAATACCCTAAAATAATTAATGAAAACACAGTACATTGTATTGCTCTTCAAAGAAAGGAAATGTCAGACAAGTAGATTCACAGAAGCCATAGCTATACTTATAGATGTACCATCCACTTCTACTTTTTGACAGAGGAACCTGGGATAAGGGACTTCACTTATATCTACTGTACACAAAAGCCACCAATCAGAAACTTCAGATTTGAAATTGATACTAAAAGCAGCCTTTCCATTGGTCAATTTTTAGACTGTGCTCAAAATTCACAAATCAGGGGCTTACATTTTTACATGCTTGCCAAAGTAGATTCCTCAATCAAGATATATTTATAAAACAATAAAACTGATATTTCATGATACATAATTATATGATTAAATCAACAGAACCAAAACAAGAGCATTACAAGCAGTGCCAACACTCATCTATTCACTACCTCAGTAAGATCTTTCCACATATGAAGTTTCATGTTGCTACCTCATATAGTTTCTGAGTTACGAGCTATATTCAAGTTTTGGCAAAGACGCAGGCACTTACGCAGACCATGCTGACACTGCAGTGATCACAATAGCTAGAAATTTTCTTTGAAAACAGCCCAGCTGAAAATTAAAATCCTTTTTAATAAGCCGTTTACCTCATCCAGGATGACATGTGTGTATTTATGCATGTTCTTTTCATTGATAAGTTTGTTTAAAAGAATTCCTGTAGTACAATATAACAATCTAGTATCCTCACTGGCTTCTCTATCCAACCCAACCTGCAAATATAGACATCTAATTTTCTTTACTTCAGTACAAAATCTAACTATAGTTAAACCTGTGGACAAAGGCCACCCTTGCAAAAGACATAATATGACCTTTGATGACAGATGATCTTTATTTAGTTCAAAATAATCAAATATGGATTATCATAAATGGCCTTTATCCACAGAATGGCCTTTATTCGGAGTTGGCTGCTAACACAGGTTTGACTATAAAGCAAACAAAAGAAAATAAATTTCACCACATCAGAAGTACACAAAATACACCAAACAGTTGTTTTTGCAGTATGACAAAGTCTAAAAGAGACTAGATTTATTTAACAATACAGCTGAATTTTCATCCATTAACTATTAAATAGCATGTGAGAGTTAAAATAACCGTATCCTTTTTAAATGGTCAGGTTTAATTTCATACCCTAAACATCTATATAGATCATTAATCTACTTAAGACTTTAAATTAGCTCAGGAAAATGTACATACATATATCCAAACAAGAAATAAAACATGAAAGGTAATAAATTTAATGAACCAATATTTTCAAGCACATCAATCTATAAAAATAAAACTTTCACTGACCTGGTACCCACAAATTGTACCAAGCTGCCATCCTCTCTCTTGACAGACTCTTCTGGCAATACTAATAGCAGCGATCCTTCTTGGCTGGGTAACAATAATGTTACAATACTGATTGTTTTGGGCATAATAATCAAGGATATACTGTGCCACCTGAGTTGTCTTCCCTGAACCTGTAGCTCCTTGTATCACAGTCACCTGGTTACTCTCAATGGTACCAATAACCTGTTATTTAAAACATAAATATCAGAAATTATTCACTAATTCTACAATCTCATTATCTTATTCTGTAATGCTATGTTCCCACTATCACAAATGAAATTGTGGTCTTAATCGTGGACCAATCGTGTTGGTCCTATCAGAGCTTATCAGATATTGAGTTCAGTTCTTGCAATCATAGAATTTTTCTGAACGGTAAAAAAATGTCGACGATTATCACGATCAACTTGATTGAGATCATCATTATCAGATCGTATTGGATTGTCACAAAACGCGACAGATCGTATTCCATCGGACCGGATCACATCATAGCGCAACAAATCGTATCCGAATGTATCAACCCGCATTACCTCGTATCCAAATCTGTAATTTCAAAAATATTCCACAATCAGATACTAAAGACCGATCATGGGGTTCGTAGCAGATCGCACGACAATGGGAACCTAGCATAATGAATTTTGCAGAAATGCAAGCTATACACAAAGTTTATTTAAAACATTTACTCATGATGATTTAGTCTTAAATACACAGGCATGTGTTCATGTAATTCATGCCAGTGAAATTAAGTTTCTGAATAGATAGAGGCTAAAATCATACAGTCAAGCTATATTCTTTTGCTAATTGATATCACTTATAACAGAAATGACCAGCAGAAGAAATTTCAAGTTGGCAATATATCTATTTTTAACAGAAATTACCTAAAGAAAACATTAATTTTCAAAGTGGCAATATATTGATTTCTTAAAGAAATTACCAAAAGAAAACATTTCAAAATGGCAATATATTGGTTTTTCACAGGAATGACACTCAGAAGACATTTCTACGTGGCAATATATTTTATGACAGAAATTACCTTTACAAGACATTCCAAGGTAGCATTTTACCTATTTTTAACAAAAATGACCCACGGAAGACATTTCTGAGTGGCAAACTATCTATTTTTCACAGAAATGACCTTCAGTAGGCACTTCAAAGTGGTAATATATTGATTTTCCCCCAGAAATGACCAGTAGAAGACATTTCAGACTGCAATATACTGATTTTTTCATAGAAATGACCCTCGGAAAACATTTCAAAGCGGTAATATATTGATTTTCCCCCAGAAATGACCAGTAGAACTAGAAGACATTTCAGACTGCAATATATTGATTTTTTCACAGAAATGACCTGTAAAAGACATAAATTTTCAGAGAGGCAGCTCATTTTGCCTACTTACCCGATCCTTGCATTTAGAGATAGGTAATCTTTCATCATAGCGATGGTTAAAGTTGTACATCCCATACACCTGGGTAGCATTTTCTGGTGCTAGCTCTGATGGCAAGACTTCACTACCAGCAATTGTACTGTCTAATTCTAAAGCTTCCAATCGACTACTAGCTACTGACATTGTATCATCATCTTTACCCAGATTCTAGAAATACAGATGTAACAATTACAGTATTTATTATTACAGTAAAACCCCTGAAAACCAGCCCCTTTCTGGACTGGGCTAAAGGTCTGGATTTCTGAGAATTCTGGTTTTGTTTCATTTTTCAGCTGAGGCAAGACTTTTTAACTTAAAACAATTATGTTAATGGTAAATTCATTTTATATATTCCATTCATAACAAAAAACCCATTAAAGGCATTTTGCTCAACTGTAAGTTAGTGTAAGAACATTTTATAAACTGTATCTCTTCACAAACATTCATGTTTCACAGCATATTGACCAAAGAGTTAAGAGATTTCCATGAAATGATTCCTAGGTTGGTTATTACAGTTCAAGTTCAGCAACAAGGTATCACTTTAGTACAAGTCTTGCTCAAATATAAACATTTACTTACATATCCTGCCCTGCTAAGCAATCTCTCTTCTTCTTCCTGCTGATACTTATTAGCATATTCATTACCTCTGTGCAGTTCAGCTTGTCTATGATAGAAAAACAAGACAACAATACAGAGCAACAGATAAGGTTTTTTGTGTAATTGGGTAATACTCCTAATTTTCTGGATCGTAATGCCTTAGATATCCATCAATTGAATGATTCGTCGACTGTGAGTGATAACAAATTTGATTTTCTTTCCATTTACACCTGAGTGGGTAAGGTATCCCGAAGGAATAAAGAAATTTACTCTGTATCCAATGAAAAGAAACTTAGGTCACAACGATGCCTAGTGGTACTTTTTGTAAGTTGAAGGGCTTATTGTTCCAGTTCAGAGCAATGTATGGATATAAGAGTGGATGGTGGTAAAAGAGAAATTATTTCTGCGTCGAATAAGACCAGGCTTGTAAGAATCGGTTCAGAATTGTTAAAACAGGACCTTGATAAACATAACTGGTGTGATTTCTGGGCCCAGGAGTTCTATACCTTTACTCTATAATAGATACATGGTGAAATTTTTTATATTTTTTTTTATATTTTTTTTTGAAAATTTATTTTGCTGTTGTCAGGTGCTGTAGCCTGTGGGACTAAGTAGTGAGTCTTCAACATAGAATAAGTACACGATTAAGTGAATCAATTCTAAAGACCAAGGACTTATAATAAATATACATACATGGATTCGCAACTTCCATATTTAACAGTTTAAAGTAATCAAATCCCGCGATAATAAGACGTGAACCAACGGGAATACAAGCTATTGTTTACAAAAGCGAAAATACGAAAAAATCCGTGATATCCGAATGATAATAACAGCGAAAATATCCGTGGTATTCCGAATGTTTAATCTCGGAGACGAAAGGATTATAATAGATGTCCGCCATCTTGGAATTTAAAATGTTCGACTGATGCCTTTTTCGATGCTTATACTTTAAGACTTTGTGGATTATAAATGTATCTCAATATCTTTAAATAATTTGTTGCACCCTTTACCAATTTCCCGTGCCCAATTGCCAATTTTATTAGTATAATCAAATTCGTAAACACCCAAATACAGCTGCGGACATTGCCGAGTATATAGCAATGCATTGTGGGATCGCCGAACGATATCGTTTGATCTATTTTTAGCAGTTGCGAATCCATGTATGTATATAAGTCCTTGTAAAGACTTAACTAAAAACTTAAAAAAAGGAATGTCCGATTCGAAAAGTATCCGAAATATGTTCAACTTTCTACTTTCATTTTCCATATGTCCACTCATTCAATTGAGTTTTATACCATCGTATGGCAATACCATCCTATATTTATCCATAAAATACCTTTTATAATGAGGGACACGACATTGCTGTATAGTTTTAGGCTTCATGGTCACTGGATCTAATGCTCGGCCTCCAGTCGAACTTTTTGGCACAGACTGGATTTTCATTTTCGCAGTACTTTTTCCAATCTTGAACCAATCATCGATCTGGTCAGGTGTAATGTCAGCTATCATACTCATGATTGATGTTGTCGGTCAGAACTGCTCAAAGAAGATGAAAAAACCTAATTATAAGTCGATTTAATTAGCTTTAAATCCGCGAAATCAGAAGTGCATTGAGCATGCGCGAATGGTTAATGTTAAAATTTAGATACCGGTCCTAGTCTCATCCGGTCTCTGTAGACCGGCTTACAGCGACCCAGAGTTAACTTTGGGTAAAGATTGGGCTAACAGATGCCACCGGAAAAAGTAGTAACCGACATATGGGGACTTTATACACAATGGTCCCAGTCGACACTTACTCCGGTCTCGTTCGATCTCGGGGAATTTATTTGTGTTTGCTTGGCAGAAAGATATCGGATTGTTTTAACTGCCTCATAATCATGATCAAGGACTTATATATGTATGTATATAAGTCCTTGTCATGATAGTGTAGAATTATTTGGATTTGGAACACTTTGCTGCAGATCAGTTCCTTTTAAATTTGATTTGAGTCAATATTTGTTTTTATTCTTTTAGACCTACAGTCAATATTAGCAGTCCTTTCAGAGGTTTATATACTCATTTTGATTACATGATCGAACTATATATGTATGAGTATTATTTAACCATTTTTATTTCAGCAAAACATATAATATTGTAGATCATATCAGTATCTCAGCTCGTAAAAGTAAGCGTCTACATGTCTTGAAACTTGAAAATTTGATTAAACGCATATTTCTACATATAAATACATATGCAATGGCGTTGTACAATGAAAAACTAAAAACAGATGAAAATATACAAATATATACATCTGGATGTACTTGTAAGTTTATCAACTACACGTATATATATACACAGTTAAAATAGTGCAAAATAGTTTTTGAAGCAGTATGATTTCCATTTATGTTTGTAAATGTCTACAGAATCACATTGTCTCAGGCTAACATACAATTTTGGACCTATCATGTTGAAACTTTTGTCAGAAAAAATCTTGTTCTTATTAAAGGGTACCTCATAACAACCAGTGGATGATTCAGATGATCTTAGGGTACGTTTTGACTCTTTGTTCCGGAGACAAAATAAAATTCCGAACAGTTATATACATTTATGTAAATATCTTAAAACTTAGTAAAGTATACGTGCTTTTATGAGAAGCCAAAGAAGATCAAATAATGCATTTTTGGAAATATCGTTCTTGGAATGGTTTAGCAAAAGTTTAGCACACATATTTTGTATACCATGAAGTTTTGATAATTTAGATTGAGAGATGCCGTAAAGAATGGCCTTAATTGCAATAATCTATGTGTGATATAACTAAGGATAAAACAAGAGTTTCGGTGGTTTCTTTCGACAAATATTTTCGAAAGCTCTTAATGCTAAAATAATTCAGCATGGAAAATTTACATTTTCTTTTGATATGCCTAAACGGTCTTTGAACGTAAGTGACTCATCCAATTAAGCACCAAGATAATAACATATAGCCACATATATTGATTTCTTTAGTGATACACTTATTGAGCTGTGCACGACTTCCAAAAAGTATGAACTCTGTCTATTTGTATATGATAATAATTAACTGTTGTCTAGTATGCAAATAAAAACTATACATTTCAGTAAGCTGTTCCGTATGTAATATATAGAAATGAAAATGACAAAGGGTAATAGCTCTGCTGGGAAAACCGTACGCCAAAATATTCATATATATATATACGCATGTTTTCACATCATTACTAATGTCTGTAAACGTTTGAAGGAAATCCGGCACAAACAAAACTCATATATGCCATGGTTGTGCACGTAATTAAGATTTCAAAAACTGCTTCCCGCACTACCCCTTTGTGAGGTCAAAAGTCACGGGGATATCCACACTGGATCACAATGATTCAATATGGCTTTTCTTTACTTTTGAGAAATTCCAAGACAAATGGCAAAGTTTGTGTACAACTCCTTTTTTAAATGATCATATAAATAACACCAACACAATGTTATAAACATTTTAGCAGTCAGTATGGCACAATTATCCTTAAAATTATTTCAACAATATAAAACAATAGATCAACATGTATTGAAATGTACGCAAAGAAACAAGTAACCTGCATCATCAATAGTTGTTATGGTAACAGTGATTAATACGTGGCAAACTATTCAAAGGAATTAAATGATGTCATTAAAGGTAATGTAGTGGTGATAAAACTACTACTCGAGAATGTTGATGTAGAATAGCAAATAACTTCAAAATAAACATAAATAGACCAAACCAATGCAGGAAACGTAGATTTCTCTATTATTTATGTTTTTGTTTGACCTAGATGTGTTAATTCTGATTATTTTCGTCCGGGCTTAATTGAAAGTACGAAAGTCCACGATAGAAAGCAAAGAGTTACCTAATTTCCACTGTTGAAATATGCAAAAGTTTCTTAAATATTAATTTCAAATGTGGAAGCAATATAACGTTTAACACGCTAACACCCGAGCACTTAAGTGAACCACTTTTTTAGAGGGTCGGTCTATTTTAATACGTCACTCATCACACTGTCACGTGATGAAAGAAATGAATAAAAGGGTTTTAGCCTCAGGAATTCCACTCTAAACACCGTGTTTACGGTCACGTGTGAATAAAGGCAACACGTGGACCAACACAAGTAAAACGTATTCTTGCTCAATGCCCTCAATAAACCCCCAAGCATAAATTGCGTCAAACGGTCATCGTTCATAAAGTGCCCGTAGTTAGGTATTAATATTCATACAAGTCTTAAAATATTATTTTGCCACATATTATTTCAAAATAATAAAAAAATCTGTATAGTATAACACTCGGGATACATCGGCCATTTTCTAACTAAATATAACCTTGGATCTACAAGCTTTCTAAGCACGATATTCATGAGCCTAATGCCTTACATTTGTGATGCGGCTACCGATTTAGTACAAAACATATCACCGCTAAAGAACTTAATTCTTACAATGACAATGAACAAGTGATGTCCAAAATTTGTAATATGAAAAAATAAATTGAAAAAAATACGGCTTTAAGATGAGGTAAATAGAGAATTGATCTGAAAGTGGGTAATGTCGTAGATACACATATTGCCAGGATAGTGAAGAATACGAATCATACATTCCATATTGAACACCCCTTGTATATAATCGATCAAAATAAATTGAACAAGGGAAGGATGCAAGACGAACTCCAGATTTTGTTATACGTTTTAATTCCGGATGTTCGCGCCTCCAGTGAAAGTAATTATTAAAGTTAGAAAGTTAATTGTCTCTCACGGCGATATATATGCTCTGGTGATTTTCTAATTTGGTCTTTAGATGTGCATAAAAATCAGTCCAATTTATTCCTAATTCTTGCTATTTGGTTGACTGTGTGAAAAAACAATTATCTGTGGTTAGTCTGGAGTTTAGCCACATTTAAGAGTTTTGAAATAAAACAATTAATACATTGTGGAAGATAATGAATAGCTTCTTGTTACTAACTACTATCTTTGTCGGCAACAGCAGAGTTCAGGGTGAGTACTAGATTGTCAATACTGTTTTATATTTCTGAAGTATTTATCTTCGTATTTGTAGAAATTAAAAGTTTCCAATTAAATATGCATACTGTTTATGATTATGTTGTTTATCGTCAATTTGACAAGTATGGTCAATTCAGGACCGCCCCTGAAAGAGGAGAGAGAGAAGATACAGGAGAACCTGGAGTTCATTTTCCTACTCTTATTTCGAATATTTTCTCCTGTTATTTATCGTGTAATGCTCGGATACAAGCCGCACCTGTTTCCTGTGTTTTTTTATTACTGTTTATCGGCTCGTTAGTTTGGATAGGGACACAGAAAAGCGTCCCCGAGATATCGGAAACCCTATCACTAGACCAAGGATACACCCCTATTCTCAACGTACTTACAGAAGTATATGTATCATTATCAAAATTGGTATCTTTATTTCCTTAATAGGCTAAAACGTAAAAATATCTGAAGTCATTTACAAAAATTAGATATCACGCAAAAGTCATGTACATGTACTTTCATAACAAGGGGAGAACAAATCTAACAGAACGCGCAACAATAGTGCTTTATTAGGTCTACTATAAACTTGGTAGGTACTTAAAGAAGCCCCGATGGTTCAGCCACTTTCGCTTTTTGGTCAGCACCTGGGATGGAGAGCGCTATTCCCGTTCCTGTTGCCGATAGACAAGTTATGATTTTTTTGCCCGTTCGTTTTTGGTTTCGTTTTTATTGTATTTATTTTATTCTATGTACAGTAACTACAATGTATTTATAAGTGAAGCAGTATGCATACTATGTCTAAGAATGTAGGTACCCTGTCTTTCGCTACTGAAATTGTAATATATAACATTCTGATAATATGTTTGTCAGTAATTCTATACGTTAGGCAGATTTGATATTAAAAAAAACATTTCAGCAAAATGTAATTATTGTAATTTCAGATTATCTCTTGTAGCATGTATCGATAAATATATGTTTTTTTTTTACTTCTTTGCTGTTATTAGAATGTGTTTCATTATTATTGTAACTATGATGTTCTTAAGTTGGCAAATAGCGATACATAGCTTACGTTTACTTGTCATCTGTATACCGACTATAAGTAAAGCCGAGCTTCATTTTGAAACATTGAGAAAAATTAGGAATCCGCTCCGAAAATGCAGACGAAAAGGACCAATGTTATGAATACATGTCTTAACAAAGATATTGGCTCAGTGAGACAGTAATGTACTGAAATTCATTCTTTGGCATTTATTTTCAGCCTCTCTGCTTTCAAAGATATGGACCCGTAATACATCACTTGATGGCTATGAAGCACATCCAAAAACAAACGAGACAGCTCAAAGTATTGTCCATTGCAGTAAAATGTGTCAGAGTTTATCGGGATGTCTGTCTTTCGTCTACAATCCAAATCAACTGACAAGCAATTGTCATCTCCACAATAAGACGTTTACGAATCATTCTCAGATGACGCTGTCAAAAGATACAACATATTACTTTACAAGTAAGCACAGGATAATTTGTGATACACTGTTATGCAGTTCTACTGAATGTTCTTTTGTAAAATCGGTTGCACTTCTGGCAGCACATACTTACTTAAATTGTCACATATAAATTTCTACAAATGTTGCAAAAAGATTCAATATTTAAAAAATTAACTGTATTAATTCACCAGTACGCTATCTATTTATATCCAAATTAGTTTTTATTTGCAAAGATTTGGATAATAATGGAAAACAATATCAATTCCAAAAATACCGTAACTGAAACGAAACTTTCATGAAAAAGATAAGAAAATAAGTATGCAGCTTTGGCAACGAACACACGCACGCACACTTTTATGTGCATTTTAAGAAACACATACTTTTCGTACATTAAACATTGTTAGCTGTTCTAGACTGATTGTAACCAGGTAGTTTTATTTATACAACTACCTGTTGTAACATAGAAGTTATATGGGTACTGACTACTGACCTCACTAATTATTTGTTTTATACAGAGAATAGCCAACTGGAATTTCACTGTACTTTCGAGTTTTATAAATACAGATTTTTTAGTCTTTTAAATCAAAAGGATGAACATGTAATTTTATTCAATTTCTGCGCGACGAAACTAAGTTCTTGAAGCACATCCTCATCATTCTCTGAAGCAATATCCTGTAAAGATACTTGTAAAAACAATACACTTCTTACAAATAATAAACGATATGTTGCGACAAATCAAATTCCTGACTCAATGAGTTTTCGATATATTGCATAAGTCACTTAAATGTGCATATCTGCGGAACTAGACAATTGAACCAAATTTTCTGCTTTCAGGTATAAGTGACTGCGATGAAGCCTTTACGCTGGGGTTTGTGAGTTCTGGAGTGTATATCATCAATCTTGATGGCGGACAATTGGATGTTCGATGTGACATGTCTCCTGATACCGGTGGCTGGATAGTAATACAACGACGAATGAATGAAAGCGACTTCTACAAAACTTGGAACGAATACAAAAATGGATTTGGCGATTTAAACGGCAACTTTTGGTTAGGGAACGAAATTATATGGGCATTGACTCAAACTGGATCTTGGAAGTTGCGTATTGATCTTACATGGAATCATGCACAGAGTGGATACGCGGAGTACAATACCTTTGTAATTGGTAATGAAGCATCAAACTATGTGCTTTCCATAGAAGGATATACTGGAAATATAGGTGACAGTCTTACCTACCATAATGAGATGCCATTTTCTACTAAAGACCGGGACAATGATCTTGATGATAGGAGGAGCTGTGCCCAAGAATTTGACGGAGCATGGTGGTATAATGCATGCCACTCTTGTAATTTGAATGGTGATTATGGAAATCAAGAATATGGTATCGGACTTAACTGGTATTATTGGAAAGGTCACGGTGAATCCATGTCGACGACAGAAATGAAAATAAAGAGAATCGCTTAGTATTTCCATCTTACAATCATGAACCAACGTATACATACATGTATAGCAGTTCAATCCGAGAGCCATGTTAAATTCAATATTTATATTGATTTCATTTCCATGAAATTGAATTTCACTTCAATACAAGTACTACCATATTGTATTGACGATTTATTTCAAGCATACTTTCATTTTTTTCAGTCGTGAACAATGGACAATCGTATGCATTTAAAGTTATACGGACGCTTTACACTAAAATGTAATGTTATATTTTAGAAATTAGTAGATTTCAGATACTCAAAGACGTAAAGAAACTACATTGAGCTATATTCATTTCAAAATGATGGGGTCTTCTAATTGTCTTATCTTTACTAAGATGTTCAGAAAATACAAATTCAAAAACACTTTATTTTAGGCATGACATGAGGATGCCAATCTTCTACTAAAACTTTTATTAAACAAATATCGATAATAACGTCATATAACTAAAATAACTGAAATACTCTTCAAGATCGATTAGTAATGATATAATCATAGTTAATGTTGATTTAGTCGTTTTGTTTTTCATTATTGTTTATCTTATTTCCCTTTTTGATTTTCTTAAATGCTGCGAAAGATAAGAAATGTATCTCTTCAGTAAACAGAGAATAAGAGATACTTGACTTTCCTCTCATGATTCCAATGTTCATGTATATATGATAATATCCAAATGTTCTAGGCACGCTTCAAACAAGATTTTAGTAAACTTTCCATCAAAGAAAGAAGCTTCGAAAAGTAGTTTTACTTTGATATCATTCTAAATATAGAGTTATAATGTATTACAACTGTATATAAAATATGACTGTATTAATATTACCCTAGGGACATCCAGAAGAAAGAAAATAATAATATAATAAAAATAGTACGCAATTCTATGTGGTATGTTTTACTACTTATTACATTGTGTATGTGTTTGTATGTCTGTATGAGTGTTTGTTTTCCTTTATTGCAATATCAATATCCTGCTTTTTAACATTGCTTTCTATATTTTTTCTGAAATAACTGAAGATACAAAATCTAGTCTAAATAGTTTATCTTTAAACTGCAGAGTTTAAGGAAAATATAGTGCATTTTTGGAGATGGGGGTTAATTAAATAAGATAAATCTTGATATTGTCATATGTGTGTATGTATGTTTGAGTATTGCTTTCTTTGTTGTTGTTGTTGTTTGTCACTTATATGTTTTTGTTGTTGTTGTTGTTCATATTTTGTATACCTAATTATATATTACTATGAAAAAATACACATTATATAAAATCACCGAGGAATGTGCTTCGACCCACAGTGGTTAAGTGACAGCTCAATTAAATGGGCTATCATAAAAGGATGTCGGACATGCTGAATCCGATTTGAGACCTTCAGCATTTTTTAAGCTTACTTTGATATTATTCTAAATATGTAGTTACAATGGATCATATAGAATTATGATTGCACCAATTTTGATGACAATGTGATATTCAATAATGAGAATCCTTACAAATTTTCGAAAGAAAATCTTTTTTTTATTAGCTGAAGGAAAAATGTGCTTGAACTATTTTTGATACAAATAGATATGGATATTGTATATTATCTCCCTTTAATGAGGAGCTTCATAAATTATTTGATCAATGATACATTACAAGACAAATAATAGAATTAGTAATGTAACTGATTATAAAAATGTTTTCTTTATTTTAGTGTCATCCTTATTGAAAGGGCCAGCCAAGTTGGCTTATGAGACACCAATGTTTTGTTCGCACAGCACCTCCCCGAATTCCTTCTTCTTTGCCGGACGCCTGGCTGAGCTGGGCCTACGGTAACCATTATTTAAGTAGCTGGCGACTCACCAACCGTCCGCATCATTTCTAACCCAGTTTCCATTGTTGGGGTTAGAACCTTCGATCACACCCTTACTACTTGGTCACGTTTTCGGTTATTGTGTAATTCTATCAGGTAGATGATTTAAAACAACAAAACTATGTCTTTTTATAAGAATAATTTTCTTACCTAATGATTTCTTGAATATCATATATATATATTTATTGTGTTGTTGTACAATGGAACAATTTTATCTATCAAGTTTATTACTTTGTGCATGTATTTCATACTATTTGTATGTCTGTATGAATGTTTGTTTTCTTTTTTTTGCAACATTAATATCCTGCTTTTTAAACATTCCTTCCTATTTTTTTCTGAAATAACTGAAGATAATTACATCTAGTCTAGATATTTTATCTTTGAACATCAGAGTTTCAGGAAAACATAGTGTCTGTTTAGGGGAGAGGGGGGTGGGGTTAATGAAATAATCTTGATGTTGTGATATATGTGGGAGTGTGTACGTTTGTTTGAGTATGGCTGCCTTTGTTGTTGTTTGTTTGTCACTTATATGTTGTTGTTTGTTTGTCACTTATATGTTGTTGTTTGTTTGTCACTTATATGTTGTTGTTTCTTTGTTGCTCATATATTCTATACCCGAAAATTTTATCTATGAAAAATACGCATTTTGTAAAATCAAATGAATGTGGGATGAGCTTCGGCCTACAATATTTATTTGACAGAGCAAAAGATTGGCTAACCAAAAAAGATGTCCAGAAACCAGTTTGAAACCTTCAGAAAATTTGTATATTTTTAATGTACTACGCATTATTAATTTGATAAGAATTTCAGTATGAAATATTGTACAAAATCTTTCCTTAAATATTTGAATTAAAAGTTTTCTTATTATGTATGTGTACAGTTTTGTTTTCATGGTCGGTAATGTGTTTTTGCAGAACAACAGACATGAACTAGTTGAAATGAGAATTGCCCTTATTGACTAATGATGATACAGTGTTATCACTCATTATGTTACGGAATTATCAGTTGTTTTGTACTATCAGAGGAGCTTGAGAATATCGGTGTTTAAGCGAGCAATGTTAGTAGACAACAAAGGAAACACATTTACTAGAATAAACTAAAATGTCATGTTACTTTGTATATCAGTTTATTCAGAAGATAACATTTTAATACAGCTAAGGAAAATAAATCCTGTTAAAAGGTCATCAATAGGAGCAGAAGAAACGCGACTTTTAACCACATATGATCTTCATTCAGATCTTTCTTGGTCTATTATTTCAATTACTAGTAGTGTCAAATTGTGTGACAATGTTTCATAAGTGACGTTACTCACAGTTAGCTGTTAAAATCTTGTTTGGCTGCATTAATAGCACGCCCAAGGTTCGAATGTGTTAAAGCCATACAATGAATGGGTAGACAATCTTCCAATCCAGATAACTACGTCCATAAAGAGATAATAGACCAACCAAGCCGATGATATTCGAAACCAGAACGAGGCATATGTGTCATTGTTGAAGTCTGATCAAATACACAGTACATTTAGCCATTGGTCAACGCCTCTACTCTTCTAATCATCAACATGCATGTCATATTAGAGAATAGTTTTTTTTAGATATTTGGAAAATAGGATTTTAGTGCTAAGGAAACAAAAGACAGATACTAATAAATATGGAATGATAAGGGCTGGCGATTTTAATAAAGCCCTCTCAGAAATGTGATATTCATTTTATTATAATAAATATTTCATAAAAATATAAAAAGAAAAATATGATGTCGCAACATTTTAATATTATAAGGAATGACACTACATAGACTATCCAGCTTTTACTAGCGCTTTAAACTCAGTTAACGAAATTTTGGATTAATTAAAAGTGTAGCACAATACCTGCACCTACAGGTATCGTTTGTAGACCTCTCCGGGGGTGACTCTTCGGAAAGTAAACTAACAGGGGCACTACTGCACGGCTGTAGTGGGCAGCTTCACTAAGTGACTGGGTCAACAAGAAATAGTTGCAACACACGCGCTATTTTCAATCTCTTTTTTATTCTCGATAACCAAAGAATAACATATGATCTAACGTACACTATCGTGACATAACGTAGAATAGCGAAGAATAGCGTAGAATAGCGGTTATCTGAAAGTTAAACATTTATACTCTCAGTAAAAACATAAAAATACAAACAGCAAATATACAATGTCATACATACAAGAATTAACAAACAATAGAAAATAACAACAAAGAATTGTGGGAATCCTGCATCTAGTTATGTTAACAAATTAATTACTTAATTGAAAAACATATTCATTCACATTAACAGTAAAATGTACTTAATACAGAACAAAATTATTTAAACAAAAATAATTCCTCCGAACGAAAGCAAATAAACAAAGTAAACTTACTGAACAATAATATCTGTGCCCAAACGTAGTGAAATGAAATATACAAAAAATCGAACTTTACTTAACGAATTCTAGAAATCAACTGCGCTGTGGCAAGGCGGCAAATTTCGCATTTTTCATACAATTATTATATCTAGGGACAGATTTGACCAACCAAAATACAGGAATCGCCATCTAACATGTAAACTCAAACTTTCATTTTCTAAATATGGGTGACACTCTTCTCTTGTGGCCCCTAAAGCGTTGGCAGGTACCTGACCTCAATAAAAATAACAACCGCCGGACAGGCTGACATGATTTATGGCCATCAAAGGAATATTACCGTTAATTAGAACCAGCACTAGCATTCGGAGTCTGCAACAAAAAGTATTTGAGTACAAGAGTTGAATCTACAATCTTGAAAAGATTTTATTAAGAACAACCTGTCAAAGGGAAAATTTAATAAACAACAATCTGTTTGAACTGTAAGCGCATCATTTCTGCGCAAGTATTATTAATTTATTACAATGTGTTATTAAGAATTAATGCCCGCTCAGGTATAGGCGACTTTAGATTGGAAATGGTATAATAATACACAATTCCTGCTTACTGTAACAATTTACTCATTGACACTGTTATAGTACTTACCAAGATTCAAGACTTATTCAGAACATAAATTATATAACAATACATAAAATTGTATAGTCAGTATACAAGGTGACATCTTCACCATGCTTGTTGACAATGATAACATGCTTGCTAGAAGTTAAAACTTGCGTGCTGTTTAGACCCTGATATCAATTATCATATTTCATTTTGCTGTTTTATCGTGCACTGTAGCGTTATAAACTATTTTAACATTCAGGGACTGTATATAAGCATTACATAGTTACAATGCTCCCACAAAAACACGACGTGACCAAACAATATGAAAGATACAACCAATCACTAAAAAGTTAAAAATAAGCATAGTGTTAATTGCAAAATTGCATCATGATACCAGTGGGCGCACGTTCGTAGTTCGTGTTCGATAGGTAGTTTTCATGTTGAACGTCTTCTATTATTATTTTATTATCTATTCTGAATTTATTTGAAATGTTATGTAGAATCTGTAAGGATTGAATCATACTTAATACGGGAGTCGCCTCTCTTATTTCATTGATATGACGAAGCTTAACCGAACAATTCAAACTATACAAAATATTGCTAATGGTTCTGATCATCGTATATCATGATAAAAAGTATTTCTTATCAAAGATGACAATATTTACACACAAAAAAAATTCAGATATGAATAGGACTAAATACTGGCATATAATGAGCAACTGTGGTGGGGTTTATTTGTTGTATTGATCAATCCTGATATAGTTTACATCAATCAATTTACATAACAAGACAGAAACAATACAAAACTCATTTGCCGATGTTTAATAAGTTACTTGCAGACAGATTCTAAGACTCACATAAAGAATGTGAGAACATAAATCTTAGTTATCAGTTTGATAACATGACAATTAATAAATTAACTGAAAATGAGAAATCTTCCTTAGAGGGGAACTTAGAATATGTTGAAATGTGGTGTGTACTTAACGTATGGGGCTTGGTTAAAATCGCTAAAATAACGTAAAATGAAATTTTACGTATTTACAAAGATTTAATATCATACTTTAATACCAAGCAACAAAAATTTCTAACCGAATGCTCAAAAATGGTGTTTTATTGCGGTAAATACTGCATCATTTTATCGACTTTCCCTTATCAGCTTTAAACATCTCTAACGTAATGTGTATGTATTGGTACGATATGATACTATTAATTCATTAATGACAAAAAATTGTTATAAAATATCTTACTAGACATCAAACATGGGCGTGGTTTCAATTATTGAACCGTAAACGTAAGCGGTTTTGATTGGCTATCAAAATTGAATGGGGTGCGTCAAATTCGTTGATTTCATGAGACGATAATGATCCGACACTTTAATTGTTAATTGCTCAGCTTAAAAACACAGTAGGTGTCATTTTCGAATTAATTAACATTGTCGTCTTATTTGACAACGGATTTCAAAGCGGTTTTCGGAATTTGGTAGATGAAATGTTAATCTAGGGATCATTGCCTCAGATTTTTGATACTTGTTTTCACTATTTATCTATGGAGTATTACGTAATAAACAGCGGTGTTCTGGGCACGGAATTTCTTTAAAGTCAAGTATCTAAGGAACACAGGACGTTATAAAAACTGAGTCACAGTTGCCTGCTTTATACATTTATAGTCATTTAAAGGCTACTTGTTGTAAAATATTCCTATACACTGAGTAGATATCGTTGTTCAAATATTTGTAAATTACGTGCGATATTGGTTTAAAGAAGACCAATCAAATGTAATATTTGTTTCAAATTACTTGCAATGCACTTTATACAGTGGGTTTATTGCTACATCGACTACTGTACGCATGTACATTTGTACAACGTATACTTACTACAATATTGATACGGAAACACGCGCTTGAACGCGAATATCTCCATTTTCAAACTAAATTGGAAGCAATTTCCACATTTTCAAATTTCATAAAAAATATATTGTAATAAAGCTTGGACACCACAAAATACTTCACGAGATTATAAAAAAATGTCATTTTAGTAAAAAACAACTTTATGGCCTGTCAAAAACGAGGTCTTAAGAGTATTTTGACAGTTTTCATATAGAATTATGAACGAACGATAGTCACCAACTTCAAACGAAAATGGAAGCAATAAGTTCACATACCACATTAATAAAAATTATATTGAAATAAAGTGCAGAGAATGAAGATTACTTCACGAGGTTATAAAATTTATTAAAGTTACAAGTTGTTAATGTTAAACCATACAGCTCCTATATAAATCTATAATAAATCAGTCTATCGATAAACGTTATCGGAGTGATCGATAAGACGTTTTCAAGGGAGACAACTTTGCCGATAAGACCGGCCAAGTTACAGAAATGTTCCGCATGCCGTAAAGAATGGCCTTAATTGCAATAATTTATGTGTGATATAACTAAGGATAAAACAAGAGTTTCGGTGGCTTCTTTCGACAAATATTTTCGAAAGCTCTTAATGCTAAAATAATTCAGCATGGAAATTTTACATTTTCTTTTGATATGCCTAAACGGTCTTTGAACGTAAGTGACTCATCCAATTAAGCACCAAGATAATACATGTAACATATAGCCACATATATTGATTTCTGTAGTGTTACACTTATTGAGCTGGGCACGACTTCCAAAAAGTATGAACTCTGTCTATTTGTATATGATAATAATTAACTGTTATCTAGTATGCAAATAAAAGCTATACATTTCAGTAAGCTGTTCCGTATGTAATATATAGAAATGAAAATGACAAAGGGTAATAACTCTGCTGGGAAAACCGTACGCCAAAATATTCATATATATACGCATGTTTTCACATCATTACTAATGTCTGTAAACGTTTGAAGGAAATCCGGCACAAACAAAACTCGTATATGCCATGGTTGTGCACGTAATTAAGATTTCAAAAACTGCTTCCCACACTACCCCTTTGTGAGGTCAAAAGTCACGGGGATATCCACACTGGATTTTGACCTTTTGGGTGACATTTCTGTGATCACAATGATTCCATATGGCTTTTCTTTACTTTTGAGAAATTCCAGGACAAATGGCAAAGTTTGTGTACAACTCCTTTTTTAAATGCTCATATAAATAACAACAAAACAATGTTATAAACATTTTAGCAGTCAGTATGGCACAATTGTCCTTAAAATTATTTCAACAATATAAAACAATAGATCAACATGTATTGAAATGTACGCAAAGAAACAAGTAACCTGCATCATCAACAGTTCAACGCTTTGCTGATGGAGCTACCTGGACGAGACCCTTTGCACTGTCTTAAAACGAATATTAGACAATAAAAAGAACAAAGATATTTTTCGCTATGATCCCTCGATTTGTAGACAAAGTTTTCCAATCCTAAACTTATGGTATACTTATGAAATATGCAGATCTATGAGATCACAGCGTTGTTATGGTAACAGTGATCAATACGTGGCAAACTATTCAAAGGAATTAAATGATGTCATTAAGGTAATGAAGTGGTGATAAAACTACTACTCGAGAATGTTGATGTAGAATAGCAAATAACTTCAAAATAAACATAAATAGACCAAACCAATGCAGGAAACGTAGATTTCTCTATTATTTATGTTTTTGTTTGAACTAGATGTGTTTATTCTGATTATTTTCGTCCGGGCTTAATTGAAGGTACGAAAGTCCACGATAGAAAGCAAAGAGTTACCTAATTTCCACTGTTGAAATATGCAAAAGTTTCTTATTTATTAATTTCAAATGTGAAAGCAATAACGTTTTAACATGCTAACACCCGAGCACTTAAGTGAACCACTTTTAGAGGGTCGGTCTATTTTAATACGTCACTCATCACAATGTCACGTGATGAAAGAAATGAATAAAAGGGTTTAAGCCTCAGGAATTTCACTCTAAACACCGTGTTTACGGTCACGTGTGAATAAAGGCAACACGTGGACCAACACAAGTAAAAAGTACTCTTGCTTAATGCCCTCAATAAACCTCCAAGCAGTATATATTGCGACAAACGGTCATCGTTCATAAAGTGCCCGTAGTTAGGTATTAATATTCATACAAGTCTTAAAATATTATTTTGCCACATATTATTTCAAAATAATAAAAATCTTAATAAAAGTGTTATATAGTATAACACTCGGGACACATCGGCCAATTTCTAACTAGCCTTGGATCTACAAGCTTTCTAAGCACGATATTCATGAGCCTATAATGCTTGTGATGCGGCTACCGATTTAGTACAAAACATATCACCGCTAAAGAACTTAATTCTTACAATAACAATGAACAAAGGATGTCCCAATTTTTTATCGTAGAAATTCCTTCAATTAAAATACATGTAATAATCAATAAGAAGTAAATATTTGAGACAAAAATTGGTCTTCTTAATAAAGAGATCCCATCATCGAATCGTGTAATATGAAAAAATAAATTGAAAAAAATACGGATTTAAGATGAGGTGAGGGTCTAAATAGAGAATTGATCTTAAAGTTGGTAATGTCGTAGATACACATATTGTCAGGATAGTGAAGAATACGAATCATACATTCCATATTGAACACCCCTTGTATATAATCGATCAAAATAAATTGAACAAGGGAAGGATGCAAGACGAACTCCAGATTTTGTTATACGTTTTAATTCCGGATGTTCGCGCCTCCAGTGAAAGTAATTATTAATGTTAGAAAGTTAATTGTCTCTCACGGCGATATATATGCTCTAGTGATTTTCTAATTTGGTCTTTAGATGTGCATAAAAATCAGTCCAATTTATTCCTAATTCTTGCTATTTAGTTGACTGTGTGAAAAACAATTATCTGTGGTTAGTCTGGAGTTTAGCCACATTTAAGAGTTTGGAATAAAACAATTAATTAATACATTGTGGAAGATAATGAATAGTTTCTTGTTACTAACTACTATCTTTGTCGGCAGCAGCAGAGTTCAGGGTGAGTACTAGATTGTCAATAATGTTTTATATTTCTGAAGTATTTATCTTCATATTTGTAGAAATTAAAAGTTTCCAATTAAATATGCATACTGTTTATGATTATCTTGTTTATCGTCAATTTGACAAGTTTGGAGAGAGAGAAGATACAGGAGAACCTGGAGTTCATTTTTCTACTCTTATTTTCGAATATTTTCCCCTGTTATTTATCGGATACAAGCCGCACCTGTTTCCTGTGTTTTTTTTATTACTGTCCTCGGCTCGTTAGTTGGGACAGGGACACAGAAAAGCATCCCTGAGATATCGGAAACCCTATCACCAGACCAAAGATACACCCCTATTCTCAACGTACTTACAGAAGTATATGTATCATTATCAAAATGGGTATCTTTATTGCCTTAATACGCTAAAACGTAAAAATATCTGAAGTCATTTACAAAAATTAGATATCACACAAAAGTCATGTTCATGTACTTTCATAACAAGGGGAGAACAAATCTAACCGAACGCGCAACAATAGTGCTTTATTAGGCCTACTATAAACTTGGTAGGTACTTAAAGAAGCCCCGATGGTTCAACCACTTTCGCAGTTTGGTCAGCACCTGGGATGGAGAGCGCTATTCCCGTTCCTGTTGCCGATAGACAAGTTATGATTTTTTTGCCCGTTCGTTTTTGGTTTCGTTTTTATTGTATTTATTTTATTCTATGTACAGTAACTACAATGTATTTATAAGTGAAGCAGTATGCATACTATGTCTAAGGATGTAGGTACCCTGTCTTTCGCTACTGAAATTGTAATATATAACATTCTGATAATATGTTTGTCAGTAATTCTATACGTTAAGCAGATTTGATATTAAAAAAAACATTTCAGCAAAATGTAATTATTGTAATTTCAGATTATCTCTTGTAGCATGTATCGATAAATATATGTTTTTTTTTACTTCTTTGCTGTTATTAGAATGTGTTTCATTATTATTGTAACTATGATGTTCTTAAGTTGGTAAATAGCGATACATAGCTTACGTTTACTTGTCATCTGTATACCGACTATAAGTAAAGTCGAGCTTCATTTTGAAACATTGAGAAAAATTAGGAATCCGCTCCGAAAATGCAGACGAAAAGGATCAATGTTATGAATACATGTCTTAAAAAGATATTGGCTCAGTGAGACAGTAATGTACTGAAATTCATTCTTTGGCATTTATTTTCAGCCTCTCTGCTTTCAAAGAAATGGACCCGTAATACATCACTTGATGGCTATGAAGAACATCCAAAAACAAACGAGACAGCTCAAAGTATTGTCCATTGCAGTAAAATGTGTCAGAGTTTATCGGGATGTCTGTCTTTCGTCTACAATCCAAATCAACTGACAAGCAATTGTCATCTCCACAATAAGACGTTTACGAATCATTCTCAGATGACGCTGTCAAAAGATACAACATATTACTTTACAAGTAAGCACAGGATAATTTGTGATACACTGTTATGCAGTTCTACTGAATGTTCTTTTGTAAAATCGGTTGCACTTCTGGCAGCACATACTTACTAAAATTGTCACATATAAATTTCTACAAATGTTGCAAAAAGATTCAATATTTAAAAAATTAACTGTATCAATCCACCAGTACGCTATCTATTTATATCCAAATTAGTTTTTATTTGCAAAGATTTGGATAATAATGGAAAACAATATCAATTCCAAAAATACCGTAACTGAAACGAAACTTTCATGAAAAAGATAAGAAAATAAGTATGCAGCTTTGGCAACGAACACACGCACGCACACTTTTATGTGCATTTTAAGAAACACATACTTTTCGTACATTAAACATTGTTAGCTGTTCTAGACTGATTGTAACCAGGTAGTTTTATTTATACAACTACCTGTTGTAACATAGAAGTTATATGGGTACTGACTACTGACCTCACTAATTATTTGTTTTATACAGAGAATAGCCAACTGGAATTTCACTGTACTTTCGAGTTTTATAAATACAGATTTTTTAGTCTTTTAAATCAAAAGGATGAACATATAATTTTATTCAATTTCTGCGCGACGAAACTAAGTTCTTGAAGCACATCCTCATCATTCTCTGAAGCAATATCCTGTAAAGATACTTGTAAAAACAATACACTTCTTACAAATAATAAACGATATGTTGCGACAAATCAAATTCCTGACTCAATGAGTTTTCGATATATTGCATAAGTCACTTAAATGTGCATATCTGCGGAACTAGACAATTGAACCAAATTTTCTGCTTTCAGGTATAAGTGACTGCGATGAAGCCTTTACGCTGGGGTTTGTGAGTTCTGGAGTGTATATCAGCAATCTTGATGGCGGACAAGTGGATGTTCGATGTGACATGTCTCCTGATACCGGTGGCTGGATAATAATACAACGACGAATGAATGAAAGCGACTTCTACAAAACTTGGAACGAATACAAAAATGGATTTGGCGATTTAAACGGCAACTTTTGGTTAGGGAACGAAATTATATGGGCATTGACTCAAACTGGATCTTGGAAGTTGCGTATTGATCTTACATGGAATCATACACAGAGTGGATACGCGGAGTACAATACCTTTGTAATTGGTAATGAAGCATCAAACTATGTGCTTTCCATAGAAGGACATACTGGAAATATAGGTGACAGTCTTACCTACCATAATGGGATGCCATTTTCTACTAAAGACCGGGACAATGATCTTGATGATAGGAGGAACTGTGCACAATTTTTTCACGGAGCATGGTGGTATGATAGTTGCCACAGAAGTAATTTGAATGGTGATTATGGAAATCAAGAATATGGTATCGGACTTAACTGGGAGAAATGGAAAGGTCACGGTGAATCCATGTCGACGACAGAAATGAAAATAAAGAGAATCGCTTAGTATTTCCATCTTGCAATCATGAACCAACGTATACATACAAGTATAGCAGTTCAATCCGAGAGCCATGTTAAATTCAATATTTATATTGATTTCATTTCCATGAAATTAAATTTCACTTCAATACCAGTACTACCATATTGTATTGACGATTTATTTCCAGCATACTTTCATTTTTTTCAGTCGTGAACAATGGACAATCGTATGCATTTAAAGTTATACGGACGCTTTACACTAAAATGTAATGTTATATTTTAGAAATTAGTAGATTTCAGATACTCAAAGACGTAAAGAAACTACATTGAGCTATATTCATTTCAAAATGATGGGGTCTTCTAATTGTCTTATCTTTACTAAGATGTTCAGAAAATACAAATTCAAAAACAGTTTATTTTAGGCATGACATGAGGATGCCAATCTTCTACTAAAACTTTTATTAAACAAATATCGATAATAACGTCATATAACTAAAATAACTGAAATACTCTTCAAGATCGATTAGTAATGATATAATCATAGTTAATGTTGATTTAGTCGTTTTGTTTTTCATTATTGTTTATCTTATTTCCCTTTTTGATTTTCTTAAATGCTGCGAAAGATAAAAAATGTATCTCTTCAGTAAACAGAGAATAAGAGATACTTGACTTTCCTCTCATGATTCCAATGTTCATGTATATATGATAATATCCAAATGTTCTAGGCACGCTTCAAACAAGATTTTAGTAAACTTTCCATCAAAGATAGAAGCTTCGAAAAGTAGTTTTACTTTGATATCATTCTAAATATAGAGTTATAATGTATTACAACTGTATATAAAATATGACTGTATTAATATTACCCTAGGGACATCCAGAAGAAAGAAAATGATAATATAATCAAAATAGTACGCTATTCTATGTGGTATGTTTTACTACTTATTACATTGTGTATGTGTTTGTATGTCTGTATGAGTGTTTGTTTTCCTTTATTGCAATATCAATATCCTGCTTTTTAACATTGCTTTCTATATTTTTTCTGAAATAACTGAAGATACAAAATCTAGTCTAAATAGTTTATCTTTAAACTGCAGAGTTTAAGGAAAATATAGTGCATTTTTGGAGATGGGGGTTAATTAAATAAGATAAATCTTGATATTGTCATATGTGTGTATGTATGTTTGAGTATTGCTTTCTTTGTTGTTGTTTGTCACTTATATGTTTTTGTTGTTGCTGTTGTTCATATTTTGTATTCCTAATATTATAATACTATGAAAAAATACACATTATATAAATTCACCGAGGAATGTGCTTCGACCCACAGTGGTTAAGTGACAGCTCAATTAAATGGGCTATCATAAAAGGATGTCGGACATGCTGAATCCGATTTGAGACCTTCAGCATTTTTTAAGCTTACTTTGATATTATTCTAAATATGTAGTTACAATGGATCATATAGAATTATGATAGCACCAATTTTGATGACAATGTGATATTCAATAATGAGAATCCCTACAAATTTTCGAAAGAAAATCTTTTTTTTATTAGCTGAAGGAAAAATGTGCTTGAACTATTTTTGATACAAATAGATATGGATATTGTATATTATCTCCCTTTAATGAGGAGCTTCATAAATTATTGGATCAATGATACATTACAAGACAAATAATAGAATTAGTAATGTAACTGATTATAAAAATGTTTTCTTTATTTTAGTGTCATCCTTATTGAAAGGGCCAGCCAAGTTGGCTTATGAGACACCAATGTTTTGTTCGCACAGCACCTCCCCGAATTCCTTCTTCTTTGCCGGACGCCTGGCTGAGCTGGGCCTACGGTAACCATTATTTAAGTAGCTGGCGACTCACCAACCGTCCGCATCATTTCTAACCCAGTTTCCATTGTTGGGGTTAGAACCTTCGATCACACCCTTACTACTTGGTCACGTTTTCGGTTATTGTGTAATTCTATCAGGTAGATGATTTAAAACAACAAAACTATGTCTTTTTATAAGAATAATTTTCTTACCTAATGATTTCTTGAATATCATGTATATATATTTATTGTGTTGTTGTACAATGGAACAATTTTATCTATCAAGTTTATTACTTTGTGTATGTATTTCATACTATTTGTATGTCTGTATGAATGTTTGTTTTCTTTTTTTTGCAACATTAATATCCTGCTTTTTAAACATTCCTTCCTATTTTTTTCTGAAATAACTGAAGATAATTACATCTAGTCTAGATATTTTATCTTTGAACATCAGAGTTTCAGGAAAACATAGTGTCTGTTTAGGGGAGAGGGGGGTGGGGTTAATGAAATAATCTTGATGTTGTGATATATGTGGGAGTGTGTACGTTTGTTTGAGTATGGCTGCCTTTGTTGTTGTTTGTTTGTCACTTATATGTTGTTGTTTGTTTGTCACTTATATGTTGTTGTTTCTTTGTTGCTCATATATTCTATACCCGAAAATTTTATCTATGAAAAATACGCATTTTGTAAAATCAAATGAATGTGGGATGAGCTTCGGCCTACAATTTTTATTTGACAGAGCAAAAGATTGGCTAACCAAAAAAGATGTCCAGAAACCAGTTTGAAACCTTCAGAAAATTTGTATATTTTTAATGTACTACGCATTATTAATTTGATAAGAATTTCAGTATGAAATATTGTACAAAATCTTTCCTTAAATATTTGAATTAAAAGTTTTCTTATTATGTATGTGTACAGTTTTGTTTTCATGGTCGGTAATGTGTTTTTGCAGAACAACAGACATGAACTAGTTGAAATGAGAATTGCCCTTATTGACTAATGATGATACAGTGTTATCACTCATTATGTTACGGAATTATCAGTTGTTTTGTACTATCAGAGGAGCTTGAGAATATCGGTGTTTAAGCGAGCAATGTTAGTAGACAACAAAGGAAACACATTTACTAGAATAAACTAAAATGTCATGTTACTTTTTATATCAGTTTATTCAGAAGATAACATTTTAATACAGCTAAGGAAAATAAATCCCGTTAAAAGGTCATCAATAGGAGCAGAAGAAACGCGACTTTTAACCACATATGATCTTCATTCAGATCTTTCTTGGTCTATTATTTCAATTACTAGTAGTGTCAAATTGTGTGACAATGTTTCATAAGTGACATTACTCACAGTTAGCTGTTAAATCTTGTTTGGCTGCATTAATAGCACGCCCAAGGTTCGAATGTGTTAAAGCCATACAATGAATGGGTAGACAATCTTCCAATCCAGATAACTACGTCCATAAAGAGATAATAGACCAACCAAGCCGATGATATTCGAAACCAGAACGAGGCATATGTGTCATTGTTGAAGTCTGATCAAATACACAGTACATTTAGCCATTGGTCAACGCCTCTAATCTTATAATCATCAACATGCATGTCATATTAGAGAATAGTTTTTTTTAGATATTTGGAAAATAGGATTTTAGTGCTAAGGAAACAAAAGACAGATACTAATAAATATGGAATGATAAGGGCTGGCGATTTTAATAAAGCCCTCTCAGAAATGTGATATTCATTTTATTATAATAAATATTTCATAAAAATATAAAAAGAAAAATATGATGTCGCAACATTTTAATATTATAAGGAATGACACTACATAGACTATCCAGCTTTTACTAGCGCTTTAAACTCAGTTAACGAAATTTTGGATTAATTAAAAGTGTAGCACAATACCTGCACCTACAGGTATCGTTTGTAGACCTCTCCGGGGGTGACTCTCCGGAAAGTAAACCAACAGGGGCACTACTGCACGGCTGTAGTGGGCAGCTTCACTAAGTGACTGGGTCAACAAGAAATAGTTGCAACACACGCGCTATTTTCAATCTCTTTTTTATTCTCGATAACCAAAGAATAACATATGATCTAACGTACACTATCGTGACATAACGTAGAATAGCGAAGAATAGCGTAGAATAGCGGTTATCTGAAAGTTAAACATTTATACTCTCAGTAAAAAACATAAAAATACAAACAGCAAATATACAATGTCATACATACAAGAATTAACAAACAATAGAAAATAACAACAAAGAATTGTGGGAATCCTGCATCTAGTTATGTTAACAAATTAATTACTTAATTGAAAAACATATTCATTCACATTAACAGTAAAATGTACTTAATACAGAACAAAATTATTTAAACAAAAATAATTCCTCCGAACGAAAGCAAATAAACAAAGTAAACTTACTGAACAATAATATCTGTGCCCAAACGTAGTGAAATGAAATATACAAAAAATCGAACTTTACTTAACGAATTCTAGAAATCAACTGCGCTGTGGCAAGGCGGCAAATTTCGCATTTTTCATACAATTATTATATCTAGGGACAGATTTGACCAACCAAAATACAGGAATCGCCATCTAACATGTAAACTCAAACTTTCATTTTCTAAATATGGGTGACACTCTTCTCTTGTGGCCCCTAAAGCGTTGGCAGGTACCTGACCTCAGTAAAAATAACAACCGCCGGACAGGCTGACATGATTTATGGCCATCAAAGGAATATTACCGTTAATTAGAACCAGCACTAGCATTCGGAGTCTGCAACAAAAAGTATTTGAGTACAAGAGTTGAATCTACAATCTTGAAAAGATTTTATTAAGAACAACCTGTAAAAGGGAAAATTTAATAAACAACAATCTGTTTGAACTGTAAGCGCATCATTTCTGCGCAAGTATTATTAATTTATTACAATGTGTTATTAAGAATTAATGCCCGCTCAGGTATAGGCGACTTTAGATTGGAAATGGTATAATAATACACAATTCCTGCTTACTGTAACAATTTACTCATTGACACTGTTATAGTACTTACCAAGATTCAAGACTTATTCAGAACATCAATTATATAACAATACATAAAATTGTATAGTCAGTATACAAGGTGACATCTTCACCATGCTTGTTGACAATGATAACATGCTTGCTAGAAGTTAAAACTTGCGTGCTGTTTAGACCCTGATATCAATTATCATATTTCATTTTGCTGTTTTATCGTGCACTGTAGCGTTATAAACTATTTTAACATTCAGGGACTGTATATAAGCATTACATAGTTACAATGCTCCCACAAAAACACGACGTGACCACACAATATGAAAGATACAACCAATCACTAAAAAGTTAAAAATAAGCATAGTGTTAATTGCAAAATTGCATCATGATACCAGTGGGCGCACGTTCGTAGTTCGTGTTCGATAGGTAGTTTTCATGTTGAACGTCTTCTATTATTATTTTATTATATATTCTGAATTTATTTGAAATGTTATGTAGAATCTGTAAGGATTGAATCATACTTAATACGGGAGTCGCCTCTCTTATTTCATTGATATGACGAAGCTTAACCGAACAATTCAAACTATACAAAATATTGCTAATGGTTCTGATCATCGTATATCATGATAAAAAGTATTTCTTATCAAAGATGACAATATTTAGAAAAAAATTAAAAAAATTCAGATATGAATAGGACTAAATACTGGCATATAATGAGCAACTGTGGTGGGGTTTATTTGTTGTATTGATCAATCCTGATATAGTTTACATCAATCAATTTACATAACAAGACAGAAACAATACAAAACTCATTTGCCGATGTTTAATAAGTTACTTGCAGACAGATTCTAAGACTCACATAAAGAATGTGAGAACATAAATCTTAGTTATCAGTTTGATAACATGACAATTAATAAATTAACTGAAAATGAGAAATCTTCCTTAGAGGGGAACTTAGAATATGTTGAAATGTGGTGTGTACTTAACGTATGGGGCTTGGTTAAAATCGCTAAAATAACGTAAAATGAAATTTTACGTATTTACAAAGATTAAATATCATACTTTAATACCAAGCAACAAAAATTTCTAACCGAATGCTCAAAAATGGTGTTTTATTGCGGTAAATACTGCATCATTTTATCGACTTTCCCTTATCAGCTTTAAACATCTCTAACGTAATGTGTATGTATTGGTACGATATGATACTATTAATTCATTAATGACAAAAAATTGTTATAAAATATCTTACTAGACATCAAACATGGGCGTGGTTTCAATTATTGAACCGTAAACGTAAGCGGTTTTGATTGGCTATCAAAATTGAATGGGGTGCGTCAAATTCGTTGATTTCATGAGACGATAATGATCCGACACTTTAATTGTTAATTGCTCAGCTTAAAAACACAGTAGGTGTCATTTTCGAATTAATTAACATTGTCGTCTTATTTGACAACGGATTTCAAAGCGGTTTTCGGAATTTGGTAGATGAAATGTTAATCTAGGGATCATTGCCTCAGATTTTTGATACTTGTTTTCACTATTTATCTATGGAGTATTACGTAATAAACAGCGGTGTTCTGGGCACGGAATTTCTTTAAAGTCAAGTATCTAAGGAACACAGGACGTTATAAAAACTGAGTCACAGTTGCCTGCTTTATACATTTATAGTCATTTAAAGGCTACTTGTTGTAAAATATTCCTATACACTGAGTAGATATCGTTGTTCAAATATTTGTAAATTACGTGCGATATTGGTTTAAAGAAGACCAATCAAATGTAATATTTGTTTCAAATTACTTGCAATGCACTTTATACAGTGGGTTTATTTTAGTATATAATTATGGTTTAGTTCTTAAATCTATAAATTGGTGAAACTTAATTTTACCTGACATCCAAGCCAGATACTTAAAGAAAATGTCTAATAACTCCTCACCTGGTAATACAGGTTTTACTGCAGCATTCTATAAATTTTAATGGTCCCAAATTGGAAACTTTCTTGTCCGTTCGATTAACTATTTTTTTATTGGAGAATTATCGGTGTCTCTAAAACACGGGGTAATAACATGCATTGCGAAAGATAATAAAGATAAATTATATCTAAAAAACTGGAGGCCAATTTCTTTATCAAATACTTCTTACAAAATTGCTTCAGCATCAATAGCAAACCGCATACAAGGAATACTTAAACATATTATCAATGAGGACCAAACTGGATTTATACTTGGTCGTTTCATGGGAGAAAACGTTAGAACAAGTTATAATATAATGTACTCTACTGAACAATTACAGACCCCAGCAATGTCACATCTAGTAGACTTTTTGCTACAGCATTTCATTCTTTATCTTGGAATTTTATGGAAAAATGCCTTAAATTTTTTAACTTTGGAGAAGGTCTTATTTCATGGATAAAAATGTTTTACGAAAATATACAATCGTGTAATTGTTAATGAACAGATGTCAGATTGGCTCTATGTACATCGTGGATGCAGACAGGGAGATCCCCAGCCAGCATCACTATGTCGGCCCGACGTCGGCTAAAGAGCGGATTATCGGCTACATTTGCCAACGTCAATCCAACATTGGGCCGACGTAGGTGGATTTTTTAAAAAGTGTGTATTACACTTAGGGTTAACTTATTCAAGTTCGAACCTATTCTGTAGACATGAATATGTAAAATATAAATGAAAAACACGATGAATCTGACTATTTACATTCGTTCAAATCTCAATATCAAGTAGATGTCGGATTGATGTAGGGCCGATGTAGACGAATGTATTTTGTCATCAATGAGTTATTAACTGTTTTTACATAATCAATGAGGCAAATGAAAGAAGTGAAGAAGCAAAACATTAATTTTGCATTATGATGTAAGTATTCATTTACATTTTGAAATATAATTATTATCTTGGCTTATCTTAGATAACTTGTAACACGATTTAAGTATCTAGGTCAACCGCCTGCATTAGTCATAGTGCTGACCGCCATATTTGAATTTCTTGAACTAGTGTCAGCAGCAGGTCGGATAGATTTCATGAAAAGAATAAGTTTTAGTTGCAAGAAACATGTCAGTGAGTTTGGAAAATTACTTTAGAAGGCATACATCAACAACATCGGGTGGATATTGACAGTAAAGTAATTATCTTGGGAACTTATTTTAGCTTGTTGCTTTATTGTCATATGTTTTCGCGACTGTCTATAACAAAAGAAAATTGCTCATGTTTCTAATTTTATGTTTATGCAGAATATCTACATTCAAGGAATTTTATGTTATTCTTTTTATTTCATTGTTTTACCATAATATTAATGGTTTATTTACATCAGAGACCAATGACCAATATGTAAGCATGAAGACTAATAATTAAATTTAAAATTATTTGTAAATCTTTGTGTAAAATTACTCTTATTTCCATTTGTCTCCTGTTTTAGCTCCAGACCAGCAGATTTTCACAACTACAGTATAAAAAAAGATGAAGCAGAACTGGTTTTTGAAGTACAGAAAGTGCACTAAGTTGCTAAATAATATATTAAACATGATTGATTGGAGAAAATTAAGCACTTAGAGGATTCAAGGAATTACAACTTTTATAAAATGACAGGTATGTGGGGCTTGTATGGTAAATTTATATAATTAGACATTAAACTTTCAACTGCTCATATTAATTTATTCTGTATAAATAATGAATGCATAAATAATTATTATGAAAAGTTCTAATTATAAATGATATTTTGAAATATATTGATGGAAATAAGATCTACCTATAGATAGACTCTGATAGGAGTATACAAGTATACCGGTAACTCATGTCATTGTTCTGTTAATGTTGGTAATTTTTTAGTATGACTAAATATCATAGATTGTTATAAGGTACATGTTTGAAATACAATGAATATATGTTGTTTTTGAATTTGATTTTATATTTTACAGGTCAACTATCAGGGAAGGATAGCAAAGACACAGCATGGCATACACATGTATTTAGTAATTAGTCCCCAGAGAGTGTGTCGGAATATACAATGGCTATGTTGCAAGTTGGCAATATACTAGTAGCATTCATTGTAAGTTACAAATGTAATTATTTTTACATATATATATATCTTGTATACAACAATTAGACATTCAAGACATGAATTCAATTTTAAGCTTGATTACTCTTAGTTGCGGTGTGATATATTGTATTTTGTTAATTTGCTGGGATATTCACCAGCCCGATCAGCTTAGTTGGTAGAGCAAGAGGTCGCGGGTTCGAGCCATGCATCGGGTACATTATTTTCCTCTTCCTATTACATTTGATGCCGTTAGTAAGAGACAAGCCTCGAAATCCTAGAGCAAAGGCTGGTTTAGTCGAAAGAACCTGTGTTTGTCGCAATTAATTTATATTAATAATTTTGAATAAAAGGGATGGAGGAATGTGGCGGTGTGATACATTGTATTAATGAATTGGTTGGGATATTCACCAGCCTGATTAGCTCAGTCGGTATAGAGCATCTGACTTGCAAGGGTTTGGGCACTCGCATTGGGTACATTATTTTCCTCCTATTACAGCAGTATGATTTAATTTGGACCTAATTATGTACATGAAATAGGAAATTATTTGGCTAATTGCATTAGTTAAAGGAAATGAATTGTGCTTATTGTATGTTTTTAAATACTGTGTTATCAATTTATTGATTAATTATATTGTAGCTGAAGCTGTACAAAGGACAATTCAAAGTGTTTAGGAAGCTGATGTTAAGGTGGTGTTGAGAGAGTGCCTGTGTAACAGCAGTGACAAGGGATGGTGGAAAAAGAAGAGAAAAATAATATTAATCTACTATAAACTATTACATGAATGACCAAAATGAACTTTTATAGTGTTTTTAAGTTTTTGGTTAAGACTTTTGGAAGATATATACAGTGTATTTTTTTAATTTGATAGGATTAGTAATTTTGTATTTGTTTATGTATGAGTATGATTAATTGTGTGAATAATTAACTTTAGAAGTGCCAAATAGTACATTATCACTGACCACATTCATATTTTAAACATAGGATTTGTAGAGTAATGAAAATCAAAGTTATGTATTGATTTCTTATTGTATTTTTCATTCTTCATGTAATTGGCTTTCATTTTAGCTTAATTTCAAACATGAAATACATTAAATAGTAGAAACATAGCTAGAATTTGAATATAGTTTTTATCATAAAGGGTCAGGGACTCTATTCCAGTTCATACCCTATGAACTTTCAAGAGAAAGCAAAAACAGCTTCATTAAGACTCATGTATATCATTTTTCTACTATTATTTTTTGCCCCATAATTAAACAATTAAGCACTTTTTTTTTTAAAGAAAGAGAGCAATATTAATCTATCCTTAGTATTAAACCTTAAATTTTACTTTGAAATAATTTCTATTACATGGAAGGAGTGTCCAGTCCCTTAATTAAGATGTACATGATCACCATGATGCTGATTAAATAAATATAGAAAATACTCTATTTATTTTGTTATCTTAATGAAAGATGATGACCTGTTAAAAATATATATATAACAAATATATGAAATAACTTGTAGTATCTTTGTAACCAAACTCTCTCACTAGGGCTAGTTTGATTGTTTCCTCACATGACAGCAGACTATGATCCATGTATGAACAAGTATGTGTTTAAACAATGTTTATCTTACTAGCTTCTGTTCGCAGTAGGTCTATACCAGTATTTAGGGGTCATGAAAGCGATTCCTGGAATACCGGTTTCACATCGTCAGAACATCGGATACATGTCGGAGAAATCCTGTCGGGCCGACATCGAGCCGCGTTGCAAATTTAAGGCAGGCCGATGTCGAAACGATCAAAATGCCGATGTAGGGCCAACATTGATGACAATATCGGCTTGATGTCGGGCCGATATAGGTTTGCTGGCTGGGTCCTTTATTCCCCATATCTTTCTATCATTTGTGCGAAAAAATCTATCATTATTAATAAAGCAAAATAAGAATATAAAAGGGGTAACCATTCCTTGGCGTCATGGGTAAAAAATCAAATTTTCTTCGTTTGTTATGAAATGTTACACAATGATAGTATACAATGGTAGTACTCTACGTCATCGAGCACCTGCTAATGGATACACATCGTACACTTTTTTTGACAACATCTCCTCGACTCAGAATTAGATTTAATTATTTCTGCATGAAATCGTCAAATTGTTATAAAATGATATCGCGCACCAAGGATTTACTGTTGCATATTATGTTTTCGTGAAAATGGTTTGTAGGAAGTCTCTTTAGTAAAGGCCTGAAAACGGGATAAGTTTTAACTCGTGCGTGATACGGTCCGTACTTTTCTTAAAGCCATAAAACATGACAAAACTTCTTTATCTCATTTTAACCGAGTGTTTATGGTGTTTCTTACTTGTTTTAGAATATCTAGCTTCAGAAGGCAGTTTTTCTCATATTGTTGTATAAAAAGAAAGTTGTACCACCCGGACTTAATGTAAGAAATGATACCACCCGTACCCAGAATATTCAACAATTTCTTTTGGAGTTAATTTTGTTCACATACTCTTGTAATGATATTTTGTATGCGTAATTTCATTTTAGTTTTTAAATAAATCGTGTACTGTAAAATGATTTAATTTACATATGATTTCTTCTATTTCTTCGATTATTTTCTGATACGGTATATTTTATACCAATCGTTTAAGAAAGCTTGCATGGTCACGTAACATTTGTCAATGGTAGCCCTTATGGGCTCAAAACTTCAATTGTTTCAGTATAAAATTAGCCGAAGAATTATTGGTACTTACTCTCTCGTATTTAAAATGGGTTTGGGAGCGATGATCTATGTTTATTCTGCAAATCTTCCTCAGAAACAATTGCACATATATTATTGTATTGTAATACAACACAAGTCTTTTTTAAGAATGCACAGAGTTGGATAAATACAAACTGTTCTAATTTGTTTGTAGAGTGGACAAAATATGATTTACTACTAGGAGGTAGAACCACAGAAATTGTTCTTAATAAAGTAATATTTACTGCCAAATACTATATCTATCAATGTAAAATGAATAATACTTCTCCAAGTATTGGGGCATATAAAAGACAACTAGTATCATGTTACAAGACAGAAAACCTTAACGCATTAAAACATTCAGTATGTGGAATTTCATAAAAATCTGGGCTCCATTAGAAGCAGTAACACAGGCATGGAACAGATTGGCAAATACATAATTATTCAACATCTATTGTACAATGTTTTACCTATCTTATGTACAAGATTTCCTCCTTAGAGTATCTTCTTACTAGGATTATTTTACTTTTAATAAAGAAAAAACAGCCATCTGAAACCTTCCTTACCTTTTTTCAATTCTTTTTCTTTTTATAAAAAGCATCACTAGAATATTAACATAAATGTCATTATTATGTCAGAGCCATATAAGTGCTCTGAAAAGTATTGAGTTGGTACTATATGTTGATAATATATTGTAACTTTGTCAGTGATATATTTAGTGTTGCAAATGTTTGCAAATATGTAATTAATGTTGCTCAATATGTTACTGTGTAGGTAAAACATTGCTATAATATGCATACTAATGTACTACTGTTTTTGTGCTAGGATGATACTATATGTTTAATAAAACTTTATCAGTGATATATACGACAATATTAAAAAAAATGATTTCAAATATGAATAGGAGAATACTAAGTCCTGATATAATATACATCAATCAATTTACATAGCACGACAGAAACAATACAAAACTCATTTGTCGATGTTCAATTAATTAATTGTTAGACAGACTCTAAGACTCACTATGTCTCACCATTTATCTGATATCAAACAAACTTTAGGAACAGATGAAGAAACGACGATAGTTTATCTATGTATTGATAAAGGTGGTAGAAAAAGAAGTCATAACCATGGGCGAACTTGTGTGGAATAAGGAACAACCGAAACAGGTTTTGAATTGAATAATGGGCATTAATTGTAAAATGCTATGAAACAGAACAAAACAAACACGAAAATGAAATTTAAACGAATGTATTCCCAATCAACATAACTGGGCGGCAACAGACCGTCACAATTAGGTGATGTTAGATATCATAATGAATTGTTATTTATTAATGATTTCATCTCAACATTAAATCGGGTTTCCAGTCCCAAAGGAAGTCTTAACATACGTACCAAAACTAACTACATGAACTCGCAGATAATATTGTAGTTTCCAAGGAGATCACAATATAGACGTCTAAATTCATTATGAATACGGCTCGTCAAATGTTTGATTTTTTTCTGTAATCACAATGAATAAAATATGTGCTGTAAGCTTTTGAGAAATTCTAAAACAAAAAAAAAGAATAATGAATTTATAAAGTTAGAATAGTTCATGGTTGAATTATTTAATAGGAATGACAGAGTTATCTAGTGTTTACAAGACTTAGTACAAACAGGAACTGCTGGGTCTTGCTGTTCGTACACCAAAAATGCGTGTGTCACTTGTAAAACCAATTGTTACTGAAAAGTCAAAGAAGAATGTGCGTTCACAAATGACCCTATAACGCGCGCGTCGGCATTTGTATGCCGGCTTTAATAAAAGGCTGTTAGTCTTTTATTGATGACAACGGTATTTCCGATTCGTCTGAGAGTTTAACTGAGCCTGTGCGTTGCCTTTCAAGTGAACATAACATGAGCAATACTTACCATTTCAGTTTGTTGACATTAGTTCCGCGATGTTTTCGGTTTTGACAGATCCCGACAGGGTCGAGCTGTCAAGATGACGAATAATTTCTGAGACCGAAATCGGCAGGTTTGGTAAATCATAACATGTGTATTTTGAGTTAACTAGCGGGATATTTCGTAAATATTTTACAAGGCTTTCATCAATTAATTTAGGCATTAAAATGATACCAATTTGATGCTATTTGAGACGCTTCCGTTCAGGGCATGCCCCTTTAAAATATTTATAATGTGAAATCAATATTATGTACTAAAACGGTAACACCAGAGGTAGTTCATCACTTTAAGAGGGTCGTTCTTGTTTTTAAATTACCAATAGGGAATCACTCTTGTTTGTTTGTTTCATTGAGCTTGACGCCCTTTTTCACAGGCAGAGTCATATGAGGCGGACAGATCATTTAACCATCGTTCCTTGGAAGAACCAGTAGACTCCCATCCTCCGTTAGCAACTGCCAACTTTCTCACATAAAGAGACAGCTGGGCTCGAACCAACGACCCTCTATCAGTGAGAGGTTACAGTCATTTGAAGTCAGCTACCTTACCACCCGACCACGGAATCGGGTACCGACACATTGTCATGTTTACAAAGAAATTAATGAAAAGGGTTTAAGCCTGAGGAAACCCATGGGAAACTTGTGTAAAACAGGTTACCACACTGACGAAGACATATTATATATCAATACACCAAATAAACCTCCACAACAAATAAACCTGCAGTACATTGCAGTACACAGTCCAGTCGTTCATTATATGCAAATTATAAATAATTAATATCATTAAAGTAATAAAATATCATTTTGCCAGAGATTTCTTAAAAAATACCAAAAAAAAGGTTTTATATAGAGTAACATTTGGGATACATCGGCTAATACCGAACTTCCGTCTATCCACGGATCTACAAGCTTACTAAGTTTGATATGCGTCTTCGTCTTGTATTTGTCATACGACCACTGATTGATTGATCTTGAAATATTTACGCAAAAACAACAAAATTCTTACAGTGGCATCTATCGAAGATTTTCCTTCAGTAAGAAGACCATATTTGGGACAAAAAATCGTCTTCAGAATAAAGTATATAATCACCGAGTCTTGGAAAATAGAAGAAAAAATTGCAAAAAAAGGTAAGAAAACAATGGAAACTTGTAATGAGGAGGTCTTACTACGAAAATGGACTGTAAATGTGCTAGATAAACATTATCTGGATAACGAAGAATACGAATTTCATTCCATATTGAACGTCCCTTGTATATAATCGATCAATAAACGTTGAACAAAGAAAAGATATCAGACTCCAGATTTTGTTATACGTTTGAATTCTGGATATTTGTCACAAGTGAATGCAATTGTTTAAATTGTAAAATCAAGGTGTTTTTTGTCACATCGATATCAATGCTGCGTAACCTTTTTAATTCAGTATTTAGATGTGTAGAAAAATAGCTGTTGCGAAATGATATTTTTTTATTGAGTATAACAGTATATCGTACTCATAGAAAATCATTATAATTTGTTAATAATTCTCGCCGTTTAGTTGATTTTGTGTAAAACTATTGTCTGTGGTCAGTCTAGAGTTTAGCCCTTATTAAAAGGTTTGAAGTAAAACAATTAATACATGATTTTCTGATTTGTAAAAAAATGAAGAGTTTCTTGTTACTATCTATGATCGTTGCCGCCATCAACAGTGACCAAGGTGAGTAGCTCTACTATATTGTCAATATTGTTTTTAAATTATATATGCATAATGTTCATATGTTCTTTAACGGCCCATTCGACAAGTATGGCCAATTCAGTGCCTCCCCAGAGAGAGGGAAACAGAGATACAGGAGGACCGAAATATTCCCTACTGTATCCTTTCCTGTTCTTTATCACGGAGAGCACCAATTCACGCCTTACTCTTTTCCTTTGGTTTTCTAAACACAGTACTCGACTCGGTAGTTGGGATAGGGACACTGAAAAGCATCACTGAAATATCGGAAGTAGGATCATTAGACCACTGATACACCTCTATTCTAAACGTACATCACAGAAATAAATGTAGAATCATTAAAAACAAAGTGAATGAACTTTTCGGCTTTTGAGATAGCTTTCAGTCATTAGCCAAGGAAATTTTTGATAACCAAGATTCCTGCATTCTGTCCTAGTTCATACTGTACAAACCAAGTATTGCAAAGTTTAGCAAGTAATCATCGCGTTAGAAGACATATTGCCATAGACGCGTGCACCGCGCAATCGGTTTAGACTCACAAATCCCGAGGTTGGTAGACCAAACGCGATTGAGCTAGACTGGCAGGCTTTATTTCAAACATTGAGGACAATTTGAAAATCGCTCCTTAAATGCAGACAAAATGATCAATGGAATGAATACATGTTTTAACAATGAAATGGGCTGAGTGAGACAGTATTGTATTAAAAATCATTCTTTGGCATTTATTTTCAGCCTCTTTGCTTTCAATGAAATGGACCCGTAATACGTCACTTGATGGCTATGAAGCACACCCGAGAACAACTAAGACAGCTCAAAGTATTGTTCATTGCGGTATAATGTGCCAGAGTTTATCGGGATGTCTGTCTTTTGTCTATAATTCAAATCAACTGACAACCAACTGTCATCTCCACAATAAAACATATACAAATAATTTAGAGATGGCGCTGTCAGGAAATATAACATATTACTATACAAGTAAGCACAGGATAATTTATGATACACTGTTATGCAATTCTACTGAATATTTTTTTGTAACATTTTGTTGCACGTTATACATGGTACTGTCTTGCAGCACGTAAGAATTAAAGCTATCACATATATTTTTACAAATGTTGCAAAGAATCAATTGAAAAGAATTCCGAATTCATCGGTACCAAAATTAGCATTGTTACTGGCGTAGTTTGTTAAAAGACACTGCAGAGAAATTTGAAGTGAACAAAAAAAAGCCGTGGTACTAAAGGGGAAATAATTTAATGTCTTTAGACAAACTGTGTCAGTAACAATGCTAATTTTGGAACCGATGAATCCGGAAAATGGTTGACTGGAACATAGGCTACATGGAAAATCGAAACATTTCAAAACTTTCGACGAAAAAAGACGGAAATACGATTTACCTTCGAACTCCCGGGCGCCGCCATCGTAACGCAATCAAAACAATGTACCACGTGATTATAGGCCTTAAGTACTGCATACTATTTTACATCGCAACACCAGAGTACGAGAGTTACTTAAATATTCATATGTAGAACTGATACCTATACATTGAACTATATTTTCTGCTTTCAGGTATTGGTGACTGCGATGAAGCCTTTGCGATGGGTTTTGTGAGTTCTGGAATTAATAGTATCAATCTTGGTGGCGAACAATTGGTTGTTCGATGTGACATGTCTCCTGATACCGGTGGCTGGATAGTAATACAAAGACGAATGAATGCAAGCGACTTTTACAAAACTTGGAACGAATACAAAAATGGATTTGGCGATTTAAACGGCAACTTTTGGTTAGGGAATGAAATTATATGGGCATTGATTCAAACTGGATCTTGGAAGTTGCGTATTGATCTTACATGGAATCATACACAGAGTGGATACGCGGAGTACAATACCTTTGTAATTGGTAATGAAGCATCAAACTATGTGCTTTCCATAGAAGGATATACTGGAAATATAGGTGACAGTCTTACCTACCATAATGAGATGCCATTTTCTACTAAAGACCGGGACAATGATCTTGATGATAGGAGGAACTGTGCACAAGTTTTTCACGGAGCATGGTGGTATGATAGTTGCCACAAAAGTAATTTGAATGGTGATTATGGAAATCAAGAATATGGTATCGGACTTAACTGGGAGAAATGGAAAGGTCACGGTGAATCCATGTCGACGACAGAAATGAAAATAAAGAGAATCGCTTAGTATTTCCATCTTACAATCATGAACCAACGTATACATACATGTATAGCATAGAGTTCAATCCAAGAACCATGAAAAATTCAATATTTATATTGATTTCATTTCCATGAAATTAAATTTCATTTCAATACCAGTACTACCATATTGTATTGATTTATTTCAAGCATACTTTCATTTTTTCAGTCGTGAATAATGGACAATCGTATGCATTTAAAGTTATACGGACGCTTTACACTAAAATGTAATGTTATATTTTAGAAATTAGTTGATTTCAGATACTACAGCTATATTCATTTCAAAATGATGGGGTCTTCTAATTGTCTTATCTTTACTAAGATGTTCAGAAAATACAAATTCAAAAACACTTTATTTTAGGCATGACATGAGGATGCCAATCTTCTACTAAAACTTTTATTGAACAAATATCGATTTACATAACGTCATATAACTAAAATAACTGAAATACTTTTCAAGATCGATTAGTAATGATATAATCATAGTTAATGTTGATTTAGTCCTTTTGTTTTTCATTATTGTTGATCTTATTTCCCTTTTTGATTTTCTTAAATGCTGCGAAAGATAAACAATGTATCTCTTCAGTAAACAGAGAATAAGAGATACTTGACTTTCCTCTCATAATTCCAATGTTCATGTATATATGATAATATCCAAATGTTCTAGGCACGTTTCAAACAAGATTTTAGTAAACTTTCCATCAAAGAAAGAAGCTTCGAAAAGTAGTTTTACTTTGATATCATTCTAAATATAGAGTTATAATGTATTATATAAAATATGACTGTATTAATATTACCCTAGGGACATCCAGAAGAAAGAAAAATAATAATACATGTATAATCAAAATAGTACGCTATTCTATGTGGTATTTTTTACTACTTATTACATTGTGTATGTGTTTGTATGTCTGTATGAGTGTTTGTTTTCCTTTATTGCAATATCAATATTCTGCTTTTTAACATTGCTTTCTTTTTTTTTCTGAAATAACTGAAGATAGAAAATCTAGTCTATATATTTTATCTTTAAACTGTCGAGTTTAAGGAAAACATAGTGCAATTTTGGGGAGGGGGGTTAATTAGATAAGGTAAATATTGATATTGTCATATGTGTGAGAGTGTGTATGCATGTTTGAGTATTGCTTTCTTTGTTGTTGTTGTTGTTTGTCACTTATATGTTTTTTATTGTTCATATTTTGTATACCTAACCTTATAATACTATGAAAAAATACACATTATGTAAAATCACCGAGGGATGTGTTTCGACCCACAATGGTTAAGTTACAGCTCAATTAAATAGGCTATCATAAAACGATGTCTGACATGCAGAATCCAATTTGAGACCTTCAGGGTTTACTTTTATACGTCATCTGACCTCATAAGTTCTAACCCAGGTTCCTTTGGGATTCGAACCTTCCATCTCCCGGTCCGAAGGCGGACACCCTTACCACTCGATACATGTTTAGTACTGATTATGTTCATATGTATCTTATTTTAGCATAATTACTGTCGCAGGGTGAATTCATTATATTTTTATATTTATCATACTTTATATCTTTGGCCACTTGTATATCAACTATCATTAACATCATCGTCATTAACTTTGTTTCAGTCCGGAATGGTACGGTCATATATATTTCTATAATGATCATACCATAATTCACTGCACTAGCGCGCTTGCCGTTTTGCCTTCGTTGGGTGAACACACGAAGCGTTGAGTAAACGTTGAATTTATAGCGTTTCAGGTAAAATTTGCATTGCGTTCTGTATGCCATTTGTTGTTGACTGTCATGTTTCGTATCATTTTATTTTATGTTTTGTACTTGTGACCAGGCACTTGCCGTTTAGCCTTCGTGGTGTGAAGACACACGAAGCGTTGAGTAAACGTTGAATTTATAGCGCGTTACATCATCTTTTCAGTATCTCTGACATAATTCCTTGAATAACACCCTCGGATACTATAGGGTCCGTAAAGAAGGTAACACTACTATCATGTAGATGTTTTAATACAACAAAACAAAATACATGTATGTCTCTTTTTTAAGAATAATTTTTTGCCCGATGATTCTGATTTCTTGAATGTTATAAATAGTTTAAATTGAATTTAAGCTAGTACGGTAGCAACTTTTTTAAAAATCATAGTACGCATAAAAAATGTGCATATTAAACAATTGACACCGAGAAAGAAATATCGGAATGGTTACAATAGATACAGATTTTCTAGTCAAATCGTTTTGCTTATTGAACATGAAAATAAAATTGTACTAGGTGTACGTTAATTATATTTGCTATTTATTTGCATATTGAAAGAATTCACCATTTGTGTTTGCATGTATTTTGCAAAAACTGTTTACTAGATCTAGACTTTTTAACATAACATAAAATTATATTTATTAAGTGTATTCCTAATATGTGTTTGTATGTTTGTATGAATGTTTCTTTTTCTTTTTTTGCAATATCAATATCCTTCCTTTTAAACATTCCTTCCTATTTTTTCTAAAATGACTGAAGATAAATGTATTTATTACCTGGTAAGCGGCTATAGATAAACTGGTGGTACCATATTGAGTGCATTGAAGCGCACAGACCGTGAAATAGACGGGCAATTAGCGCGGTATTATACATGAATTTGTCATTCGAGGTATTGGCAGGCTACATGATAGTCGACATCCTACCACCCTTTTTTTAGACGTTTTCTTACTTTGTTTTTCTCGTTCTAATTGCAAAAAGTTGTAATGGTGAATCATTGAAAAGGTACTATAATTAATTTTGCGTATGTGTTAGACGACTTGGATAGTTATGCCAGATATTTATTCTGGATTTATATAAGCAGATTTGTTATAAGTAACACTTAAATCCACATCATAAATTAAGTGGTTGTTTTTTGTTTTCCATGCCAGTCGTCTTAGTGTGTGTGTATGTGTGCGTTGTATACTAAATAAAAACGAAATCTAGTCTGACATTGTTTTGTGGTTTGTTGTCACTCATATAATTTTGTTGTTGTTCATATTTTGTATACCTAAATTTATAATACTATAAAAAATACATAATTTTGTAAAATCACTTTGGATGTGCTTCGACCAACAATGTTATTTGACGGGCATAAAATGGGCTAACCAAAAATAGATGTATAGAAACAATTTTGAAACCTGAAGAATTTTTGTAAATTTTTAATGTAATATGCATGCTTATTTCATAAGAAATTTCAGTGTCTTATTTCCCTTCATGTAATACCGTCGAAACACTTTGCAACATGACGTATCTGTTTTAATTATATACGATCATATGTCTTATAAAATATTGTACAAAATCTTTCCTGAAACGTTTTAATTAATGTTTTCTTAACAAGTATACGTACAGTTTTGTTTTCATGGTCGATGCAGAACACCAGATATGAACTAGTTGTAACACAATTGCCCTTATTGGCTAATAATGATACAGTGTTATCACTCATTATGTTACTGTATTATCAGTTGTTTTATATTATCGGAGGAGCTTGAGAATCTCGGTGTTTAATTAAGCGAGCAATGTTAGTAGGCAACAAATTTACTAGAATACACTAAAATATCATGTTACTTTGTATATCAGTTTATTCAGAAGATGACATTTACAGTTAAGTACTGTAAAGCCTGTAAACAAAGTCAAACATAGGAGCAGAAGAAATATGGCCTTCAACACACATAATTTTTATCATCGTTATTCAGAGCTTTCTTGGTCTATTGTTTCCTAGTGACAATGCATGCTTATTTCATCAGAATTGTTCCTTCGTGTAATACCGGCGAAACATTATTAAACATGACGTAACTGTATTAATTATTTACGTTGCTATGACTCACGTCTCACCATTTAGCTGTTATCATATAAATGTCAGGATCAAATGAAGAAGTCAAAACTGGGCGTGTGAGGTAAGGAACAGCAGAAATGGGTTTTGTATTGAATAATGGGTATTTATTGTAAAATGCTAGAAAAACAGAACAAAATAAAAATGTGAAACTAAAATTGAATCAAAGTTATTCCCGAACGACATAGCTGGGCGGCAACAACAATCGCAATTAGGTAATGTTAGATATTGTAATGAATGATTACTTATTTATGATTTCATCAAAACAGAAACCTGATGTCAGTCCAAAAGGACGTGTTAACATCCGTACCTAAACCTAACTTCATGATTCCCAAAATATTATTATAGTTTCCAAGGAGATCGATATATTGATGTTTAAAAGTGTTATGAATATTTTTCACGGTTCATCATATGTTTCATTGATAACAATCAATTAACATTTTCTGTGATCACGATGAATCAAATATTCCGCAAGCTTTTGAAAGTTCTATAACAAAAATTAATATTAATAGAAAATTGAAATTGGAATATTTTTGTTTTGGTACAATTATTCAATACAAAGGGCAGTATATTGAATTATTTATGATGTGAAATCAATATTAAACGCTAAAATCAAAGTTAGTTTTAAGAGGGTCGTGCTATCTGAATTTTCACTTTGCACAATATCACGTTTACGAAGAAATTAATGAGAAGGGTTTAAACCTTAAGCAACACAACGAAAGCATGTGTAAAACCGGTTACCACATGGACGAAGTCAATTAAATAGTGCATAGTTTATTGATCAATACACCAAATAAACATCCATGCAGTATATTGCAGAACACAATCGTTCATAATATGCGAATATTTAGTAATTGATGTTTATTCAAAAAATAAAATATCACTTTGCCAGAAATTACTTTAGAATCTTTAAAAAGGTTTCATGTAGAGTGACACACGGGACATATCGGCTAATACCGTACTTCCGTCTTTCAACGGATCTACAAGCTTACTAAGGATTTATTTGTCATACGACTACTGATTAACTGATAAATAATTATTAACGCTTTTCAACTAAATTTTTAAAATGACATCTATGAAAGTCTGATGCTTTCAATACATAATTTTCCCTCAGTTAGAAGACTACATGTATATTTGGGACAACAAATCGTCTTCAAAATAAAGTAATATCATCACCAAATCTTTGAATATAGAAGAAAAAATTGCTAAAAAGGTTAGAAAACAAGGGATCATTACAATAATGAGGCCTTGCTACGTAAATGGTCTGTAAAAGTGGTAGATAAACGAATTTCAGTCCATATTGAACGTCCCTTGTATTATCGATCAATAAATGTTCTAGAAGAAAGGATATCAGATTTGTCACAAGTGCATGCAGTTGTTTAATTTGTAAAATTGATTTTTTGTCACAGCGATGTAAATACTGAGTAAACTTTCTAATTCAGAATTAAGATATGTAGAAAAGTTGATTTTGTGTAAAACAATTGTCTGGAGTTTAGCCCTTATTAAAAGTTTTCAAATAAAACAAGGAATACATGATTTTCTGATTTGTGAAAAAATGAAACGTTTCTTGTTACTAGCTATGATCGTTGCCGCCATCAAGAGTGATCAAGGTGAGTATTATATTGTCAATATTGCTTTTCCAATTACATAATGCATAATGTTTATACGTTGTTGAACGGCAATTCGACTAGTTTGTTCAATTCAGTACCTCCCCAGAAAGAGATGATTGACAATACAGAAAAATCAGAATATTCCCTATTCCTGTTTCAAGTGTTTTTTTTTTGTTAGACTATGGGGCATCAATACCCCCCCTCCCCCCCCCCCCCCGGAGGCATTTTTTTACAGTATGTTTTTCTGAAAGTGTATGGGAAGACCTACCAAATCCCAGTGTCTACCATCTGGATGTTGGGGCTTTACTCCGTTACCGCCATTTTGGGGCGTTACCATAATTGAAATTTTAAAGTTAACACAATACCGCAAAGAGATCAAAATAATTTGTGTTAAAGGCTTTGTAATTATGATTATAAGCACAGAGAATGTAAACAAGAGTGTAGAAATGTTAAACTCATCATCAAATGTGGTATACTTTACGTAACCAATATTATATCACTGAAATAAGGTCACATATACTCTAAAATATTCGATGATCATCATATACTTACTGTTTCTGGATCGAGCAGAACACTATCTAATGAGTAAATGATACTCTATTGTATTATATGTTGACAAGGTGAAAAAAGGTCACAATAATGCAGAAAATACGTGTATATTATTAACCGCATGCGTTACCAAAATATAACTAAGAACATAAGTGCATGTATAACTAAACCTTGATATTTTTTTAATCAGACATCATAAAATCTAAAGTGGCATTTAGGCACAAATTAAAAAAAAACATTTCATTATAAAATTTTCATATCAATCAATCAAATCAAAGCAATCAATTGTCAATAAATAAATAATATCATTAATCAAATAAATATCTAATTTAGTCTATCAATTTCATAGTAATTTATAGATATGTTTCATTTTTCAATGATTATGCAATTGTAACCTGTGACCTAGCAGTGGCCATGAAATCGTACTCATTGGTTTGGCAGTTTCCGGAACAAATTCATGTTATAATGAGAACGGGTGTATTTCACACACGTATGCTCCATCTTCGATACATCTAGGTAAAGTAATGAACGACAGTGGTCTCGCGGAACTTATGATAAATTCCGGAATGTACCAGTGGTTCTCTTGACAAAGTGACGTCCGGGAAACACTAAAACCATGCTCTATAGTAGTACAAGCCCTTATCGAAGGGTCAATTACCCCGGCCAAGATTTGAAGAAACACAACCTTTCATACAGAGTATTTCAGCATAATATAATAACTCAGATACGAGCAGAACGTAACGCATTTAGCCTGCTTATGCTCCAGTCAGTTCAACATGACATAGACCTGAAGTTTACCTGGTCATTTCTTCTAGGTCGAGTGCCTTATATTGAATCACCAATAGAACCAACAACTAGCCATTCTACAGAAGGCTTATCCTATGTTGTTAATGGTAACGCCTAATTGGGTAACTGCAGAGTCTAATAGCAGTTCCAGACACATTCGAGCAAGTGGCCGAGGCGATTTCTTATCAGTTGCCTAAAACGTCTCGTGTAGAGTTTATATCAGACACTTACAACAAACAGTCTATTAAATCAGATGAGTGCCGATGACGTTTGGCAGCTCCAACGTTCTTGCTCTCAGGTAAAAAAAGCAATAACTCCATGAAATCGGATGGGCTTCATATCTAATGACGACAATAAGACACAGTCAATAAAGCTAATCTTTGAGTAGTCTTATAGTGATGGCGTCACAGTCACACTAACTGAGATTCAAAGCACTGAGATTACAGTCTGGAGCAAAGTTTAAATGTGCTAGACAAAACCATCGTTAAACCATTTAAGGTGGAACCAAACGATTGAAATAACGTCGTTTTCGACGTCAAAACGGCCGTTTTTACGGTATTTATAGTGCCTCTCTGAAAATACCTATAGCTCTCTCAATTAATGTTATTATTCTATGAAATAAAATTTTAATAAATAAGAATAAAATTAGGTAGAAGTTGGTATAAATTTCATGTTCATAACTTTAGTATGGGTGCGCGTGAAACGAGTTAAAAGGAAAATTTTAAGGTTGTTTTTTTTCACACTTCAAGACATTAATTAATTTTTTTTTAAATCTGCCCGAGGGATTTTTTTTATTTTTGCCTAAAATATAGTTCGATATGTCTTCCGTTATTCACGTGAATATGAAGAAAATCTATCGAGCCGTTTTTCAGTTATTAGCAGTTACCGAAGGTTACTGCATTACGTGAAAAAGGCGCGTTTCATAATTGACATAAAGTGATCTCATATATATTTATGACATTCTTTAAAATTAATTTTGTATGTTATTACTTTTTTCTGCGAAAACGCAACGTGACTAACGGAACTGACGTCATAACGTGAAGTGAATCATATCATTGTTTTTTTCAATATGGCAAACTTCAAGCGAAAAGAGAAAAAATAATTTCAATGTAAGCAACTTAATTCAATTTAAAAAAAATCTGTCGGCAGGCGCATCATTGATATGGACTATTTTGGGAGACAGTTTGATCGTGGCTGTGAGAAATGCAAATCGCCACTTTCATTTGATATAATACAAGAGACAGTTTTGGGATTATGTTCCATTTTCCGTTTCCGCTGTAAATCATGCAAGCATGAAACAAAGATCGCATCATCAGACACGTGTGACGGTGAAGGAAAGACTCCGTACTCGATAAATGCAAAAGTTGCGTTGGGTAAGTACCTGTAATTTTCAGTTTTATTTACATAAGTATGGACACTGCAATGAATTGTATCATCACAAAACAATTTTTGTATGTAGTGAAGTATAGACACGTATTCTGTCCATTATGAAATGATACATGTAATATGATGCTAGTCTTTCATTTTCTGAACCGTGCTGCAAAGAAGTCACCGTTGTCTTAATGACAGCAGATTGATTTCAGCCATGTTTTTATCATTTTTTTACAATGTGACAGGTATGATACATGCCGGTATTGGAGAAACTCATGTGAATTCTGTACTTACCACGCTGGGTCTACCAGGCATCAGTCAACCAACGCTGAAGAAACTGGAAAGGAGGGTGGGGCCGGAAATCGAACGAGAGGCCAAGAGGTCGTGTGCGGATTCTCGTCAGGCTGAATATGACATTGCCGCATCGCAGTGGTCCCAGAAAGATGATGAAATTACCTTTGACGAAGCGATCGCTATTTTGGAAACACCATGCGGTTATAATACAAAACAATTGTGTTTATGTGTCCATTTGGGTTCGATGTATTTTGTTCCTTAATTCGAATAGGGTAAAATATGTTGTGTAGTTTTATGTATGATAAGGATATCAGTAAAAGCGACAAATGAGGTTACATTCTGTTTAAGTAAGAATAAAATAGAAAATTGTCGCTTTGAATTTAATACGTCAATTTGATGAAATACAGGTTCACCATCAAAGAGAACGAATGATTTAGATGTCCATGTTATGAACAACAACCGCCCTGACGGAGATCCCATACAGCAAGAACTTGAGATTGGTATATATGATGATTATAATTGTTATAATTGTACGGTTGAGTATCTTGAAATGATGAAATACAATAAGAATATTCATAAACATAATAAAATGACAATAATGGTATTGATAATGATACAAATTATAATACATTGTCATTATCAACTTCATTACACTGTATTTTGTATTAATTATTAAATAATAAATTCTTTTTCTACCAGGAATGGTAACTGAGGTCTCCATTAGCGAACCAGATGTGCCTGTAAACATAGCTAGTACAAGTGCTGGACGAATCTATGAAGATAGGACATTACTTCAGGATTATGGTACATATGTCACTTCATTCAATGCATATGTGTACAATACGTAAAACTGTGAATATTGCAAACGATTGAAGATCACGATATACAATTGACTGCTTTATTGATCATAAATTATATCAGTATTTTATGTACATACATTGAATCTATAAATTTCATTCCTATGTATTAAACTCAAAAGTTAGTGTTACTCTATATAAATGTTTTTATTACTTCATAGTAACGAACAATGGAGACTCTGTCAGCTCATCAGTACTGTCTACAAGTGTAGAAAGCTTGAATCTAGGACCATGTGGTGACGCCACACAACAGAAACATGGTACGTGTTACAACTACATTTAAAGAAACAAAATATCATGTATATTGGACAAAAGTAGAGTGCAATTTTCACAAATATTAATCGAACTAATGAAATGCGTAGCTTGTTGTCATTAATATAAATTACAAAACCTTATATTCGTTACCCTTTGATTTCATCCTGCTTTTGTATAACATAGTTCATTTTACTCTTACTTCTTTTCTCCAAAAGTATTTGCTGATTATTTCACAGGTGTTATCAACCGGTCAGAAGTAATGGAAGTAACAGTCAGTCAAGACGCAGGATGGTCTAAACGTGGAAAAGCTATGAATAGTCTTTCTGGTAAGATTTTGTTATATCGTATGTGAAAATTTTATATTACTTAAAATAATACGTGTATGGAAATGTATTAAGAATATGCAATATGTTGCTTGCTAACTCATTTGAAATGTGCATCTGATTGAAAGTATTTCATATAAATTTCTGTGGACATGTTACTCTGTCAAACCTTTTTCTTCATGCCAAAATGCACCAATCTTTGATGGCTATTTAGTGTTACAAATGTATTTTAAAAATGTTTTTACACCAGCCCCTTTACATTTATTTAATAAATATCAAAATGTTTAGGTTGGGGTCATGTGATCGGCCACGAAACTAAACGGTGCCTTGATTACTGCACAAGAATAAAAGGTTGTAAGAAGTGCAGCCATTATTCCCGCATTGGCCAGGAAGTTCCTTCTCATGACTGTCGGAAGAATTGGGACAAGTCCTCAAAGGCAATGGAGGCAGATATAGCTGTCGAGCTACACCAAAATGGAGCAAAAACCGCACTTGTCTATTCAAAAGTTATTGGTGATGAAGACTCATCGTCCATTTACCATATCAGAAATAGAGTAAATCCAAACGTGGAAAAGTATTCTGATCTAAGCCATATCAAACGTTCGATTTCACGGCGCCTAGATGAACTTCAGAAGCACCACAAGGAGTTGACTGGAATGGTGAAGAATGATTTCATCAAGAATTTTGCATATGCAGTTAGGCAAAACACCTCGGGCACTGAGGAGAGTATGATCCAATCACTTCGGGCTGTTGTTGAACATATGTTTGGGAGTCATGAAGAATGCGGGCAATGGTGTCGATACGGCAAAGTTGACATCTACAAACATAGCGGATTGCCGTATGGCAAGGATTTAAAAAGTGAAAGTCTAAGGAGTGCTCTTCATCATGTCCTTAGTCCGTTTGTTCAGAACCCTAAGAGATTCATTACAGATGGCTCAACGCAACCAAATGAATCTCTTAATAGTGTCGCATGGTCAAAGGCCCCTAAGTTTCGAAATTACAACATGTCGGAAAGTTTTGATTACAGGTGCGCAGCTGGAGTTCTACAATTTAATGAAGGTGTCTCATATGTGGATAGCTTGTGTAATAAATCGTTTTCACCACGCAAGGAAACGCAAAAGTACTGTGCACAACGCGATAAACGACGGAACTATTGTAGAAAATATAAGCAATCAAGAAAACAAAAGAAACAACGTATCACACTGAAAAAAGACCGAAAAACAAAAGACAAAACGTCAGAAATTAAACATGGCCCATCATACATGACTGACATTCTAAATGATACAGATATAGACTTGACTGAGGTCACAGATGAATCTGCCAATACACAAAAATTGACATTTAAAATAGGAACTGTTTATCCTGTATACATCGATTTAGAAACCACAAAACTCGGTTATGGTGCAGAAATAACACAGATAGCGGCTTTATGCGGTGACAGCATGTATTCAAAGTATATCATACCGTGTGGAGACATAACTCGGGGAGCAACCAACATCACCGGATTAGAAGTCAAATTATGTAATGGCAACAAAACGCTGACTTTACATGGACACCCTGTAGATGCTACGCTACCGGAAGACGCACTGCATGATTTTATTAATTGGATGGCAAAATTATCAAAACCAAACATTCTAATAGCACACAATGGAGATAAATTTGATTTTCCAATTTTGTTCAGACAATTACAGAGATTTAATTTCTTAGAAAAGTTTACGCCTCATGTTTCCGGGACTGTTGACTCTCTTCACTACTTAAAAAAATCCATCCAGTCTCCAAACGGACATTAACTGTCGGCGATTTACAAAACACTATGTAACGGGTCTGTAGATATGCTACACGATGCTGAAAAAGATGTGAAAGCACTGCGCGATATTTGCAACAGTGATCATGTAATTTTGGAAAACTTATACAATAACATTTATCAAATAGATTCTTCAATAAAATTGTGCCTACGTAAAATTGCACAACGCTCCGCAATCAACACTTTGAAATCACAGTTGACACATAACAGCAAATGTTCGATAAGCGACAGAATAGCGAAAAAACTATGTGCATCGGGCATAACATTTGATATACTAAGTCTTGTTCATAAGAGAGATAAAGAACATGGGGTGTTTTTATTATTATCTGAAAAGAAGGACAATGTGGTTAGAGTTACTAACAGAAGATCTATTATTAATTCCATCAAATCGTTTTTAGATCATTCTATACAGTAAGTGAAACAAATAAAATTATGATGGTCATAGCAGGTGAAAATAAATACCTGAATACATCAAATGAGGGCGTTGTTGAAGATTTAATTAACCTGTGTACATTGTATGATTTCAACGATCACGTTTACACAAGACGAAATGACGTTCACGCGAATGAACGTTTTATAAGGTAATGTCATGTTGTAAAAAAATCAGTTAACTGAAAAACGGCTCGATAGATTTTCTTCATATTCACGTGAATAACGGAAGACATATCGAACTATATTTTAGGCAAAAATAAAAAAAATCCCTCGGGCAGATTTAAAAAAAAATTAATTAATGTCTTGAAGTGTGAAAAAAACAACCTTAAAATTTTCCTTTTAACTCGTTTTACACGCACCCATACTTAAGTTATGAACATGAAATTTATACCAACTTCTACCTAATTTTATTCTTATTTATTAAAATTTTATTTCATAGAATAATAACATTAATTGAGAGAGCTATAGGTATTTTCAGAGAGGCACTATAAATACCGTAAAAACGGCCGTTTTGACGTCGAAAACGACGTTATTTCAATCGTTTGGTTCCACCTTAAAGGCCTGTGTTATCATCATTTTGAATTAAAATTTGAATGTCAAGTATGTATAGTCTGTACAGATGTACATCATTTGACAAATTAACCACACTTACCAAGGAAAAGCTATCATGTGTCACTAGGCAATCTCACTAATCTCAGAGACAATATAGTGTTCCAGCGCTACTTTACTGAATGATACTATTTTCAATATGTAGTGAATTTCGTTACCTCAACAGTTAATGATGAAACGGAGGAAACAAACAGAATCCTGCATATATCTCCAACTTTTATTAAAACTGCAAAGTCTGCAATGTATACTTATACTATTTTTCAAAGCGGATGTATATGCGTCACGTAATTGTAATTAGAAAAAGTAATGTATAGCTATAGGAGCTTTGCTCCTATAAATGAAGATTACATGACAATATTAGCCAATTTACCACGCATGTTTGTTCGGATGAACTTTACAGTGCCATTGAGACATTTGCATGTGTGTTGTTTGGTCATTAAAATACGACATCAATAAACTGAGTTATGACAAGTATTAAAGCCATGGTTATGTTCTGAACGCTTTAAGTGGTATGGACATGAGCTTACTCACTCCCTGCAGATCCCGTCTCGTATGTTCAATAGTGTGTTACGGATAGTTATAAGGTGTATATTTGGACCCATGCAAAGAGGGCAATCTTGATCTTCTAAAAGTGGATGAAATTGGAAATTCAGTCCTGACAACAAAAAGCGGGAATACAACTGGTACGAGGATAATATTGTGCCAAAGGCTAGCGACGCAGAAGACACTGATGATAAAAACGGCATTGAGCTCATTAGTATGCTCGATGTTTACAAGTTTACAAGTTTATTTCGTAAATAAAGGCCACCGGCCCAAAATACATACATATATATACATGTTCACAAAGTTATTTAATATATATTGTTGTGTCCACAGCAAATTTTAAGAAAAAGTCTCAAGGATACTGAACAACAAGTATAAGCATATAACGATGTACCATGATCTCATGAAATAGGAAATATGTCAACATTTTCTCACCAAAGTTAAAATATGAATACGTTTCTACAAACGTAAATTGTCTAATTTAATGCCATAAGATATTCTATTGTAATGTATCAATGCACTGCATTAGGTTTGAAACATATAGTGCTACTTTTTTTAAAACAACACGATTTTCATTTCGCATTAAATTTTTTAAATCAAAAGTATCACATCTTCCAGTATACCAATTAAATAAGTATCGTTCTCTTATTTCAGAATATTTTGGACATATAAAGAATGCATGGTATTCATTTTCTAATATCAAATGATTGAAGTGAATGAAGCAATATAAACATATTCTATCAGATCGTTCTATTCCGTAATGTCTTCCTAGTTCGATGTTTAGTTTATGGTTTGAGCATCTGAAGCGTGCAAGTGATTTTCTAAATGAGAATGGTATATCGATGCATAGATATTTTTCAACATTCAGTAAGGATTTAAAAGTAACATATGTATCACATCTCGTAGAAGCTGATACTTCACCTGACCAGTTTTGCTTCATGCAGTCATTTATACGCTGTTTAAAAGAAGAGATAAACATATTTAAATCACCAATATCCTGATTTATCCAAACATATCCAAAGCCATATTTATATAGTAATTCTTTTATATTTGTAGCCCAATTTTTTCGACCTAAATTATCATGCGACCTTAACATTTTATAACAATTTTTAGGATAACGCGAATCTGACATATGTAACAATTTACACCAGTATTTGATACATTTTGTGTGGTAAATTGTACATAGTGGAAGACGTCCGCATTCTCCCAATACCATACAATTATTGATAGATGAATTTACACCTATAAAATATCTACAGAATTCAACTTGAACCTTTTCTATATCAGAGGAATAACTATGACCCCACAATTCCGAGCTGTAAGTAAGTATTGGAACAACCATTGAATCAAATAATTTAAACATATCTCGATGGGAAAATTGACCAAAAGGGAGTTGATAGCGTTTAATGGCATTTATGGCTTTTCTAGCCTGAGCTGCTAATTTTACTTCAGCTGAGGTCCACGATAGTTTTGGTGTAAAGAGAAGACCCATATACTTATAAACAGAAGTGACGTTTATTTTTGTACCGTTAAATGTCCATTTTTCACTGTTTCTGAGCGGTCCGCCATTTCTGAAAACGGTTATTTCAGTTTTTCTTAAATTTACAGTCATTTGTGATTGCGTACAAAAATCTGAAATAGCATTTAATTGTGACTGGAGGTTGTTTACGGTGTCTGCGCCGCACGCGACGTCATCTGCAAAAAGCAAGCTAAGAATATCGGGTATATCATTTGTTATAAAGACGCCGTTACATGTTTGTCGTAAGTGCGAGACTAAATCGTTTATGTAAAGGCTAAATATTATCGGCGAGCTTAAATCACCTTGTCTTGTACCTATATTGCATTTAAACGGACCGTAGAATTTATCACGTGACGTTAACTTTTCCCGCCCGTTTTCATCTAAAGGTGGTTCTGTTGTTTTAACGTAATTTTCTAATTTTGTGTACATAGACATCAAAACCTTGATTAAATTTCCGTTTGCACCTTTATTTATAATGTTTAAAAATATTTTATAATGAACTAACGAGTCAAACGCTTTCTGAAAATCTACATATAATACATAGAATCTACCTTGTGGTCTAGTAATATATTTTTTTATCATACACTGGAGAGAGAACATATTATCAACACAAGAATAACCAGATCTAAACCCGGCTTGTGCTTCATCGATGATATCTGACTCGCTTATCCATTTATTTAATCTTTCTGTTATTGCATTTGAGAAAATTTTGTATATGACATCGATCAGTGAAATTCCGCGGTAATTTGATGGTTCATTTCTGTCACCTGATTTATACAAAGGAACTATAACGCTCTGACTCCATGCGTCTGGGAACTCACCCGACGTTAATATTTTGTTAAACAACGTACTTAAAATTGGAGTTATATTGTCGCATGTATGTTTATAAAATTCTGCACCAATGCCGTCTTTACCCTGTGATTTACCGAATTTTAATTTAGAAATCGATTTTCTGACTTCTTCTTCAGTAAACAGACAATTTAGTATATTATCAGCATTTTCATCTGTTTCGAACATATTTATATTTAGATCACTCAGTGGCGTCTGATTCCCTTTATACAATAATTGTTCAAAATAATTTAACCACGTGCTTGCATTTATGTTTACAGATACTATGCTTTGTTTTGAACTGTTTTTTATCATAGACCAAAATTGTCTAGGGTTATTCCGGGAATTTACAAGATTGAACCTGTTAGTAGATTGAAATTTAATTTTCTTATCCTGACAGATTTTCTTAAACGATTTTCTTGCCGTCTTATACATATCAAAATCGTGATTGTTATTTGTTATCCTGAAACGCCTTAATATGGAATATTTATGTTGTTTACTTTCCTTACATTCATTATCCCACCAATCAGGCTGGGTTTTGTTTACAGGTATTGAATGTGTTGCCACCATTTTGCAGCAGGCGGCTGCTGTATGATATAAATTTATAATTGACGAAACCGCCTCATTTATGTCAACCTCAATATTGCTTAAAATAGTGTTTCTATTATAAGAGAGATTTTCATTGAATATACGTAGAAATGTATCCTTTAAGTTATCCTTCCATTTTAACTTCTTGACAGAAATACATGGGGGAACAGGGTTTATAACAATCTGTTCCGGGGTAGACTCAAATTTCAACTGAGCTAAAATGGGAAAATGATCTGGCTCATATCTCATCTCTACATTAAATCCTGATACAGAAAAGTGATGAGGATTTGTGAAATTCGTGAGCGTTTGCCACCAGAACAACAAAAATACCTTGATGACAATATGTACAGCTAATGAAATATGACATAACATACAATATTGCAATTAAGTATATATATATATAAATAACCATGTAACAAATGGTAACGTAAATGACACACACGTGTTTATGTGTGTCAATGGCACAATGTTTATTGCACTGTCGCTGTCATTGTAAATTTGATTGTTTCATAGATACATATTCTTAGAATACATTCGATGATGATTTTATAACAGTTTCATAGAAATGTTGTTACTCGTTTATGAATAATTTCAAACGTAACACAAATAAAACCATGTAACGTAAAACACAATTAGTGATGATTTAAAAAAGTTGGAATGTTAATTTACATGTACGTATTGCCAGTAATCAAGTATAAACATTTTGTATATCAAATCAATGTTTTATGCCTTGTAAAGCGTGTTAAGTACTTATCGTGATAAGGTAACGTTATGTAACGTAAACTACTATTATCCCAGTCAAACTTTACAACATTTGTAACTAGAAATGTTTTCCAGTTATGGGTATTAATGAATGCATCATGATTACCTATTACTGTATACCTATTTGATCATAGCATGTGATCACAGTAGTATAAATGATTTCCATGTAACGCGTATACTTTTATATGTAACGTATTTTACGTAAAATGAAGACATAAACGAGCTTTCAATGAAAGAAAATCATGAACATGTGCTAGTATTTGCCTAATATGAAAGTGAAACATTGTTTACGAATGCTTTTGTGTTAATTTAACATATACAACTGTCATTTCCTTGTCATTTTAGGGTAACAGAGGGTATCGTAAATTACAGAGCATATATAGTGCAATAAAGTGAAAAACATGCATTTGATCGACAAGTAGAGCCCTTGCTAACTAATTATAGTCAAAGGAATTGTTCAAATTGATGAATTATTGAAAATATCTAGAATAAGACTTCTAACAAAATAAATTTATTGTCAAACGTATTTTTCGGTAACGGTAATTAGCATGCTGTAGTTCACAAACTCCCCAACGCCCAGATTGTAGACACTGGAAAAATAATCAGCAGGCATTGAGCTTTCAAAAAATGGTGTCTACAAAAATGCCTCCGGGGGGGAGGGTTTCGCCCAGTAGCCTATAGCCTATGTTCTTTTATCATAAAAAGCGCCGATTCACATCATAGAAATAAATGTTTTAAGAAAAAAGTGAACTAGATTCTAATTAACGTTTCGAGTTTTATGACAGCTTTCAGTCATATGCTGAGAAAATGCTTTTTTATCCAATGTTTCTGAATTCTGTCCCAGTTCATATGTTGAACCAAGTATTGCAAGAACTCAGCGCGTTAGAAGACATATTGCCATTGACGCGTGCTCCACGCAAACGGTTTAAACTCAAGAAGCCTGACGTTGGTAAGCGAAACACGATTGAGCTATATAGGTGGGCATTATTTGGACACATTGAGGACAATTTGAAATCCGCTTCGAAAATGTAGACAAAAAGGATCAATGACATGAATACATGTCTTAACAACGATATTGGCTAAGTGAGACAGTATTGTATATATAAAATCATTCTTTAGCATATATTTTCAGCCTCTTTGCTTTCAAGTAAATGGACACGTAATACGTCACTAGATGGCTATGAATCACATCCGAGAACAACTAAGACAGCTAAAAGTATTCTCCATTGCGGTAAAATGTGCAAGAGCTTATTGGGATGTCTGTCTTTCGTTTATAATTCAAATCAACTGACAAGCAATTGTCATCTCCATAATAAGACGTTTACGAATAATTCCGAGATGACACTGTCAGGAGATATAACATATTACTATACAAGTAAGCACATAGTACGTTGTGATACACTGTTAAGCAGTTCTACTAAATGTTCTCTTGCAAAATCTTGTTGCACGTTATATATGCTATTGTCTTGCAGCACGGAAAATTAAAACCGTCACACATATGTTTTTACAAATGTTGTAAAGAATCACTGTTGGAAAGATGAACTGTATCCATCCGTCAGTTCGGTCTCTTTTTAATCAAATCTGGACTCAGTTTTTGTTGTTTTGATAATTAATCTAGCACTTGCAATCATTTTGATAACAATGGAAATCTATATCAGTTCCATAAATAACGTACTGAAACGAAACTCTTACATTAAAAAGGATATTTATTCACTTTTATTACACTGTCTATTGCTGTGCCAATAGACACACACACACGCACACACCAAGCCAGCCACACTTACTAGCAAAAACAAATGTTTTATACAGAGAAAAGTCGTCTGAAAACTTGACTATTGCATTTGTGGACTCGATCCTCTTCCTCTTAATCACTACAATATCCTGTAAACTTTCTGGTTAGGAACAATTTAAGTCCCATTAGCTTTTTCCTGTAAAAATATATGTAAAAAAACAAGATAATAATTACCGACGAAACAAGCCCTTTTTCTTCTAAAAACACTAATTTCACTGTGAATTTTGCTTTTGTAGACTTGAAATATATAGAGCACATGACGTCACTTTATGCCGTGTGCATAATATGACTGTGGGAAAACACAGCCGTTCTGTAAATAGTATTTTTTCAATGATATTTATGTGTCGGAAACATAAAGTATGCACGGGAGGAAAACGACCCGGATTCCTCTGTAATAGGTCAAAAAGAAACTACTACGAAATGTTTTTCAATAATACAGTTATCAATGAGTTTTCAATATGTTAGCTCAGTCAGTACGGCATAAGATTTTAAATCGCAATACCAGAGCACGAGAGTCACTTAAATGAACATATGTAGAACTAATATATATACAATTGAACTCCATTTCCTGCTTTCAGGTATTGGTGACTGCGATGAAGCCTTTGCGCTGGGGTTTGTGAGTTCTGGAGTGTATAGCATCATTCTGGGTGGTGAAGAAGTGGATGTTCGATGTGACATGTTGCCTGATACCGGTGGCTGGATAGTAATACAACGACGAATGAATGAAAGCGACTTCTACAAAACTTGGAGTGAGTACAAACATGGATTTGGCGAATTAAACGGCAACTTTTGGATAGGGAACGAAATTATATGGGCATTGACTCAAACTGGATCTTGGAAGTTGCGTATTGATCTTACATGGAATCATACACAGAGTGGATATGCAGACTACAGTACCTTTGCCATTGGTAATGAAGCATCAAACTATGTCCTTTCCATAGAAGGATATACTGGAAATATAGGTGACAGTCTTACCTACCATAATGGGATGCCATTCACAACAAAAGACCGTGGTAACGACCAAGATAGTACCAACTGTGCAATAACATATCATGGAGCCTGGTGGTATAACACATGCCACAACAGTAATTTAAACGGCGATTATGGAAATCAACAGTTTGGTCTCGGACTTAACTGGTATGCATGGAAAGGTCACTATGAATCTATGTCGACGACAGAAATGAAAATAAAGAGAATCACTTAGATGTTCAATCACGCAGTTAAGTATCAACGTCCACCTATCTCATTACTATGAAGTTCAAGAACAATTCGCTATCTATATTGATTTCATTTCAACGAAATTAGGTTTCACTTTAATACTTATATCACCTTATTGTATAGACGATTAATTTCAAACGTGAGTTCAATAATTCAATTGTAGACAATCGGTGAATTTAAAGTTAAACGGATGCTTTACACTAGAATGCATTGTTATAATTTAGAAATGAGTTGATTTCAGATACTCAAAGGCGTAAATAAATTGCACTGAGATGTATTTATTTCACAATTTATGGATGGGGTATTTAAATTGCCTTATCTTCACTAAGTTGTTCAGAAAAGACAGATTAAAAAAGTCTATTTTTGAGACATAACGTGAGGACAATAATATTCTGTTAAGACTTTCATTGAACAAATATCGATTTATAATACGTCATATAACTTCAAAATAACTGAAATACACAATAAGACCGACTAGTTATAATATAATTATAGTTAATGTTGATTTAATCGTTTTGTTTTATTGATTCTCTTATTAAATATATAAGAGATACATGATTATTTTCCTTTTTATCATTATATAATACCATTGTTCATATACGTATGAACATATACAAACTTTCAAGGCACGCTTGAAATTAGAATTTAGTAAAATTTTCATCAAATGTTGAAGTTTCGACAACTCATAATAACAACGTTTTACATGTATCTAAAAGTATGACTGTTTTAATATAAACCTAGGGACATCTAGAAGAAAGAAAATAATAATATAATCAAAATAGCCGGCTACCCTATAGTGCCCCCATGATACTTTGACTCCCGCGTAAATGTCAGATAAATCCATTTCGAAGATAATTGGTATGACATGTAGAATATATATATAGTGATACAACGACGATGGACGATTTTCGTTATGAAATGACTGCACAAAAAACGAATATGAACTAGGGTGACATCAGCGCAGTAGATAAATGCGCTGAGTAAAAGTATCTACGATTTCTCCGGTGTGTTAAAATTCTCAGAGATGCACATTCTTTTAAAATACATTTTTACTTTTTGTATATTTATTTATGATTCGGATGGAATATCCCTATATGTTTTTGTATAATTGTTTATTATGCCATTTGTATATATTTACTCGTACATATTTTTACTTATTTTCTTTCATATACATGTATGTTTCACTATTCACAATCTCCGGAGCCAATACACATGTTTAATGTATGTGTACATTGAGTTTAATGGGCAGTACGTATATATTAAATAAGTATAATAAAAAATATGTCGACGAACCTTTAAAGACAATTATAAAATGAAAAAAGGAAAAGTGAGTTTGTGGATTCGAACCGACGCGGTAACTTAAACGAAGTTTGTCAGCCGCCTACCTTACCGACTGTTCTATCAAGGGTATATGAAGATGTGAATGTTATCATCATTACATCCTATGTGTTTTATGTTGTCTACCATATAATGTATATTGAAGTTATTTATATAGCTTTGTTAGTAAACATCAAATTATCGTTGGGGAATAGTATGTGATTTGTTTTACTTACTAACATGTATGTACATGTTATACCATCGTACATTACAATACAGAATTTTCTAGTCAAATCGTTTAGCTCATTAAACATGAAAATAAAAATTGTACTCGGTGTAAGTTAATTATATTTGTTGTTGTATGTTGAAAGAATTCACCATATTTGATTGGCAAAACTATTTATTAGATCTAAAATTTTCAGTCATTTTTTTCGCTTGTCTTAATATAACATAAAATTCTTCTGAGTATGAGGGCTAGTATATCTAACATTATATTACTATGAAAAAATGCACATTATGCAAAAAAGTATCGAGGGATGTGCTTTGGCCCACAATGGTTTTAAAGTGACTGATGATCAATAAAATGGGCTAGAATAAAAAAGATTTCCAGAAATCAATTTGAGACCTTCAGTAGTATAGGCAAATATTTTTACTTTGATATTATTCTAAATACACAGTGACAATGTATCATACTACATTATGATAGCACAATTTTGATGGCAATGTGATATTCAATAATGAGAATCTTTACAAATTTTCGAAATAAAATTGATTTTTGTTCGCTGAAGGCAAATTGTGCATGAAATATTTTTGATACAAATAAATATGGATATTGTATATTATCTCCCTTTGATCAGAAGCATGATACATTATTGGATAAATGATACATAACTCGTACAAGAGAAAAAATATAGTTAGTTATGTAACTGATAATATATGGTTTTGTTTATTATAGAGTCATCCTTATTGAAAGGGCCAGCCAAGTTGATATGAGACACATATCTTTTATTCGCACAGAACCTCCCGAATCCCATCTCTTTTCGTCGGGCGCCTGAGCTGGGTAACCATTAATTAATTACGTACATGTAGCTGGCGGCTCACCAACAGGGTGTAAGTTAATTATAATTGCTGTTGATTATTGAAAAAAATCACCATGTTTTGTTTATATAGGTTTGGCAAAACTGTTCATTGATTTAGACTTTTCGATCAAAATTGTTTTGCCTGTTTTAATTTAACTTGAAATTATCCTGAGTATAAGGGGTTTATTGTGTTGTTGAACATTGGAACAATTAAATTTATTAAGTGTATTACATTGTACTTATATGTACTTGTATATCTGTATGAATTTTATTTCCCTATTTGAAGTATTCATATCCTGCTTTTTCAGCCTTCCTTCCCGAAATGTTTCTGAAATAACTTAAGAAGATAACATCAGATTATTCTGTTCTAAATATTTTATCTTTGAACGGCAGATTTTTAAGGAAAACAGTTTTTTGGTAGTATTTTTATTAGGGTAAATCTTGATAAGGTCATATGTGTGAGAGTGTGTACGTATGTTTGAGTATTGCTGTCTTTGTTGTTGTTTGTGACTTTCATGGTGTTGTTTCTTCGTTGTTCATATGTTCTATACCCATAGTGAAATACTATGAAAAATACACATTTTGTAAAATCAATGTAGGATTTTCTTCGACCCACAACGTTTTCTATTACAGAGCAAAAATGGGCTAACCAAAAAGACGCCCAGATCCCAGTTTGAAACCTACAGAAAATTAGTACATTTTTAATGTAATATGCACTATAAACTTCATAAGACTTTTCAGCTTTTTCCTTCGTGTAATACCGTCGAAAAACTTTGGAACACGACGTTATTGTTTTAATTATTCACGATAATATTTCTTATAAAATATTGTACAAAATCTTTCCAAAAATATTTGAATTAAAATTTTCTTATTAAACATGTATGCGTACAGTTTTGTTTTCATGGTCGATGATGTGGTTTTGTAGAACACCTGATAGGAACTAGTTGTAACGAAAATTGCGCTTAATGACTAATGATGATACAATGATGTCACTCGTTTTGTTACAACCGTATCAGTTGTTTTAGACGATCGGAGGAGTTTGAGAATCTCGATGTTTAAGCGAGTAATGCTAATAGACAACAAAAGTAACATACCTTGAATTTACTAGATAATACGAAACTATCATGTTACTTTTATATCCATTCAGAAGATTACATTTACAGCTAAGTACAATAAAGCCTGTAAACAAAGACCATCATAGGAGCAGAAGGAATATTGCTTTCAACCACATAATGATCTTTATTCAGAGCTTTATTGGTCTATTTTATCAATAAGTGTCAAATTGTGTGACAATGTTCATAAGTGACGTTACTCACAGTTAGCTGTTAAAGACGTTTTCGGTGTTCGCTACATTTTTTCACATACACATAGAGGAAAAATTAAAACTGATCAAAGAATTTTTTTTAAACTTTGCATGATCGTAGCATATGATAACAGAAACATTTTAAGCGAAAAGAAATTGGGGGTCAACGCGAGAAAGATAATGTTGACCGAGGCAGCGCCGAGGTTAACATCACTTTTTCAAGGCCTGGTGACTTTTAATAACGCCCTCTCAGAAATGTGATTTTCATTTCATTATACCGAATATTTCATAAAAATAGAAAAAGAAAAATATTATGACACGACATTTTAATAAGCAATAACATTACATAGACTATCCAGCTTTTACTAGCGCTTCAAACTCAGTAAACGAAATTTTGGATTAATTAAAAATATTTTCAAGTTGAATCTACAATCTAGAACATATTTTATTAAGAACAACTTGTCAAATGAATGGCAAATTTAATAATCCAAAATCTGTCTGAATTGTACGCGCATAATTTTGCGCAAAAATTATTACAATGTGTTATTAACAAGAACAAGTGTAACAAAACGTTATATGTAGACGAATAACAAGAAGCATATTGGTTTATGTTTTTTGTATGAAGTTGCTTTTTTCATAAAGGATATTGACTGTATATTTTATTCATTCCTCCATTAGTGAGAGAATAAAATATTTATATGATATGAGTAATACACATTATAATGACAATCTTGATTATTTGACAAATGAATAAATTCATGTATATAGTTCACAAGCACCTGGTAATATCATACCCTACATCAATAAAATAGAATCAACCCTAAATGTTAACGAATTCACCATTAATCTGAGCACTATCATACAACCACTTCAAATAGCCACACAACAACTTATCTAGGCAATGCCTTCATGATTTACTTACCTGTCAATTTTAATAGATTCAGTCATCACCATTAGCCAATCAAATGGCCAGGATTAGCCAAACTTGTAAAAGACACTACTCTATATACTCGCAAACAGCTATAATAAATAATACTCATAAGTATAATTCGTCTAGAAAATTAATGCTCGCTTGTTGAAAGTTACAACTTGTGTGCTGTTTAGACCCTGATATCAATTATCATAATTTTATTTTGCCGTTTTACTGTGCACTGCAGCGTTATGAACTATTTCAGCATTCCGGAACTGTATAAAAGCATTGCACAGTTATAATGTTTCCATAAAATACACGACGTGCCCACACAATATGGAAGATGCAATCAACCACTAAAAAGTTGAAAGTAAGCATAATGTTAATTGCAAAATTGCACGTCACATTTTGATACCAGATGGCACACTTTCGTAGTCCGTGTCCGAAAGTTAGATGTCATGACGAACGTCTTTTGTTATTATTTTATTATTTACTCTGAATTTATTGTAAACATTATGTAAAACGTGTTACGATTGAATTAAACTTATTACAGGAGTCGTGTTCCTCATTTCATTGATATAATTAAGCCTTACAATTCATTATATTCAAACTATTTCTATTAGTACCGATAATCGTATATCATGTTAAAAAACTCAAAGTATTTCTTATTACAGATGACAATATTTATAAAAAATGATTTAAAATATGAATAGGAGAATACTAAGTCCTGATATAATATACATCAATAAATTTACACAACACGACAGAAACAGTACAAAACTCATTTGCCGATGTTGAATTAATCAATTGTCAGACAGACACTAAGACTCATGACTAACCATTTACTGTATTTTCATTTATTTTCGTTGGGCTCAATTTTCGTGTTTTTTTACTAAAATGGCTAATTCGTGGGGTCATAAATTCGTGCCTTTTGATTTTTGAAAAGAAATGCCTTATCTCTGCATTTAAATTCGTGGGGATTTAATTTCGTGGATGAGCCTACCCACGAAATCCACGAAATCAAATCACCAACGAAAATTAATGATTCCACAATATCTGATATCAAATAAACGTTAGGAACAGATGAAGAAACGACGGTAGTTTATTTATGTATTTATAAAGGTGGTGGAGAATGAAGTAACAACCATAGGCGAACTTGTATGGAATAAGAAACAACCGAAACAGGGTTTGAATTGAATAATGGGCATTTATTGTAAAATGCTATTACAACAGAAGAATTATGTGATGTTAGATATTGTTATGAATTATTAATTATTTCATTTCAACATCAAACCGGTTAAACAGTACCAAAGGAAGTCTTAACATCCGTACCTAAACCTATCTACATGATCTCGCAGATAATATTGTAGTTTCCAAGGGGATCATAATATAGATGTTTAAATGTATTATAAATATTGTTCACGGTTCATCAAATGTTTGATTTTTAATAATTAATTGACATTTTCTGTGAGCACAATGAATCAAATAATTATTCTGTAAGCTTTTGAGAAATTCTAAAACTAATATAAATACCAATAGAAAAGTTGGTGCAATTATTCAATACAAAGGACAGATTTAGATGCCATTGCTTTCAAGTACAGATGGTGTACTAAATTATCAATGATGTGAAATTGATAGTATGTCTTGAACGCTAAAATCAAAGTTAATTACAAGAGGGTCGTGCTATTTGAATTTATCACTTTGCACACTGTCAGGTTTACAAAGAAATGAATGAAAAGGGTTTAAGCCTTAGGAAACCCATTGGAAACATGTGTAAAACAGGTTACCATATGGACGAAGTCATCTAAATATTGCATATTTTATTGATCAATACAACAAATAAACCCCACAACAATCAACCTACAGTACATTGCAGTACACAGTCGTTCATTAATGCCAATATTTAGTAATTAATATTCATTTGAACAATACAATATCATTCTGCCAGATATTCCTTTAAAATATCTAAAAATATTATTTTATGTAGAGTGACATTAGGGACACATCGGCTAATACCGTACTTTTGTGTATCCACAGATCTACAAGCTTACTAAGCTTGACATGTGCCTTCGTCTTATACTTGTCATACGACCACAGATTGATTGATCTAGAAATATTAACAATGGCATCTATCGAAGAACATATGAAGTAGTTTGTTAAAAGACTGGAAGTGGACAAAAAAAGCCGTGGTACTAAAGGAGAACAAGTTTAAATTTCTCTGCAGGGTCTTCCGACAAACAGCGTCAGTAACAATGTTAATTTTGGTACCGATGTATCCGGAAAATTGTTGGCCGGAACATGGGCTACATGAAAATCGAAACATTTAAGCTTTCGACGAAAACAGACGAAATATACGATCTGCCTTCAAACTCCAGGGCGCCGCCATTGTAATGCAATCAAAACAATATACCACGTGATTATGTGCATTAAGTATTGCATAAGATTTTAAATCGCAACAACAAAGTACGAGAGTCACTTAAATGTGCATATGTAGAACTGATACCTATACAATTGAACTCCATTTCCTGCTTTTAGGTATTGGTGACTGCGACGAAGCCTTTGCGCTGGGGTTTGTGAATTCTGGAGTTCATAGTATCAATCTTGGTGGCGAACAAGTGGCTGTTCGATGTGACATGTCTCCTGATACCGGTGGCTGGATAGTAATACAACGACGAATGAATGAAAGCGACTTCTACAAAACATGGAACGAGTACAAAAATGGATTTGGCGAATTAAACGGCAACTTTTGGATAGGGAACGAAATGATACGGGCATTGACTCAAACTGGATCTTGGAAGTTGCGTATCGATCTTACATGTAATTATACACAGAGTGGATACGCAGACTACAGTACCTTTGCCATTGGTAATGAAGCATCAAACTATGTCCTTTCCATAGAAGGATATACTGGAAATATAGGAGACAGTCTAACCCTCCACAATGAGATGCCATTTTCTACTAAAGACCGGGACAATGATCTTGATGATAGTGGGAGCTGTGCCCAAGAATTTCACGGAGCATGGTGGTATAATGCATGCCACTCTTGTAATTTGAATGGTGATTATGGAAATCAAGAATATGGTATCGGACTCAACTGGTATTATTGGAAAGGTCACTATGAATCCATGACGACGACAGAAATGAAGATAAAGAAAATCGCTTAGAAGTTAATTAATGTGCACATATAGCAATACATTAAAGACTTCTGTCTACCTAAAAAACGAAATGTTGATTAGAAACTTTGCTATGTATTTATACTTTGCTTTCAAAGGGACATCTGACTATCTAGATAATTTTTGATAATTTTGTATTTTACAATATATGTTGAGTTACATGTCTCTGTAAAAAAAGTATGTTAATTATCATGACTACATTTTTTTGTATTTTGATATTTTAAATAGCATTATATTTTAAAAGCTATGTTAAGTTTCATGTCTGTATTTTATGAGAATAATCATGTCTCAAAAGGAGACCTGAACATCTGAATAATATTTAACAGTTTTCATTTGTTTTTACAAGCTATGTTAACTTTCATGTCTCTAAATCTATATAAATTATTATGTCTGAAAACGAAATCTGAATATCTTGATAACTCTGAACAGTTTTTATTTTATAATCTATGAAAAGATTCATGTCTCTGTAAAAAGTACGTTAATTATCACGTCGGAAGTAGAGACCTGAATATTTGGAAATTTTAAATATCATTATATATCTTGCAAGCTAGGTTAACTTTCTTGTCTCTATTTTCATGTAAATTATCATGATTCAAAAGGAGATCTGAATATTTTGATAATTTTGAAAAGCTTTGTATTTTACAATCTATGTTATCTTTTTTCTCTATATCTATTCTTATTACTCTAGCATATACGGCAATGATATGAATTATTATGTAATATAATTATTATTGTGCATGGGTCGGTGGCCTACATGCCACAATTGAATAAACTTGAACTTGACTAAGAAGTCCAGAACCAATTTGAAGCCATCATAACTTTTGTACAGTTTTTAATTTAAATGCATTTGGGAAAATAAATTTGCTATGGGAGTATATGAGCACCAGCTTAAAGTTCCAAGTGATTGATAAATGTGTTAGGCAAGGATGACTCAGGGAAACTAGGACTCAAAATGTGAATAAACAGTGAAAGATCAAACGGAGTAACTAATCAACTACACACTTGGAGAACTTATTGGGTGTTTGCCAGGGGAAATAAGAAGGAAAGATCGGCTCGAGTAACACCCGTAGTACATCCGCCTCGTCCAGTACAAGCGGCAATTACGGGATGAACTAAAAGAGCAACTGGATCATCTAGGGCGGTGTCGAATAAATGCAAAAAACACCTGAGCCAACAGAATGGGTAAACAGCATGGTTTGTGTTAGAATAAATCGCATATGAATCGACCCGACTGTTTTGAACAATGCACGCATGCGTGAATACTATCACATGAACACAATTGACGACGTTGCAACAAGGTTGCATGGAAGGAAGTATTTTACAACACTAGATGCGAACATGAATTATCATCAAGTCAAACTGTCAGAAAAGAATTCCAAGTCAACAACATTCAACACTCCATACGGTCGTTAAAATACATAAGAATGCCAATAGTGGGTGCGCGATGTTCCAGCGAATGGCCTCATAGAGAAATGGGAAAGCAGTTTTGGGCAGTGGACGGTGCTCTGATCATGGTTCAATGGCGATATTTTGATTCATGGCAAAAAACCGCTATAAGACCAAATTCAGAGGCCGAGAGCAGTACTTGATGAGACAAGAAGTATCAATCTGAAGCTAAACAAAGAGATACGCGTATTTGCGAAGCCTGAAGGTAACTGCTAGAATGAATGTCATGAGTTAACAGAAGAAAGGGTATTTAAAGCCGACAATTGAGCGTATAGCATCAATACTGAAGATTAAGGAGTCTGGAAACCATAGTGAGTTACTAACAGTACTAGGAATGCTTCCATACGACTATGCCAATTTATACAGATTTATGTGAACTGAATGCTCCCATTAGAGAATGGACAAATCAAGAATTGGCAATGGACGCCAAAAGCAATTTGCAAAAATTAAGGAAACACTGACATCGACGAAAGTGCTACGGTATTTTTATATCTCGAAATCAGTTACGTTACCTGTGGATGTATCAATGAAAGGCCTAGGAGCAGAAATATCCAAAGCAATGATGATATTGTATACTCACCTCGGTGTTAAAGGCAGCTGAACTAATGTATGCTCAAATGGAGAAAAAGATGTTGACAGTCATATTTGGATGTGAGAAGTTTTACAAAATACTGTATGGCAATACATCAATCACAATCAAAACGGATCACAAATCTTTCGAGAATATAATGAGAAAGCCAATCCATACAGCATTATTAAAATACAAAGAATGATATTGAAACTTCAGTCATTCGAGTTCAAATTGGTGCACAAACAATGAAGAACATGGGTCTTGCAAGCTGTCTTAGCATAATGCCATTGAGCGAAACAAACAAACACTCGAATGGAATGTTAGACGCATTAGTCAGCGACAATGGTCCGCAATTTGCAAGCAGGTAGTTCAAGCAATTTGAAGAAATGATTATGGCAGCAATCAGTGTAACATCTCCATTGTACCAACAGTCTGACTGTTTGGTCGAACGAGCTGGTCAGACGGATAAGAACATGACAAAACATGTTTTGAGACTGGCGATGATACTTGAATTGCAAAACGCTCCACGCGACGATGAAATTGGTTCACCGGTGCAAAGACTTAAGGGTCAAAGAGAGAACACTCATACCACTTAGAACACATGCAGCGGACAAAACAAAGAAAGTTGCATCAAAGCTAAATGATTATAAGTGGCAACAGTAGTACTACTATGACAGACATACTATAGTCTAGGACGACTTAAAACTGGTTCGTTTCAAGACTCCTACAGGGTAGAAACCAGCAGAATATGTGCGGAAAACAGTTATCCTTGTTCTCACGCAGTAAATAATGTGGAAAGTGGATATCGTAGAAACACATGTTGGAGAAAACAAGGGAAACTCCACATACCATCGAGACTCGCGACGCGATTTGACCATATCCAATGTCCAAGGACCCCGTACAGGCTACCGGAAATATACTAAGCGAAACAACAATCGAACAACAGTGATTAAGTCAATATGTGGTAGAGAAATAAGAAGACCGAGTTACTTAAAATGTCATGTGTTGAAAGTGGGAATGAGATGATCTTAAATATAGGGATTGTGTGAAAATTATAATAATATAGCTCTGTAGTCAGTCTAGTCTGTAGATGAATGACATAATGTATTTTTATTTGTCTTGATAGATATTTTTATATTAAATAATGTTTGATTTACTATTAATTGACTGTTAATAAAATTATGGTGTGATTGATACTTTATTTCTTTAAAAAATGTATTAAAATATTATTAAAACTGTGTTGAATGTTATGCGAATTACTGTAGAATCTTTGTCATTGGGTCGGCTCATCCACGAAATCAAATCCCCACGAATTTAAATGTCGAGATAAGGTGTTTATTTTCAAAAATCAAAATCCACGAATTTATGTCCCCACGAAATATCCATTTAAGTAAAAACCACGATAACTGAGCCCAACGAAAATAAATGAAAAAACAGTATTTTTTTCCTAGAATACGATTTGTTCGTAAAATGGCCTTAATGCTTAAATACATACTTCCATTGTTTCAGGCCAATTAATCGTTATCAGAGTGTCATTTCTTAGCAAGTAACTTGACACATGTTGTACCTGGCATTTGTAATATTAACATTTGGTCCTATACAAAGCTTGTATTTGAGGTATAAGTGATGTATTTCAGTATATCATTATTTTCATCACGGTTCAACATGGTTATGAAATTTAATATTTTTTCTCACGTGTGGTGTTTATTAGGTAGATCTAGTCTGTGTATTCCTTTGATAAAACAAGAAAGAAAAGGGTATGCCATTTTATGGTGATGTAAGGGACATAACTTGTATTGTCTCCTTGTAACATGTATAAATGTACGCCTGAGTTGTCTGTAGTTATCTGTGTAAGACTATGAATAAAGTGAGTTACCCACCAACTTGTAAGCGTTGAGTTCTTTACGCTATATATGATTATTGTTATAAGATACTCATTGTTTCCTTGTACCTCGGGTAATATCCACGAAACACATTGAAACATTGTGTTAATTGTTTATCATGATATTGCCTGAAAATTCTTGTACAAAACCTATCAAGAATGTCTTAATTATCAATATCTTAACGTCTTTTGTTCGTGGTCGCACGAAACTAAATGTAACAGGAATTGCACTGATTGTCTGTGGTCACGTTCCCTACCTACCTACGTAGTGTCAAAAACAGGTAACTCCAGACCATGAGTGTCTGATGATGATACAGTGTTGTTCACATTAACAGTTCTTTAGTTGAACGGATGAGTTCAACAATAACGATGATGTAAGTAGAATACGAAATGATATTAAATTGTACCAGTTAGATTTGTGTCACTCACATTTAGCTACTAAACCAGGTTTGACTATATTCATATTACCCCAAATGTTTGAATGTATGAAAGCCGAGCAATGAATTAGAAGACTGCCCATGGAGAGCAGATCGAGATGTTTAGTTGATACCACGAAAACTGGTTACACCGTCTTACATTGTACTGTCAGTACAATATCTCAATACAGTGAAGTTCCGCTATTATGACCACCCAGCGATCTGACAAAAAGTTGTCTTAACACCGAGTCAGTCTTTACTGACTATTGAGTATTTCATCCGCCTTATTGATTCAGATAAAGAATGATTTACTGTAAGAAAATGGTTAATTGTTTTTGTTATTTACTCCAATCGTGTAAAAAATGTGATAATCAACATTAAACAAGGGACCACTAGCTTGATATCACCTCTTGAAACAATGTCTACGATCAGACATTCCCACATTACTAGTTATTAAATTCATTATTACACATTGTAGGCCCTTTTCAAGAACAAACAATCTCAGCGTATCATAAAGTACATGTAGTAGCACATCCAACCGTAATATATCTGTACATGTATACATCATATAATCCGAGGTCAAAAATCTCTTTGCGCTGGTTTGCACATAAGGCTGTCACTAGAGTTCGCCAATGTAACCAGTACCTTGCCCATAAATGTATTTTGCCCCAGTTCCATTTTTCTTTTCTCATCACATTCTCCACTGACCTACGCCATGTTTCTTTTGGCGTCCCCGTGAGCGTCTTCCAATTGGTGTCCATCGCATGGCTGATTCCTTTTTTTGACTTCGATGAAAAGTGGAGTTGTCTTAGTCTTTCGATGGAGCGCCTCACTGGAGATTGTGTTTGGTCATACGATTCGGAGAATCCGTCTAAGGCATCTTTGATTTTAGTGACCCTCTAGGACTCAGATCCATACAGAAGGACCGCCGGAACTTACTCTTGAAGATTCTTATCTTAGTTGCAGAAGAGATCATTGGAGACTTCCATAATTATTTTGGGGCACAGTGCAGCAAAGGCCCCCTTTGCTTTAAACAGTCTGTTTTTCAAGTCCACTTCTGAGTTGCCTTGAGTCGCCACTTCTTTGCCATTCACCTCTTCTATCGCATTGTTGTTGATAGTGACTGGCTGCTCTGTCTTATCTTCCGTCTTGTTTTCATTTAATATGCTGAGTGTAGTCTACTTTACGAGGTGTTCAAGATTATTGGTCTTCGTCTGGATGTCTTGGTGACGTTGTGCAAGGAGCGCGATGTCACCCGCAAAGTCTAACTCATCTAGTGTCTCTTTGAAGGTCCATTTAAGTCCTCAGGTAGCGCCTTCTGTGGACTTCTCCATTAGCCAGTCTATGCACAAGGAACATAACAAAGGAGACAGATGACTTACTCCTGTCCTGAATTCAGAGGGACCTTTAAGGCTTATGCCGCAGATCACCAGTACAGCATCTTGATCAGCGATGAGATCTTATCTTGGATACCATAGTGGGCTAATATTCTATCGAAGGCTTTATGAAAATCTATGAAGTTGTCACAGACTGTACATATCATTCCAATAATGGCTCTGTTCTAAGATCTATCTAAGTGTGAAGATCTGGTCTGCGCTGGACCTGCCTCTTTTGAACCCTCAATGGTCTTCTGCAACAATGGATCTACGACTGAGAATCACCCAGCTCAGGATCTTCTAGTCATTTCCTCTAGTCATTTCCTCAGTGTCCTACATATCGTATTTACCCCCCAGTGTCTTACATATCGTATTTATCCCCCAGTGTCTTACATGTCGTATTTATCCCCCCAGTGTCCTACATATTGTATTTATCCCCTCCCCCAGTGTCCTACATGTCGTATTTATCCCCCCAGTGTCCTACATATTGTATTTATCCCCTCTCAGTGTCCTACATATCGTATTTATCCCACATTGTCCTACATATCGTATTTATCCCCCAATGTCTTACATATCGTATTATCCCCCAGTGACCTACGTATCGTATTTATCCCCCAGTGTCCTACATATCATATCCCCTCCTCCAGTGTCTTACATATCGTATTTATCCCCTCCCCCAGTGTCTTACATATCGTATTTATCCCCTCCCCCAGTGTCCTACATATCGTATTTATCCCCTCCCCCAGTGCCTTACGTATCGTATTTATCCCCCTCCAGTGTCTTACATATCGTATTTATCTCCCCTCCAGTGTCTTACATATCGTATTTATCCCCTCTCCCAGTGTCTTACATATCGTATTTATCCCCTCCCCCAGTGTCTTACATATCGTATTTATCCCCCCTCCAGTGTCTTACATATCGTATTTATCCCCTCCCCCAGTGTCTTACATATCGTATTTATCCCCTCCCCCAGTGTCCTACATATCGTATTTATCCCCTCCAGTGTCTTACATACCGTGTTTATCCCCTCATCCAGTGTCCTACATATCGTATTTATCCCCTCCCCCAGTGTCTTACATATAGTATTTATCCCTTCCCCCAGTGTCTTACATATCGTATCTATCCCCTCCCCCAGTGTCTTACATATCGTATTTATCCCCCCTCCAGTGTCTTACATATCGTATTTATCCCCTCCCCCAGTGTCTTACATATCGTATTTATCCCCTCCCCCAGTGTCTTACACATAGTATTTATCCCCTCCCCCAGTGTCTTACATATCGTATCTATCCCCTCCCCCAGTGTCTTACATATCGTATTTATCCCCTCCCCCAGTGTCTTACATACCGTGTTTATCCCCTGATCCAGTGTCCTACATATTGTATTTATCCCCTCCCCCAGTGTCTTACATATCGTATTTATCCCCTCCCCCAGTGTCTTACAGACCGTGTTTATCCCCTCCTCCAGTGTCTTACATATCGTATTTATCCCCTACTCCAATGTCTTACATATCGTATTTATCCCCTCCTCCAATGTATAAGATATCGTATTTATCCCCACCCCCAGTGTCTTACATATCGTATTTATCCCCTCCTCCAGTGTCTTACATATCGTATTTATCCCCTACTCCAATGTCTTACATATCGTATTTATCCCCTCCTCCAATGTATTACATATCGTATTTATCCCCACCCCCAGTGTCTTACATATCGTATTTATCCCCTCCCCCAGTGTTTTACATATTGTATTTATCCCCTCCCCCAGTGTCTTACATATCGTACTTATCCCCTCCTCCAGTGTCTTACATATCGTGTTTACCCCTCCCAGTATCTTATATATCGTCTTTACCCCTCCAGGTATTTAATATCCAGATGGTAACATTTAAATATATTGGAGTTCATGTATTTAAATGCAATTCAATCATACATCTCAAAAAAGTAATTACCATTCAGTTTAAAATTACAATTCAACTACATTGTTATAATTAAAATCCAATTGATTTGAGAAAAAAAATCAGTTTTAATTCATACATTTGTATTTCAAAATGCTTCACTGCCCTTTAATTACAACATAAATCTTATCGCTGTCATAAGCTAACGAAAGATGCATATTTTTTGCTAATTGCGTGGTAAATGAACGACTTATTTAAAGTGTATGCAGTTACATAAACTGACTTGAGTATATATCACATTATGACAATACCGAATAAAACTAAAATACGTGCGACTATGAAATGCCATCTTAAGCTAGGTAAAGAAGCAATGCAGAATTTTATGAACTGTATGCTGGTCCTAAATTGTGAGTCTTTATCCATTTCCACGTAATTAGTATTTGAGTGGATTAAAGCTTTTAAAGATGATACACTTAACAAATAATACCAGTACGCATACTGCTGCATATAACGTTAGATAAAGGTTAGAGAAAAGAAACAACCATATTTGTCCGATAAATAATAGCGGCTTTCATCTAATCTGTTATATATACGTGGTTTATATCTTAATGAATGTAAATATATGTGCGTGTTTTTGATCGTTTATTGTTTATTTTTGTATTGAAACGAAAATGTTTATGTTTGATTTCATGATGTATGTTGACTTACTAATAAACTCTATTTCATTCTATACACCTTTTCCGCCAGATTCTGTCCGGTCCTCCTTTTCTCTGTTGCCTCTCTTGATTTCTTCTCACATTTATAATACATAATTAAATCATTATCTAAACTGACTCGCCTATCTGTAACCTTTCTTATAACAATGCAATTACTGAGGCCTATATTTGCCACTTGTTACTGTCAGTGAAAATTGCATTGTGTTATTTGTATGTTTACATGGGCCTATGGCTTACTGAAATTTAAAATAAAACTATCTACATGACCACATCTCGTCTTAGGAAGAGCTGGTTCTACTGATAGCTGAAAACTGTGCTGTAAATCATACTATATGATATATAAATCGGATACAATCCCATGTCGCTAGTACTTCTTTGAATGTCTAAGTCTTAAGGCAAATAAGCTGGGAAGAAATTTATATATTTACGACTTCAGAAGTTCTCAAGACGGCGTTATAAGCTGTTATCTCCTACAAATAATACTCAGTAATAGAAGAAAGCATACCCGCATTCCACAACTAGTAAAAACTAAATACATGTAGGTAATAATAAATTTAATGTTTCGATAAAAGAAACATTATTTCAGTGGAACACTATTCATGTATACTTTAGAATTGTGATTTGATCGACTATCAAGCGATGCTTTTGTTTTGTATGATTATAGGAGCTGCTCATGTTCGAACCAACTATATATACTGAGTATGTGATTCTACCAATTCTTGTCGAGCAATAGCAGTATCGTAGTAGTAGTAGTAGTAGTGGTGGTGGTGGTTGGTCAGGTTGTACGGACATGATCAAGAAACTGAAAAACTATTCGAAGAGAGTAGGGATATAAATCAGTGTGGGGAATCCACGTGACCTAGTGACGTCACAATGTTATCGTTACAAGCGCATTTTCTGTCATTCGAACTAGGAAAACATCACGTAAGTGCATTATTTTTCGTTTTCTTCTAAAGCCACATAACTGTTGCAACTCCTTACATAAAGGGCTACCTCCGGTTCAGAATTTTGTCCCTGAAGGCCCTCTACTTTTTTACTTTTCTTGTCCAAACCGTTTTCTAAAATTTTCTTGTAAAAGTAACGTTCATTTTCATAACACTGTCAAACGGTTTGGACAAGAAAAGCAAAAAAGTAGTGGGCCTACAGTGACAAAAATCTGAACCGGAGGTACCCCTTTATGTAAAGAGTTGCAACAGTTATGTGGCCTTAGAAGAAAACGAAAAATAATGCACTTACGCGATGTTTTCCTGGTTTAATTGACAGAAAACGCGCTTGTAACGATAACATTGTGACGTCACTAGGTCACGTGGATTCCCCACACTGTAATTAAATGCCTAGTTCTCCTATATCTTATCTCCTCTCATTGAAATTACCATAGCTGTCGAATGGGCCATTAAACAACAGATGAATTTAATCCAGGAAACGGATTTAACAATAACTACATTATACATCAAACTCATGAACTGATTGCAAACTAATTTTCAATGAAAAGATAAACACGGCGAATTAAAAAAGTAGGTAGAATAAAAATACAACCAATGTTGTAATTCCTTAAAAATAAAAACAAAACTCAACAAGATGCGAATGATTAGCACTTTTGTAAACAATTCTCTACCACATGGATCCAGTACCTGTGTTGCGGCTTGCATTATTATTCTGACCTTGATCTTGTGATTTTTCGACTTTGTCAGTTTTCAGCTCAGTCGACTGATAGATGCATACAGGCACTTTCAGCACTTGATCAGTCTTCGGATACGCGAACAAATCATTGTGTATTACAAAGTATATAAACCAATTATTATATTACCATATAGTGATGCAAGTGAACTTGCTAATCGTCATAACCAGATAAGGTTTATAAGCATAAATTCTTATGTTCAAAATGTAACCGTCTGGAGATGTAACATAACAAAACAAAATAAATAATGATGTGACTTAATAAACTTGGTACATTGAATTAAAGGACCCATGAATGATGGATGAAACAAACATGACATCAATCATGAATAACTACAGCCAGTTAAGAGTATACTGAAATAATACAATTCAATATTACACTATGTTACATGGAGACATAAGACTAGATAATACAAATATTGTATACAGTTTAACAGCTTGAATGGCTAAAGTTCGTTGACATCGGTTATCAGTAGTCAAATTAACATGCAAAGTAAAATTTTAAGTTCAGTATTAAAAATTTGACTTTTGACACAGAATTTTATGGCACATTCACACAGATTATTGTTATTTCTATCGATTTAAGTATACCTGTATACTGAAGATATCTTGGAATATTTGGTGTGGGTCTATCCTTCACTCATAGTTCTAGTTTATAAAGGAATTAAGGGTAAATTCTTTTAAAACATGTCTCCAAAATTAAACAGTTATATCTTGTGTCCAAGTTGTGTACAGTGTCATTCCAGTGATAAATCCAGTCAGGGATACTATATTATGATCCAGTATACAATATTATGTCGTTTTATTTTAGTAATTGTAACAAGAATATGGTATACATGGTATTGTTCTGTAAGTTTAATCTATTTTTTGTGTGTTTCTTTATGGGTGATTTATCAATTTTCATATAAAAAAAGAATAGAATAAAGACATTAAAAGTGTTTTCACTGGTAAACCTAAGGGTTATTGAAACTAATAAAAATACAGATTCTATATTTGCTTGATCACATGCTTGTTTGAAATAGAAAAACTTTTTAGATTTTTTTCGCTTGTTTTGAAAGAAGGAAAATAAAAAAATATTAAAATTATTGTTTCCCTCGCTCGCTGGGTCAAATTGGAAAAGTAAAAAATAATATTAATAAAAATATTTCGCTCGCTCGCTTGCTCTTTTCAGAAAAAAAAATCCGATGAACAAGTTATTAAATTGGTGTGGCCTAAGGCATTTTTTCATAATCAAAATCCACGAATTTATGTCCCCAGGAAATAGCCATTTTAATAAAAACCACAAAAATTGAGCCAAACGAAAATGAATGAAAATACAGTAATTCACAACTTGTTAACCATTATGAAATCCGGTGATTGTGACATAACTCTTCCATTAGTTCTGTTGTGTGATCTTCTGCACTTGTTCTTGGTCACAGGTACCATCGTCCTTCAGAAACCAATGTCCAAATTGTTTAGCTCTCTTTATCTTGTTATCAATACCTGACAAAAAATCCTTATTTTATTTGTCGGGTCATTCCTCTATACTACTCCTTTGTATTTACTCTAATAAAACGAAAAAAATGTATCAATGTTTTGGTCCTCGTGCTCGTTTTTTACTGGTTAATTTCGACTCGGCAAATTACAACGTACAGTTCAAACTCCCCAGAGTGGCCCTCTCTTGAGTAACAACCTTCCCGCAACAACAGCACGATTTTCTCCCACTGCACGATTTAACTATATTAACTAAAGAAGAGCAGTGGTGTAAGAGTAGAGCGTCGTACTCCTAACCCTGAGATTGCGGGTTCGAATCTCGTCAGTGGTGGAATCTGACCAGAACCTTCACAATCTCTTCTTTCGGCGCGAGTACTGGTCGGAATCCAAGAGGCATTCATCGAGAGTAGTTAATATAAGTTTTAAGAACTTGCTCTACAATCGACGTTAAATAAATACGTTTAAATTCAATTAAATAATTTATTTAACCTCTCTAGACCAACAACCTCTCAACAACAATAACGTAATTTTGCTACTCCCAAAGGATGTTGTTTTCGAGAGGTTGCACAGTACATCATGAACAATATTGTACTTAAATACCTATTATCCAATTATTGCTTATTAGATCTGGCTTCCATTTTCCCCTCTTCTCTTCTGACACTGTATACCACTTTCCATCAGCGTATGTATCCAGAGGTAATTCTCTTATGGCTATATTCGCAAACCTACAATAAAAGAAAAAAATTCAAATGTCCGAATCTATACTAAAAACTTTCGTGTGTGTGCAACCAAATACATTTGTACATGTGTAGCACCTTGCTGATTAAGCTATCTCAATGTCTAGTATACCTCTGATACACCGTATTTGTATATAATTTTATGCGGATGAAATAAACACTGGTTTAGACTATTTATTCGTATACAGGTAGCCTTTACAGGGAAAAAAGAGAATAAAACTACATCTATATCATATAGTGATGAACCAATGATCGGAAATCTTCGATTAGCTACTAGTAGAAGCGTGTCGATGTCGATGATCGATGTCACATTTTCATGATCGATCATCGGATAGAGTTAGCCCTCTTGTTTCTGATTTAAATGTTCTGTTAGTATGATTTGTTTGAAATAATTCAAATACAAACATGAAGCACCTTTTTAATTTTTTTGTACATCAAGAAGAGAACATATTAATGTACAACTCTAACCGATTACAATCGCTAAAATCGGATCGATAACCTCCACTAATTCCAATTGAATATCGTTTATGATTTCCCGACGTTCCCTCATCACTAATATCATGACAATAATCAATATTACATGTACTATTTAAACTAAGTAACCCATAATTATTTCATGGTCGAGGATCCAAACAGATTTAGATATAAACATATTTAGATATAAACATATTTAGATATAAATAGATTAAGATATAAACAGATTTAGATATAAACAGATTTAGATATAAATAGATTAAGATATAAACAGATTTAGATATAAACATATTTAGATATAAATAGATTAAGACATAAACAGATTTAGATATAAACATATTTAGATATAAATAGATTAAGACATAAACAGATATAGATAGATCTAGATAAAAATAGTAAAGTCACGGCGTATTCATGTAAACATAAAAAAGTTAAAAATTACTGTCTGTGAAATAAAGAATTAGTTTGTTCTTTTGCTTATGAACTGTGACTGCTACATGTGTATAGTCTGTATTTATTATTTACACGAAAACGAAAATATATATATATTTATTTTACGATGAATTATGAACGTATTGAAATTATAAAATACATTAAATGTTGTAACTTTAATTTAGTCTGCACACCGTCTTATATTCGGTTTTCAGTACCTGATTTGCTTCTCCCCTACTCTGTCAAATGAACGGACGGAAAGAATATTTTTGTGGGGAAAAAGTAAAAAAAAGTGACAGAGTTGACGTACAGTTCCTCAGTGAGTAATAAAAAGGTTAGGGTCACGGGGGAATTTAAAAAGCCTGTAACCAGCCACCACTTTGTTATGCCTTATAAAGAATTTAAACACTATTGATAAGCATCGGCGATTCTTTTACATACATTAAAAGTTAAACAAAGCATAAAACGTCCGCCGTCTCAAATATTTGTGAATACTATGTTTTTATTTTTTAGTCTTTCAGTAATAATACGGTACCATACTAGATGAAACATGCGTAATAATGTCTGATCGGTTAATATTGTTTAGAGTAATGTGGATGAAAGACCTTTAAAACATTAAAATATCCAACAACTGATATATTCATTTCTAATATAGAGTTAATGCAGATATGTGTACTTGCCTCAGTGCATATTTCCATGAGCATAAACGTAGGCTAAAGCTTACCAAAAATAGGGCGTCTAGATACTACAGAGTGTTTTTTTAATACCATACTTAAACAAGACGGCCATGATAGCCCTATATCGCTCACCAGAAGAAAGAAAAGAGAAGAGCATTTTTCATCTTTTTCCTATATATGACTCTAAATAAATCAAGTGGCCCCGGGTGGGCCATTCTTGACCATCATCTGAACAAACTTGGCAGAGGTCCACTAGATAATGCTACATCCGAAATAGCTAAGCTCTATGCATTGCAGTTTTCGACAGGACAATTTTTTTTTCTTATACAAGCCCATGTAAAAATCAAGTAAACCCCGGGGAGGAGCCATTTCTGACCGCAGGGGAGATTCACGAGATGATGCTATACACCAAATATCTAAAGTGTAGGCAGTGTAGTTTCTGATATGAAGATTTAATTCTCCTATATGAACTTACATATATCAAGTGACCCCTGATTTGAACAAACTTGATAGAGGTCCACTAGGCAATTCTACATGCCAAATATCTTAGCTCTAGGCCGTGTGGTTTCGGACAAGCAGATTGTTTTAATTTTCCTATATAAGCATGTATGAAATAGAATACACCCCGGGGCAGGGCCAATTTTGACCCCAGGGCTTTAATTTGAACAAACTTGGTATAATGTCCACTAGACATGTAATGTAGTTTCTGACAAGAAGATTTTTTTTGTATATGTCTATGTAAAATTAAGTTACCCCTTGGGCAGAGCAAATTTTGACCCCAGTGCTATAATTGAACAAACTTGGTAGACAACCACTAGACAATGCTACATACTGAATATCTAAGCTCAAAGTCCTGTGGTTTTGGACAAGAAGATTTTTAAAGTTTTCCTATATAAGCCTATATAAATCAAATGACAACCCCGGGGCGGGCCAATTTTGATCCCAGGGGAATAATTTGAATAAACTTGGTATAGTTCCACTCTACCTACCAAATATCGAAGCTCAAGACCCTGTGGTTTTGGTAAAGAAGGTTTTTAAAGTTTTTCCTATTGGTTGCCATAGCAACCAGACTTTTTATTAAAATTTAATGTTTTAACAATTTTGGTAGAGCTTCATGCAAGGAACGTCCCTGATAAGTTTCGTTGAAATTAACTGTTTAAGAAGAATATGTTGTTTAAAAGGGCATACCCTACAACTTGGTGCATCTAGAATCAAGGCAAAATGATGATAAATTAGAAGCTTGTAAAGAAAAATGCCGACGAAGAAAGTTTCAGCCAAAAATTCATCCAATTAAAAATAAAATCACAAAAAATATTAGTTTCCATAAAAGATCGGAAACTCTTTGGAATTGGTTGTACAATTTTTGGGTGGAAGTGATTTATTATTCATAGCTATGATTTTTGCGGCTAGTGCCTAAACTAGTCATTTTATGACCCAAGTTCCTCTTGCAATTATCCATTATATATTGTTTTACATATACATCTAACACGTTTTTACACGTTCACAGAATGTTTGTCTGTTGTAGGGTATGCCCCTTTAAAGCAACATACGGTCACAATAGCTCACATTGAGCACACTACCATCTGATGATAATCATCTGTATAAATGTGATAATATCACCAAAACAAAGGTGATGATATCATCCACACAAATGTGATGAGGTCACCTATTCAAATGGGATGAGGTCAACTGTAAAAGTCTGATGATATCAACTACAAAATGTGATGATATCAACTACAAAATGTGATGATATCAACTACAAAATGTGATGATATCAACTACAAAATGTGATGATATAAACTACAAAATGTGATGATATCACCTACACAAATATGGTCAGCTCCCCTGTACGAACGTGATGACATCACCTGTGCAATGTGATGATGTCACCTACACAAACGTGATGACATCACCTGTGCAATGTGATGATGTCACCTACACAAACGTGATGACATTACCTGTGCACTGTGATGATGTCACCTACACAAACGTGATGACATCACCTTTGCAATGTGATGATGTCACCTACACAAACGTGATGACATCACCTGTGCAATGTGATGATGTCACCTACACAAACGTGATGACATTACCTGTGCAATGTGATTATGTCACCTACACAAATGTGATGATGTAACCTGTACAAATGTGATGAGGTTACCTTTACAAATGTGATGAGGTTACCTGTACAAATGTGATGTCACTTGTGCAAAATTTACAAATGTGATAATGAAAGACGCTGTATGCTGACTAAATACTAGTGCTTAATCTTGTTATTACGTGTTTAAGTATTTACCTTGATCGGACCAATTCTGACAAAAACGTTTGGTCATTGGTACCTTCGGAGACAGGAGACTGCAACGATTTATTTTGTATGGATTTATCCAAATCGTTCAACTTGTTAGTTAACTCGTTCCAGACGGCCTTTGTTCTAGTTGTTGGGAACAGATATATTAATCCACCATTTACAATTTGATTGTTTGTGTTGGAAACAGGGTTTACTAAAATGTCGACATCATTCATTTTCTGCATTCTTGGTACAGGGTTCTTGAACCACACATAATCAAATTCAAACAGCATAATTTCAAAACCAGCTTCGAGAAGAGTTTGAAACAGTTCAGCTCTGCGGATCATAATTTTCACGTATCCAGCTGTGCTATAAGCTTGTTTATCTGACGGTAAATCTAAATCCATGTATACAACATGAATGTTTGGCCAAACCTTGGTCAGTTGGTTCATTGTTGTTTTGCTCGTCGTTACCACCAATATTGATCTATGAATATTCATAGATTGCGTGTTACACAACCAGCTAAATGCAAACTGGATGAATGCATCATTTACCAATGTCACTAAGATTGTCTTATTAAATGAGCTCACTTTATGTGCTTCCCGAATGATGTAACTTTCTTCGTGGTGGTCTTCGTTTTTAGGAAGACAGTAAAACACAACATACACCAATAACATAATGAAGCAAATAAGCAACACTTTTTTATGAAACTTTGTTTGGAACGAATACATGACTTCCAATAATTTCGACAGTCCGGTAATAACCTTTTATAATTTTACACAACACATAAGCATGAAATCATTATAAAAATGGATCAATCAAATCGAATCCATTAAGCGATTGATCTCAGCGTCCATTGTTTAATCATTAACACAAAGAAATTTATTTCATACATCCGTGACAACTCCAATTGAAATTAACAGTCATACGTGAAATAAGAAACACAGGCAATAAACTTGTGATGAACTCACAACACTAAACACAAATAAACTAATCTCTACCAATCTCTAAATCTCTAATTATAAACCAGACAGTACCAAATAGTAATGATTTGTCGCTTAGTTTTTTAAGCAAAACTGTTTATAACATTAACTTGTCAAGTATATTTTCACGCCATGAGTGATTTAAACGCATGAATATCTTCGCCACAAACAACCACATACAGTGTCTATCAACTGATCGTCCAAAATTATTACCACTATTTACAATTCAGGCACATATTGTTGGTTGATTCAAGCTAAAACAAAAACAATATTAAAAATATCCACCTAATACGCTGGGAGATTTACATAATGAACACCGCACTATATGGCAATACACCACGTAATACACTAATTGTTGCTTCAGCTGATTAATGCATTCGCCTGTAACGACCAGCAGGTAAAACAACAACAACACCATATCAACTAGGCGCATCGTCTCATTTTAATCATCATAAATCAAATTCGTTTTCACCTGTATGTAATGAAGTTTATTCATCAATATGATAGTTTACGATCGTTTAGATTGGATTGCGGTATCTAAATATTCATTATATACGTGTATAGCCATAGGCATATGTTTAAAATACGACTTTAACGCTTAATTTGAAGTGAAATACATTGTAAGTGATTTTTTATACTGAGTGTCTGAATAATTATTATTAATATGATGAAAGTAACCTATGGATGAAATTGATAAAACTTAACAGTTTCACAGTTTCTTCCAGTGCCAGCACTGTGTCCATGACTAGGTGTTGTTTAACTGTCCTCAAGTTTAAATGCTGCCCATTTTAAATTCATATTGCATCTGGAAATACATCCCAATAATTTGATGGTCTCGAAGTCGTGTCGTCTTCTTTGTTATAAGTAAGGCCTTCGACAAAGAATGTCACAAATGCCTTTTCTCTAAAATGTACTATGCGGGAATATCAGGATCTCCTCTGACTTGGTTCACGGTTATCTTTCAAACAGGCGACAACGGGTTGTATTACCTTGTATCATAAATGGTGCAATGCATCTGCTGGTGTTCCTCTGGGGTCGATTCGTGGTCGACTTCTTCTCCTTATGTTTATTAATGGCATTGTTAATGAAATTAGATCTCGTATTAATCTTTTCGCCGATGACACAAATCTTTATGTGATAGTCGAGCAGCCTGGTATAGCTGCTAACCTCCCTCAGTCAGATATCCAGACTATTTCAATGGCTCGTTACTTTCAGTCTATCAAAACCTGAGTCTCTTCTTGTATCAAGAAAACGCGATCGTCTTCCACATCCACCCTTGCAGATGTTTCAGCAATTCATACCTGAGGTTGTAGAACCCAAGCATCTTGGTGTCCTCCTGTCCAAATATTGTAATTGGCACTGTCATGTTAAATACGCAACTGACAAAGAATCTTTCCAAAAGAGTTAGCATCATGCAAAAACTTAAGTTTTCCATTGACCGCAAATCCATTGAAATCATACATTTGTTAACATTTTAAACAAGACCGATTCTCAAATATTATGATGTTGTTTGGAACAATTGTACCAAATATGAACTTGATTAACTCGATAAATTCAAAATGAATGCGCTCTCATTATCTTCGGGTGCAAGTAAGCTGATTTCATTGGAGAAACTTTACAGAAATAATTTGGGAAACTCTTTCGGAAAGAAGGTATATAAACCAACATAGGCTGTCTCTACTTTACAAAATCTGAGTGACCAGACACCTGAATACTTCTCTTCTGTAATACCTCGTTCTTCTAATTCTAATCATAACTTAAGAAACTCTGATGATGACATTCATGAAGTACCAGCTATATTTATTTTAATTCCATTTGACAAATAAATGAATTCATGTATATAGTTCATTAGCACATGGTACTAGTAATATCATACCTTACATCAATCCAATAGATTTAACCCTAAATGCTAACAAATTCACCATAATCTGCTATGAGACAACCACATTGAGCTTCAAATAGCATTTCCGATAGCATGCCACACAACAACTTATCTAGGTCAACATCAAAGACCGATGCCTGTATGATTTACTTACCTATCAACTATTCACAAAATAGCAGACGAACAGATTCAGTCAAACATGACAGGTTACGCGACGGACGAACAGCCAGTCCAATGATTAACCAATCAAAATGACCGACATGACAATTAGCCAATCAAATGGCCAGGATTACCCAAACTAGTAATAGACACTATACAAATGTATACCAGCAAACAACTAGAATAAACTCATACCCATGACTAAAAGTAGAAAAGTGGTGTATACCTATAGGAGTTTTGCTCCAAAAAGTGGGACCATCTTACTGTTAATGTGTGGATGTGGGTTTTTTAATTCACTTTAAAAGACATAATTTGTAGTTATAGTGGTTAAATGTACATTAGAAAATTGGTGATGTTTGAGAAAAAATTATATTTTTTACCCATTACATCGTATGAGTAGCCTTAATGACATATCTGACAGTTTCCAGTTTTTGCACATAAACATAAAGGCAGAATGAAAACCAATCTGATTAAAATCATATCATCAAACCCGCTACGCTATGAGGATCTGAAGACGACCTATAGAAGGTCACCTCAGGTGACCTTTTCCACTAGCCAATCAGCGCCTTACTTTCATAATTCTGAAAGTGATCTGATTCTATTTTTAACCGCAGTAAAAAACGATATTTGACTTGTTGTTATCACGAACACCTATTCTTACGCAACTAAATGTAATGATAGCGCCCATGTGACATGCGTGTTTACTAAATTTTCTATACTACTATGGCCGAATCGATCAGGATTACTAAAAAAATCAAAATGTGGTTGCAGACAAATATGTTATACGTAATTTAATGTTTACTAACGTTTAAATAACATCGTCAGGTAGAAAGTTCATTCGGCCAAAGTACCGATGAAACGAGTTATACGATTGGCTGAATTATAAATAGATATAAATAGTGATCATGGAAATTCCGACTTTTGAAAATAGAAACTGGTATAGGCCGTCATCAGATCTTGCCGTAAGGAAGATCGAATACTTTAGTCAGATTGAATGAAAACGTATGGACAGATTCTTTTTTAATCTTTGCATGGTCATAGCATATGATAATAGAAATATTTTAGGCGAAGAAATGGGCGTCGCGTTTTTGAGTTTCTGTCAGATTTGTCCTTAAAGTTCCACACTCAAATGCATTTAAAATCAAAGCACTGAAGGTTCTGTTGTTGTTCGGAAATACAAAGCAGTCAAAAGTTGAATTTCTTTGTAGGGTAAAGTTTTGGAAACTGAACGATTGTTTAGCTTTCCATAGCCTTCACTCGCTTGGGGCGCATGGATTTTGATGATGATGCAGACCAAAGTACTACGCTTTTCTACACCCGCCATGCAATTGTTAAAGTTGTTCCCGTTCCATGTGCTTTCAGCACTTTGATTTATGTTTCCTCATCTGATCACCCAAAGTAGTTCAGCAATTAGCATACACAGCACGTGAATTATGACGTTATCATAGTAAATATTGTATTATTCCAAGGTAGAGGATTGTTTAGATTTTTTACGACTGTTTTGTATTTTTGCATAGCCATCTGATTTTGACTTGAATACACGTAATATATGAATTTATATTTATGCATTTGAATTAGGGCTGGGAATTTTATTCGAATATTCGGAACTTCGACGAATATTCGAACATGAAAAACGAATTCGAATATTCGAAAAAAATAATATGAAATTTCAACGTCTCGAGCCAGTTTCAGCAGCAAAAACTGTTTTAAAGATCTGTCTATAAAAGGTGTATACATTCCATAAAAGTCGGTCCAAAATTGGTAAGTACGCGCAAAATGTCACAAACCAACTGTTTGTTGTTTGCACCATTCTCAATACCCCCATAAACACGTCAAGACAAGGCGGCGAGTTGTTTTAAAAATCAATATCAAAGATATTAAGAACGCCGACATTCTTTGGCCCAATTTCGGAGCCTTTCGTTTCAGTAAATAACCCGTGTAAGTTGTAACAATGCGCCCAATACGCGTCATCATCAAATTGACAGGTGTTTATATAACATGTTTTGCTCGTTTTAACTCAATGAAAATTAAAAACTCAACTCGTTATAGTTACCTCCCTTCATTACTTGTATAAACAACCAACGGACCACAAACACGAAAGAATTAGTAAAAAATAAATACAATTACACTGTAATTAGTTTTCAATAAAAATTTCAGTTCATAGTTAACCTCTTTACTGAAACATGCATAGTATTAGGACACAACCGATTTCGGACACGATGTATGACGAACAGACACGTTTATCGGATTAGAACTAACTAGCTATGAAAACGAATATTCGAATATATTCGAATATAAAAAACGAATATTCGAATATCATAAACCATATTCGTTCCCAGCCCTAATTTGAATTGAAACAATTGAACTATTTAGGAAGGCGGAAGGTTAATGGAAGCTCTTCGGTTTGTACCGAACAACAAAGTAATCATACATTTAAGTGTGTATACCGGTTTTTGTCACATTTAAAGAACTGTATCTTGTAAAATAAATAACCATTTCACAGTTGAAAATCGATGACATTCGGTTTGAAATAAGAAATGATTGCACTCAATATCTGGTTGTTACTTTGGAGAAAATGTGTTATTATTGTAGTACTACATATAATTTGTTGTTCATAAAAAGTCATACATCGGTAGTTGTAAAGCGTATGAATTGCGCATGATTTTATTATATAGCCAAAATGTATGTATATTGTTCAAAAAAATAAACGGCGAGTTAAATAAGAAATCATAGTACAGCGATATCATGTTAAAGAGGCTTACCCTACAACTGACAAACATTCTGTGAAAAGGTAAGCATGTGCTAGATGTATATGTAAAACAATATATAATTGCAAGAAGAACTTGGGTCGTAAAATGACTAGTATAGGTACTAGCCGCAAAAATCATTGCTATGAATGATAAATTGCTTCCACCCAAAAATTGTACAACAAAGTCCAAAGATTTTCCTATCTTTTATGGAAACTAACGGGCATGCACTCTTCAAAGAAGAGGTAAATTTCAAATTTGCTGATTGGTGACATACTTCTCTGACGACTACATGGCATTTCCGTGACTAAATGTATGTGTCACAAATACATATTTTTGTGATTCTATTTCTAATTGGATGAATTTTTGGCTGAAACTTTTTATGTCCCCTTTTTTCTTTACAAGCTTCTAATTTATCATCATTTTGCCTTAATTCTAGATGCGCCAAGTTGTAGGGTATGCCACTTTAAATTCAATTGCACCATGTTTTGTGGCTGAAACCCGCAATTAAAACATGTATGCAGTTTATCGATTTTAATTTCAGCCAGTTATAAATTGACCGAGCAGTACACATTATTGCCCTTTTATTTGGGCATTGTCTAGACATACGTATAATATACATCAATGTGTTATCAGACATCTCATCCAACTCAATGGGAAGCCAGTATTCTTCCTGGCAGCTGTAAACGGTATAAACCTGGCATTTATATGTAAATAAACCCCGCCTGGATGCTAGTATTGTTTATGATAAATGTAAGCACCAGATGGTGAGAGCAAAATTAACACTGATTGAAAGTATACTTGTCACCCAGAGTTCGACACCATAAAATTGATAAAAGATCCGATTGCCACTTGATATCAGTGTGTGTACAGTAGGTATGGTTTATTGTAGAAAACTAGCAAATCACAATAAAGAACCTGTTTTTGTGTTACTAAAATCCGATAATTTCTAACTTTGTTTTTCTGAAATATAACAAATTTGAAATTTCCTAATTTAAAATAGGTTTTTTAACGATTTATGCTCATCGATAGAATAAGAATATTCAACTAGATTGACACAAAAAATATGAATATAAGTTGGTCTGTGTCTTAACTATAGGATGATATAAAGCTTATGTGTGTGAGTGTTTACTTACTTATGCAAATCATTCTACATTTATAGCGTAAATTTAAACTTCGAACATAAGGTCATATGTTTTACACTGATGATGATTTAACAATTCTCTTGCCCGCATCTTAACCATAAAATTATCATTTTTGAATGCATTCAAGAATGCGATATGTTCATTTTGAAAATAAATCGAAGTGTCGCAGTCGGGGGTCTGGCGGCATTCGTTCAAGTATGTATGGTGGCTTCACAATTAACTATATCGACCCATGAAACTATGTCTGATTCATTAAACAAGATGGTGTAATGTTATATGTATTCTAACAACGGTTATCGTTGTCCCATTTCCATTTTCACAATATGATCATTGTATAATTGAGATGAAGCACAAATAATATAACAAATGCTGAACATTGATAACATTACGATTAAAGGCTTTTCTAGATATTTGCGTGTATTCACTCTAACAAATTTTATAATTTTGAATAAGCTACTATTTACTGCGACATTTTGAATTAGACAAAAAAGTCTAAATCACGTATTTCGATACATAATATGTAAAAACATATCAAAATCATTATTATTTTTGTATATTGAAACATATTACACAAAGCTGTTACGCCATGGATGCCATAATTTATATTCATTTTAAATATCGTCCCAAAAAGACAAATTATTTAAAGTTCAAAATACAGTTCTAAAAGATTAGGAATAGTGACAATTTTTAGGAGCGATGGTCCTATAGCTATACACTTCTTTGTACTTACAATTCAGTGACGCCTCTTACATCCGCGTTAAAAATTAGTTCCACTTGTTGTATAAGTAAACATTGCAGACATTACAGTTCTGATAAAGGTTGGAGATGTATTGCAGGATTCTGTTGACTTTGAAATCATGGGAATATTACAGTGTTTTTGCAACGGTTTAAAACTAACATGTATAATAATTAGGTATTCATCCGCACAAAAGTTGCATTCATAAACTGTTGAGGTAACAAAATTTACAACAAATTTTTCATTCAGTAAAGTAGTGCTTAAATATGGCGGACGATAAGGGTCTTATGCACGACCCTGCATGATGCTAAAAGTTTTCAGCATCATGCTAAAAGTTTTTAGCATCATGCTGAAACTTTCAGCATCATGCTGAAAACGTTCAGCATCATGCTGAAAACGTTCAGCATCATGCTGAAAACTTGCAGCATCATGCTGAAAACTTTAAGCATGATGCAGGGTCGTGCAAATAAAATCCTGCATCATGCTGAAAGTTTACTTTTGCGCGTAAAACGATAATTAGCATGATGCAGGATTAATCTGCACGACCCAGGGTCATGTAAAATATCATTGGCCGTTAACGTACTTGTCTAACCAATCAGAATCGTTGTTATTTTATCAGCTTGTTCGCTGCGTGTACAGTATGAAGTCACGCGTTCAATTGAATTAAATAAACCAATGATGCGTGCATACCTGCCATAAAAATAGTTGTAAAAATAATCATGAAAATAAACACTATGTAGTTGATGAGAATAAGTACAGTATACAGTGTATAGTTCAATTTTCTTATAGTCAAGGTCGAATATTGGACGATACCATTGTAAAGGTAATCACTGTAAATTGATTGCACAAATAATTTTAAATAAGTAGTAAAGTGTCATTCACTTGAACCAGAGTCATGGTGTATTGGATAAGGTGGCATGTACATTGTACATACATAACAGTTTTACAAAATGAAGCAGATGTGTGTGGTCCGAACTCAGTCAATGGCACTTTCTTTTTGAATTATTAAATCCATTTATTTTTTATAAATTATTTATTGAACTATGTTCTTGTTACATGTATGTATACACGCTAAATAGCACCTTTTTATCAATTTTCAAAAGGGAAAGAAGAAATGCATTTGTTCTCTGGTGTATTCCTCTTCTTTATTTTTTGTTTACATGTTATTGGATGAAATCGCGAATACAAATATATAATTTCAAATACTATGTATATATTAGTGTTCATCCTGACTGTTCTATGGAAATTAGAAATGTCGACGGGAGCGTAGCGACCGGAGACATTTCTAATTTTCATAGAACAGTTCAGGATGAATACTTATATACTTAGTGGGGGGGTTATTTGACCTTTTTACTATGCAATGTTAAAGGTCATTCTAAGCGCGCGGGAAAATATTGATTACACCTTCGTCAGGTCATTTAGTCCGTGAGCGCCGCGATGTGAAGACATACATTAACTACAGACATGTTATCCATGTTTTATGTTTTTTATGATAGCGTATAGAAAACCGAACCGATTGAAATATATGCTGACCTAATTTTCATTGAATGCACGGGATTCACGAGCAATATAATCAATAGTAAAGAACACGTTTCGACTGGATAAATGTACAAGAGAATATGCAATCAAATAGTGTAAAGTTACGGGTATTTGAATGAAATTATTGTATGCAAAATTTCATACATTTCTGCCGCATAATTTCTGAGAAATTTCAGTTTCGAATTGGCGGTTAATAAGTTGAATTGAGTATATTTAGTCTGCGTGTTTTTTTTTTAAACTAAATTAAACATCTTTTCTGACGATAGGATATTTTTATTATCGAAAATAACATCTACCACTGGTTTTCTGTTGACAAAATTTTAGCTACTTTGATTACGGATGGAGAGAAGACATTAGGGATGAGTAAACTGGTAAACACGATTTGTCTCCCCTTTTAGCTCTTCATTCGGTTGACTTGTCTGTATAAAGCCTTTTGATGCACTGCAACATGGAATGGAAACAAATTTATTCAATCTGGATACTTCCATAGTTTGGGGTTATATCTTTATTACTGTGCCTCTTTAAAAAAAGTCAGCTGTTCTGGCCAGTTATTCGTAGTTTGCACGTATGAAGTGACGTGGTCTATTTCACTAGTGTCCGTGATTTAAACTGATTTTAACACGAGAAGAGCACATGCTCAATTCCTGATATAAATATTTAATTAGATGGCCGTGTCGTAAGCGGTGAATACGCATGCGCAATAAAATGTCTCCTCCCCTTTTGAATATATTTATAGAATCGTCGATACTACGAGCGTAGTAAAGATTTTTGGCGTTCTACGAAACTAAGATTCGACACTATGAGGCGTAGTAACGTACTATGGATATAGTAGCGATTTTTGGCGTTCTATGAAATTAAGAGCTAGGAAAAAGGCAGAAATACGGCGATTTCATTGGATGACAAATAAAGCTGCACACTAAGAATGATTAAGGGGCCCTTATAAATATCACAAAATGACTAGAAATAAATAGTGCAGGGGTTTAATTGAAATTGGGACTAATGCTAAACAGTTGTATTCCAAAACGAATGCATTACACCCAGTTAGAATATTGACATCCTTGACAGAAAATTACAACGTATAATTATAACGTATGAAATTGTAAAGGTATACATAGAACAGCAGCTAGATGTGTTAATTAAGAATGAGTACTAATACCAAAACAGCGTAACATCAATGCTTGATATTAAGTCGATACCGTAATTAAGTGGCAAACTCTTGAACAAAGACGAACAAATGCATCTCTAATAATGCTATTTTAAACATTACCTCGTCACTGTAGACCATAAACCACATAGTCGTCTCAAGAAACCTAAATTATATCATACCATATTTTCACGAACACAATATCATTTGTACTATTTTTTTCTCTAGAACAATCATGCAGACACTGGAACACCTTGCCTTACAACATAAAGGACAATGTGAATCTCTAATGTAGTTATGCTTACTCTCAGTTATAATCTAAACTGCAGTGTTGGAAAATTCCAGTAGATATACGTTTTTTGTCGTTCCTATTTTACGGTGCGTTTTTGTTTGTTGATAATATGGATTTAAAAGCACATTTTCTGTTTGATTAAACTTACTGTTGTCACAACTGATGTTTCCCTAGATGAAGATAACTGGTGTGTTGTTTTGTATACATTATAAACGTGCTGAATACAAGCATTATTGTATGAACTGTATCTATAGAGATTTACCGCAGTTAGAATTAATTAAACATTGTATGTAAACAGGTGCTTGTTTTACATAGCAATCATTGCTTATTGAAATTATAATGTTCTCGTTCATTTCAATTTCTAAGATGAATCGCACATGCAAGTTCGTAAGAAAATTATATGAACTTTGTAACAGTCGGACACGTAAACATTTATACATGTACACATATAATAGGATGTTAGAAGCTCCGTATAGTTCAAACAAGAATAAAGTCATTCCGTATATCAATTAAATAATTAATTGATCAGTTAACTAAAATAGACATGGACCTAAAAGGATGATATATACATACATTTTGTATTTTTATAGATAACTTGACTAGAGTATATTATGATGGTTTATCCATTTATGTTGTATTTTTATATACAGTTGAATCGCGATAGTCCGAAATGCGATAGTTCGAAATCGTTCTTCAGTCCCGGCGAATTTCCTTATATTTTCAATATAGATTTGATGCGATAGTACGAAAATGCGAAAGTTCGAAATGAACAGAACAGAACAGAAACTTTATTAAACTTGTACAATATGTACATCGTTCACATATATAACATATATACATCACATACAAACATGGTCACAAACACAGTTTAAACATACATGTAACAAGCAATTTCATAATTTATTACTTAAGAGGATGATTATGTTTTTATTTATCAGTTACTACTCATAAGAACAATTCTGCGGTTGAATGCAAGTTTACAAAATTTACAAAATTTAAGAATAGTTTCTTTTTCTCTACAATTTAACAGCTCAATAAGTGTATGCATACTAGGTCTAACATAAAAATATTTATTAATGTATAATTTACGAATATTATTAAAACACGGACATTTACATATAAAATGAAATTCATCATCAATATCATTTAAATCACAAAATACACATATGCGTTCATTTCTAGGTAATCTATTTACACCATATCTAGCAGTTTGAATCCTTAATGAATGTGCAGACACTCTTATTTTTACTAAAAAAAATTCTTAATTCAAATGGTAATAAATCAAGGTACACTTCATATTCAAATTTAACTTTAACGTGGTTATAAAGATCTAAAGATGTGCTCTGAGATTTATCACTATACCAACTTTGTAAGAAACAATCAATTAACTGCTGTCTAAAAATAGGTAAAAAATGTTTTTCTATAACGGACGTAGGATTATCAAAAATATTATTATACCCATTACTGTACAACAGTTTTTTTTACATTTGAAACCCAGTTATTTTTTCCATTAATACATTCGGCATGTGCCATGTTATAAACAGTTTTGATTATAATATTATCTGTTTTTGTTACTTTAAACCAAAATTTAAGTATTTTTACGTATCTCGAAATATATAAAGGATATCGCCCCAGTTCACCGTAAATTGCAACATTTGACGTAGACATTTTCACATTGAGAATTTTCTTGCAAAATTTTAAATGAATTCTTTCAATTTCTTTTGACTTAGTAAAGCCCCAAATTTCACTAGAATAACTGAGTACTGATCCAACAAAAGAATAAAAAAGTTGACAAAGAATTTTTGGTTTCATTTTATATTTCTTACAGTGGCCTAATAAGATATTCATTGATTTCAATGCTTTACCGACTAAATGCTGTTGATTTAATGAAAAGCTACCAGTATAATTAAAAACTGTTCCCAGATAGTTAAAATCATTCACCACTTCTATACGTCTACCATTATATTCAAATATCTCACTATTAAGAAGACCTCCACGCTTACGAAATACCATGACTTTAGTTTTTTGTATATTTACTTCCAGACTCCATAAGTTACAATAATCAGAAAGTAATTTAAGACTAGAGTTTATTTCTTCAGGAGTTTTTCCAAGAATCACCATATCGTCCGCAAACAAAAGTAAAATAAGAATTACATCATCAAAACTTAAACCAGAGTTTATATTATCCTGTAGAAATAACTCTAAGTCTTCAACAAATATAGAAAATAGTACAGGCGAAATTACCTCTCCTTGTCTTAAACCAATAGCATATTCAAACAATTCTGAGTACGAATTACACGACCTGACACATGATTTTACTTTTTCATACATATCTCTGATAATTCTTAACATTTTACCATTTATTCCTTGTCTATATAACTTAAGCCACAGTGCATTTCTATATATACAATCATATGCCATTTTTAGATCAACAAAAACACAATATAACTTTTGTTTTCATTTACATACTTTTGGACTAAACTAGTTAAAATAAACAACGCATCAATCGTAGAATAACCTTTTTTGAACCCAAATTGGGCATCTGATATAGTATTATTTTCATCACAATATTTAACTATTCTATTATTTATAACTGACGTAAATAATTTTGACATACAACTAACAAGCGTGATTCCTCTATAATTTTTTACATTATTTTTATCTCCCTTTTTATGCAACGGTACAATAACCCCTTCAGTCCACTTTTCAGGAAAATAACCACTAGTAAAAATACAATTAAAAATATCACATATATGAGCAGCCAATATATCAACCGATTCTATAAAATATTCATTCAATAAATAATCACTACCGCATGATTTATCACGTTTTAATGTCTTAACAGCAGTCCTAATTTCGTTTATAGTAATTGGACTATTTAACAGATCACAATCAACATTACTTTCCGACATTTCACTAAAATCATGATATGCAGCAAAATGTTCCGCCTCAACGTTTTCATTTTGATATATATCATTACTTATCTCCGAAAAATATTTGTAAAAGGATTCTAAAGGTATATTCATATCATTTTTCTTCGTCTTAGACTTGAAATGTTTCCAAAAATCTTTAGGCCTTTTATAGCGTAATTTTTCAATATCTGATAATTGTTTCATTTCAAATATTCTTTTCTTTTTCTTAACAATTTCTTTATATTTTGTTTTACTAGTAATAAACTGCATTCTGCTATATTCAGATTTACATCTTTTAAGTAAAAATACTAAACACCTGAATCGATTTTTACTTATTATATTATCACTCCACAATTGAAATATATAAATCCTAATTACCAATGTGAGGTTATTATATTTTTGTTAATTTAACGGAACAATTTAAAAATAAAAAACCTATGAATAATAATTTATTATCGATGTATATAAAGTTAACTTTTATTAAAAATGAAAAAAAAATGAAAATAAAAATGATGTCTAACGTCAGACGCAGTGCTCAAGATTCACTTACTATGTGCTTTACCAATTGCGCCACAGATGACAGTGATTATAAAGCTTCATAAATTGGTCTATAGCAAATTACAACAGTATTCGTGTTACCTAAACATGTATAAATGAGATCGTCCATGTATACAATAACATTGCTGACCTAAAAGTTGAACTATAACTGATGGTTTATATAGTTTACATATTAACAGGATAGAGATAAAAGCGATGAAGGCACCAAATTTGTTGGAATTTTCCTGGAAATTGTGATTAATTGGTCTAAAGATTTACATTGTGTCAATACTATATATACTTGACCTTCAAATTCTAATTCATAACGATGATAACACATGCCTTTAATTTTTAAGGATGATTTTATCTAACACATTTAAACACATCAAGAACACATCAAACAATACTACTGGAAAAGAACTAATATTTTAAAATTTACTGAACTTATGTCTTCTGAAAACCGCGGAATCATATTAAATCTATTCAAATATATTTACAAAAGCTTGAAACGTAGAGATAACGAATACTACATTAGGTAGCTCTTTCTCCCCATCAACTGTCGAACATATTTCCTTCTCCTTTTTTCATAGTTTTGTTTTCAAAGTTTATTATTATTATTGTTGTTGTCAGTCTCTATATTATAATTAACATTGATATTATTACGATATAGAAGTTATTCTTACATCAGTTTGATATGATAACGATAGGAAGCTTAATATACTTCAATTATGATAAAGACGTAATATAACAACATATACGTACATTTATTTGTAAAAACTTATGCATTCGTGTTTTATAGAACTACATAATTATATATCACTGGAAATGTTAATTTTATTGTGTTTTGTAATATGTAAAATGTTGGACATGCTGTCTTATTTTCATATAAAATCTATCTAAAATCTTTAAACTTTGCTCCCAGTGCTTCGGTTTTATGAAAGCAGAACGTATATAAAGAAAATAGGATTTGACAAATATTCTTTCAGCAAAAACATTCTGAACTAAATATATTTTAAATGCATGTAGCTATTATAGAAGGGCAATGTAATTAATAATGATATATTTCTTTCTAATTAAAGCTTCATAGATTTTAAACACAGTTTCTTTAATTCACATATGAATGAAAAAAATTATTTTTTTCGGTATAATACATGTATACAGACTGTGCGCTATACGTTATATCAACGTTTTTTGTAAATCTGCACTGGTTCATACGGCTATCAGAAGATATCATATTCCCCAATAGCCACACGATATCTGGCTTTAGATTAGGTAAAGGCGTATTAGAGTCGTTCATGATGAATTATCAGGTTAAATAAATTTATTTATAAATGCTTTATTGGCGAACGAAAGAAGGCTTGACTTTAGTAATAGAAAAATATGTATTGCCTCCATATGCTTGGCTATCGGAATTAAGGGTGTGACTTATGATATTTTATAAGGTTAGAGTCAGGGATCTGTCTCAGATTTTTTATATTTTATTATGCTGTTGATCTGTGGAGTATTATTTAATTTTCTGCGCTTTTGAAGGAATAAAATACATTTGAAGTCAAATATCTCGAAAATGGGGATACTTATTAAACATTGATAAGGGCTCCCTGCAATGTATGTCAACTAACAGGATAACTGTAAAACCAATTATTACCGAAAAGTAAAAGAAGAATGTGCGTTCAAAAATGACCTAATAACGCGCACGTCGGTATTTGTATGTCGGTTTGAATAAAAGGCTTACAGCCTTTTATTGACGACAACGATATTTCCGATACGTCTGAGAGTTTAACTGAGCATGTGCGCTGCCTTTCAAGTGAACATAACATGAGCAATACTTACCATTTCAGTTTGTTGACATTTTTTCAGCGAGGTTTTCGATTTTGACAGATCCCGAAAGGGTATAGTTGTAAAAATGACGAATACTTTCTGAGGCCGAAATCGGCAGGTGTGGTAAATCTTGAAATGTGTATTTTGAGTAAACTAGCGGGATCTTTAGGATATTTTGTAAATATTTTACAGGGCTTTCATTAATTGATTTAGGCATTAAAATGATACCAATTTGATTGCTATTCGAGACGCTTCAGTTCCAGGGCATGCCCCTTTAAAGTGTTTCAATATATTCTATAATATTTGTACGTATAATGTAAGCCATTTATGTAGTGTTGCAACCTAAAGTCTATGTATTAGACTTTAACATTATACTATTTCAAGGGAGACAATACATGTAGTTTATTCCTTTAAAATTAAAATAAACACATATGATCCTACTACAGTTACCTCTGTTTTGTCTCGACTGTTTGTGTTACTTTATTAAGTAGAATCAATTTCTTCAACGTTTTCCACTATATATTACCAAAACTTAATCATTCATAAATTTGGGTCCTTTGGTCAAATAAGGAAATTGTTGTGTAAGAGACGTTGTGTAACGTAAATAGCAGTAACGTATTAAAGTCCCATAATCATATAAATTTATCGGTCGTAATAGTTTCTATTTGTCCTATAGCAGAGGAATCCGGGGCGTTTTCCTCTCGTTCATCCTTTATAGCAAGAAAAATGTTTCCGAAACCATTATCATATTTTTTTCAATATCAATGAAAAAAATAACATTTATAGATTCTGAACAGCTGTGTTTTTCCGCAGTCATATTATGCACACGGCATAAAGTGACGTCACGCGCTATTTACGAAAACAAAATTCACAGTGAAATGAGTGTTTTTAGAAGAAAAGGGGCTTGTTTCGTCGGTAATTATTATCTTCGGATCATATCAGCAAGTGTTTGTTTTTGCATATAATTTTTATAGCAAAAAGCTGATGGGACTTTAACATATACTGTTATGTTGTATCATAGTATATTATGCGGTACTTTCTTAGGGGAAGGAGGTTTCAACAGAATTAAGTATAAGTTAGATAGATGTTTACAGCATTTTTATGTTCTTGTGTAAGCCTAGTAACGTAAATCACAAAATGACTTCACTGCGTGAAACTATGTGGGCAACAGTGAGGAATCTACTACTGTCATAGTATGGTAAATTATATTTTATTTTCTATAATATTGTGATGACATTGGATTTATATGACAATATAATAAAGTGAGTCTCGCACACCTAGTTATAAACTCCGGTGAGAATAAGTACTAACACAGGTGTGCATTCTACGATTATTTAATTTAATTAAAACTGTGGTTGTCCAGCTCTGGGAATATGATCATCTGTTTACAGGCATGCACAAAACATGATGAACAAATTATAGGCTGTATCAAATTATATTACATTTTTTTTGGCGATTTACATATGACATTGGTGTAAAAACAAAGTTATATCGACTTTGACTTGGTGTTTTATTTTTACAGTGATATGTATTAAGGTTGCAACGATATGGCATAACCGGTATTGCGATATATCACGCCTACTACAAAATACGCTTCTGTCATTGGATGATTTGACGGCACGTGGTGACCTCATATATTCTATATTAGGTGAACAGAATATATTAGGTCTGTAATTGAGTCATTTATATTTAAATATTGTGTCTGTAATGGAGAGTTTTATTGCAAATGATGATGAAGAAGGTAATCTGCGTGATATAATCGTTACAGGGATATTAAAATTATAAATATGGTCTCGGCCCATATGGTTTTCCACAGACCCATGTATCCCGTATCGGGTCAGTTACTAACCCTGTAACTATTAATATTGCAATACAGCATTGCAACAGAGAGAAGTAATGAAAAACACAAAAAACTAAAGTTTTACACATTTGGAAAACTGCAGATAATGGATAATTTGTTATTCAGAGGGATGAATCGGTCTTTGATGGTTCAAAACAACACTAAAAATTGTGCCGGCATTCATTTAGTTCACCTGATCATGTGCCTAATAATTTAGGAAAATATCGCGGTACATGGATGTCGAACCGTGGTACGTATCGGCCCGACACTGTATCGCAATATACCGGTATATCGTTGCACCACTATTACGTATAGTTGATATGAAACGGAGTCATAATTCACATGGTACAATTCATGTGAACAAGCCTATTACGTCTCTCATTATTTGATATTTTCATGTATAGAATATCATTAAATTGTTTATAAGTTCAGTAAAACCTGAGTATTGATAGATATATATTAATTTCAAACACAATGCATGTTTACAATGTTAGAAAGCAGAACGAATATAATGTAAGTACGTGTAAATGGTCTTAGGGAACAGAGAGCTACTGGGGTCTTCCCTCCTAATAATTGATTATGGCTGTAATATATATTAAATGGGCTATGTCTGATCCCCCCACGCCTGTCATGTTGTGAGACAAATTCTAAAATTAGCCACCAAGTCTAAATTTGCTTCCAATGGACCTGGAGAACATCATCATTGTTGGAAATATTTGATACAATATGGCACTTCCTTTAGACATCTAGCATTTGTACAATTCTTAAAACAGTGCGAATAAAAATGACTAAACTATAGTTAAGCTAATAAGAGTATCCAAAGGAGGATCAGTGGTGTTGGGGTAGAGCGTTGGACTCCAAACACGGAGGTTGTGGGTTCGAATCCCGCCAGTGGACGAATCTGACCGGAACCTGCATAAATCCTCCTTTAGGCGCGAGTACTGGTCAGAATCTATGAAGTAGTCATCGAAAATAGTTAATATAAGCTGTAAAAACTGGCTCTACAATCGATGTAAGAAAAATAAATAAGGTTTAACTAACAAAACCATTTGTGTAGTACGACCTCCCGTTTGTAATCCAATCACTTACAGGCTGACGGGTTTAAAGGTAGGGGTAATATCTGAAACTATTCATTAGAGTGTGGTATATTATGCTGATTGTACAAATCAGCACAATTTATACATTATTGAAACATCTTTCAATTATTTACGTATTACTTATTGACAACATTGAAATTGGCCTAGTTTTAACCTTTTCAAAGACTACTTATTGCAAGCCGACAAAAAAAGTATGAAACCTGATTAGTTTGGTTGAAATTTCTAAAATTATCTAAATAAGTAAAGTTAAATAATGTAAAAGTCAAGTTTTCATGATATCTCTTTCGTCGTATTTGATAATTCACTAACGTACGACTCCGCTGGTTTCAGCCGTAGACCCTGGTTGTACTGAGATCCTCCTATGTACTTCATTGGGAACCAGCTGATTTTCTCACCAAGAGTAAACTAGTTCCCGTTCCATGTTACAGTGCATCAAAGGCTTTGTACAGACATGTCAACGGGAACCAGTTTAAATAAAGAGAATATTCTTTGTAAACTTAGCTTTAGAAGCTAGCAATGAAGTATTCATGAATAGTATGGATTACCTACCCCTGACTATGTGACAGGAACCAAATACTCGAAGAAAAAATGGGTAGGGAACCAGACTATACATGAAGTGCTATATACTGTTCTTATTGATTACATTATAGCCCTTAAACATATGTCCGTATTATTATCTTTACCGATCTGTTGAAGTATGTTATTTATGATGAAGTTGGTTTAATGCACTTCATTCTGCAGTAAAACCACGGCTGATATGATAATGAATAAATCAATTCATAAACTAGAAAGGCCTAAAAAATGATTGTTATCCGACCTACCCTTTCCCCCCGCGACCCTATAGTCTTCTTACTAGGCCCTGATAAGGTATCTCCAGTTTCTCTCTTTTTTCATTTTAAAGTATTAATAATGATAATAAAAAAATCCAGACCAATCTACCGTTTTTATGAGCATGTGAACTGAAACGAGCGTTTATTTTCAAGCCTAAATACAAAGACTTGTAAAAAATGTGTAAGGTGCACAATTTAAACATAACTTAAGAGTATATATGGTAGCCAAGGGAAACAGTGCATAAGAAGTGGCGTACATTCCTGTAAGATTAAACAATGACAATATTTGATTTCGTCGACTTTTTACTTTCTGAATTATCCCCCTTTCATTTCTATTTATAGATGCTTATCAAAATTTTCGCTTTCAATGGTCATGTTTTAAATTTAGGTACTTGAGTATGACTCTTATCACATACAAACAATTATTCTACCAAAAGGATTGTGCCTAAGATATAACTTACATGTTTTGCACGTCTTAATCGGCTGTTATTTTGTAATTCATGTGTTTGTTATCAGCAATATGTTTTATGTACTTGATGACACATTATTTGTTCACCTGCAGAATTATGGAAAATCGGTACATGTAATAAATAATGAGTAATATATTACTTTGAACATTACTTATACATCAAGTATATATTCCAGTGTCCCGAGTAGGGTTTGTTTTTCTATTATTGGACCATATAACACTCTCGATTAGGTAATCCAGTACGCATGATTTATTGTTTTATGAATCTTTTTAAAGTATTAATCGAATCATGAACGTGTATATAATCATGCGAGAAGGAATATCCTGGTCTGTTTGAATAAAATAATAAAACGTACATAGTTTGTATTCAAACGACGACAAATACGTCACGAGGAAGTAAGCATATTTGTATATATTCAAATTTTATATTTTTCAAAAACAACATATGAAGTGGATCTATTAGTGTTGTTAAACATATATTGTTATATATAATTTCAACAACAATGTCAAGTACGCTGATGTTACTCAAGCTATTGCGGACATGTCATTGTGAACGGTAAGTTTTTTTATTTTAACTTTTCTTTATTTTTTTCAAAACTACGCTGAGAAAATACAAACGTCGTAAAAGAAACTGATTCTCTTATAAGTCGGCATCTGGGCAACTATTAAAACGATTCATGATTATTTAAAGGAACTGTATTTAAGATGGAATTAAACAAAAATGACAAAGCTAGTTTATTGAGTTTTTTCAATGTGCAAATTTATGCGCCTTTTTCAGTCAGCAAAATATACTAGTAGTGGACAGGACATGATTGATAAAATAAATATATGTGCGTATGATGCAATACAATGTAGGTATACACTAAACAAAACATTTGTTTTTTTGATTTTCCAAAAATTGCCTAAATACTACGTTATGTATGAAACGTTAGTTGGATATTCCAAGAACATACATCTTAAAGAACACGTGATTCTCGTGCTAATATGTTTTAATGTACTCCGTGCTGAGACTGCATACAGTACAATCAATTTTTTCTTATCTATAACATTAGTTCTGTAAATATATGCACATGCACACGCATATTAGTTTCTATTACAATTTATATACACATGTACTTTGTATATGTGCTCAAGTTCAATATTGTATAGTACATGTAGTATAACACAGGTATGTAAATCAAGCTATGTAAGTTTAAAGGAAAGCATTTAGACGCTTTTTATAAACCACATATTTGACCGATTACGATTACAATCGTATAACGTATGTACTTACATTTTATTTGGTACTTACAGAATTATAATTTATTGGTTATATACATGTCACGTGACCATATTCGCGGCGTAACACTCTAAATAAAGTCAAAACATCGATCATCATGAAAATTCAAATTACGAAAAAATCATCTTTAATCCGTCACCACCAAAATTCCATTGTCACCACTTGTGAACTTATTTTCGTCTGAAGTCATTAAAAATGTTATCATTTTTATCTATAAACGTTTGTAATGACGTTGTAATGTACTGGGATTGACTATTTTAACGTGCATGCTTATCCAACTTTTTTTCTGGAGCCAAAGGAGTAAATTAACACTCGCGACATTTTGTTAAAGATGAACGTTTTTGTTGATGAACAAGTTTTTGTCTTGTTTCCAAGTATGAATATATTTGGGATGATATTTATGCATCCTTTCGGAAAAGGGGGTATACATTTTTGTATTGCTTTGTACATGTCGGTCGGTCCGTCAGTAACCAAACCTTGTCCGACCAATAACTAGAGAACAATTTGTCTTTAGGTCCTCAGATTTGGTTGGAAGATTGGTCATCACATGCTGATGAACCCTATTGATTTTAAGTTCAGTAGGTCAAAGGTCAAGGTCTTACTATACAGTTGACTTTAAGGGGTCATCCGTGTTTCACAAACACTTCTTGTTCCTATTTTTTGTCACTTGCTCAGTTTCCATTAGTTGAATTTAAAGTGAAAACATTATTATACTTTTATTAACCCTTTTCAGATGCCGACATCTCTATGAAACGGTAAGTAATTAGATATTTCATACATCACATTCATGTTTTAATTATTTCCATCCTGTATAATGAAATCATCATGTGCCTGCACATTTCAACTTTTCACAGGTACGTGCATTGACACTCATTTTTAAAATGACCATTTTCAATTAGAAAAAATATATTCGAAAAATGATTCCAAATAGTATATTATATGAGTATACTTCATGTCGAATATAGACTTTGTTCCCGTCAAGAGTTTCATATGCTCAACTTAGGTTCCGTGTATAATTATTTAAACAATACCACAACAACTCCGAACTGAGTACAAGTATATCGCTTAAAGCCAGAATACGATATACCAAGTTAAACGCGTTTGTATCAAATGCCAATAAAAACATAAAATACGAAACTTCATCGACTAAACGTCATTTTTAGATTTATCCAAGATGTCAGAACGTTTAAGAACAGACTATAGTTGAAACGAACATGTCTACGTAACATGTCCAACTTTGACGGACACGAGGACATAGTTTTATCGGGTATTAAACTTGCTCTCGTTGACTCATTCTTTACAAAGCCTTTCAGACGCACTGCAATAAGTAACGGGAACCAGTCTAATCGATTATCCGATCGCTTTTCAAAGGAAACAACAGTTACTACAAACTAAGGGTTTATATTCCATATACTAATTTAAAAAAGGGACAAACATTAAAAACTCCTATAGTAATACTTTTACTATTACATACTAAGACAAATAGAAATTTGATTTTATTCTACATATTTACACATTACATTGCATTGTTGCTAAATATAATTAGATTACAAGGCATTTATTTTCGCTTCTTAAGTCAGCATTAAATTTTTCAAGTCAAGACTACGCTAATACCAGAATGTGTGCCATTGAACCAGGTCACGCGGCATGTACGTGGCAAAATAAATGTAGTTACTCATATGCCACATTCATCACAACACCTAACATTTTTTTGTAGATATTTATTTCCATCAGGGAATAAAATTAGATGTTCACAGATCGTATGTGTGTAGCTATAGAACTGGTGTTTAAACAAGACAATCATTTTCTGCAATAATTATGACAATTTTCATTCGCGTTAAACCTTATGGTAATAAAATAATATAATTATATATAATTGATTGCTCAGTGTTACTCGACCGTGTACCACTTTGTACATAGACGAATGAAGGTGAGTTGCGTGTTAAAAATGAGTGGATTAAGTTTTCACCATGCCAATTGTGATTGACACTTGATATTTTCGGGAACTACAACCTACGAGATGCGTAGAGCAGTCCACGTGCGCGTATGTGGAAGCAATTTCGTAAATCCACCGAAGACGCAGATGTCGTAATTTTGTGTACGTGTTCGACGCAAATTACTTTGGAGGCACTCCTGTAAGACTAGGATGTTCTATCACCTTAAATGGTTATACAAATCGTTTCATGGACACATTATCACAAAAGTATTTCTAGGTACCACTTAGACTTAAAATTCATGGCATTAATACATCATTCAGAGGTTTTACTTTTAACAAACGTTACTTTAAAATTGACGTTGGAAAAAATCAAAGACTATAGCATTCCTGTATTATCTACAGAAACAACTCAATATTTTAAATTGCTCTCATTTAACCTAATTTCTAACACAGTCAAGGTTTGGCTATGAATTGGCTTTTGAACGCGCTATTCAGACAAAACTAGAACGCCATGCCCAGGGATTAAGGTTAAGATTCACAATTATCGGATTAAACTTGTAACTTTAACACAATAATCTGTCAAAAGATGTTAAGGGAACAATAGGGGTAGGAATAATAAGTGATTTCATTAATCTTGATTGGCATTTCCAATTTTTCTTATTAAAGGTTGATTTTCAACAAATGTATCGCTTCAAAAGTATCATACATCAAGTACTTATATACATATTTGAAAAGCTCGATAAATGCCTTTTTAAATGCACTATATGCATACAGGTGTGAATATTCCGTGCATCTTAATTTATTTATGAAGTTTGCTGCATCCAACCAAATTCCCGTGCCCACTTGAGTTTTCTAGTATATTTAAGCACCCGATTACAGCTGTTAGACATTGCCGAATATCGCAATGGATTGTGGAAAGTCTCTCGATATCGTTTTAGCTATGTTTAGCAGTTGCGAATCCATGTATACATGTATGTAAGTCCTTGCATGTATGAACTTTGGTATTCGCGATCAAATATTAACTACAATGCATTATTTATAAATACAAATCACTGAACAAGACAAGATCATTTTTTCTTATTCAAATTCTCATTACAAGTATATCGTTCACTGATGAATGATATTCCATTCAAACCTGTGTTAGCGACCACCTCCGAACAAAGGCAACCTGTCAATAAATGCCACATTTTGTCTTTACATATTTATGATACAAATATGTGTTTCAATCAGAGTGCAGGCACTGGTTCCAATTTTCTTGATTTCTGTGCTCGATGATATTGCGTTAAGTATCGGGTACCAGTCTCAGTGGATAAAGGATAAAACCAGAAATTTGGTATCCGCACATTAACAAAACCCTGCTAAGTAGTGACATCAATTTTTCTAACTATTAGGAACAGAACAGAACATAGTTTATATTTAATAACATATACATACATGTATCTAGTTACAAACATGTTAAAAATACCATATTAGAGCAACTTGATTTTTTGACGGTGAAGTTTTGCTATGCAATAGACTACCAACTGTAAGGGAATGATTTTTATCGGTATTGCAATATGCACATGGTTGTGTTCCTCTTTGTGCGGTCGTTGCTGGGCAACCGTACATTGTACGGTGTTCATGCAAGTCCACACTCATTTCATCAAGTTTATCACATAACGGTGATGTAATGGTGGCAATAACGATTGCCAAAATTGAGACATGTAGCTAACAACATTAATTTTGTCTCATCTACATTAAAACTTGCCTCGTACGTTTTGAGGCCATCATAAATAGCGAGGTAAATATATAATACTGATGTAACCGTATGATTGATTTTACTACCACATTTATGTCCCAAAATCTCATTAAAATCAGATCATAATATGCTGTAGCAATTTGCGCTGTAGTACACAAATGAAAAGCTTAAGAGTTACAATTCAACAGCACCGTGTTTATATTATTAGAAGATTTCAAATCACGATATTCGTACTTACAATTTCTGTCACGTATTTTGCTAGTTTAGATACATGTATTTGCAAATGCAAGAATTGCCTTGATATCAATGCGAATCCAATATTCGAAAAAAGCAAGTCGTCTTTCCCTGTTAACGGACAATGCTTCTGTATAATTGTTTTCTATATAAATTAAAAGTTTGAAAAGCAAAACTTTCAATATCACCAAACCTTTTGACAAAAACATTTACACCACCGTGTCAGTGTGAAAAACATGAATCAATAATTGGTGCAACCATTAGCATCTCGTTACTACGATAAAAGGAAAGCAAGGACAGAATACAGTGTCGCAACCCAAATTTGAATACATGACAAATACAGCCGAATATTTGATCGAAGATCGACTTTTAACTTTGAAACGTTTTATGTATGTGGGTGATTTAAATCGAATTGTATTCTACCTATTGAATGTCAGCGTAAAATGTGACTTATCAACACTTTCTGAAAAATCTCTTGTGAAGTTAACTTTTTAACGGGAAATGTTAAACTTTCAATATCTGTTAGCCAGACGGAATTCTTTACGGCGGAAATTTAAGGTATGCTTTATATTTGTAAACGCAATCACATTAAGTATCTACATGTTGGTTTATTTACGGTTGTCTAATGATATCATATATTTCTTAAGATTACTATAAATCAGGTGCGAGTATCGCCGGGGAACTTGTGTCACGATACGTACCATGGTATGTGTAGACCGCTACGTAAGACGTATCGTAGTATGTGGTTACGTGATACGTACCGCGGTATGTGTAGACCGTTACGTGATACGTACCGCGGTATGTGCAGACCGTTACGTAAGACGTACCGCGGTATGTGTAGGCCGTTACGTGATACGTACCGCGGTATGTGTAGACCGTTACGTGATACGTACCGCGATATGTGTAGACCGTTACGTGATACGTACCGCGGTATGTGTAGACCGTTACGTGATACGTACCGCGATATGTATAGACTGTTACGTGATACGTACCGCGGTTTGTGTAGACCGTTACGTGATACGTACCGCGATATGTATAGACTGTTACGTGATACGTACCGCGGTATGTGTAGGCCGTTTCTGTGGAATGCTGTTTAAAAATAAAATGACCCCATTTAGCATGTACCAACTAGTTTGTATCAGAAATCTAAACTCCTTAACTGCTGAATTCCGGCGCATCAACTCTACAAAATCATGAAAAACACTTACTATTTGAATATTCATTATTTTCAGTGTTAAAACAGTCAACGTATCGTTTATTTGTGTTAATTTTTGTTTGTCTTTTTTATTTTATCCAAAAAGAAGAAATAGATTTGAAATATTATTGAACGCATCCCAGTCAGACGATACGCGTAAGAACGTATCGCGATATACCGATATATCGTTACATTCCAAGATACATACAACTCATAATGTTTTTTAACGTGCTGCATTTTTACGTAAGATTTCGATACGTTATACACGGTTTATATTCGCAATTTGATGTTTGTGTCAGCTTTGTAGTCATCAGCGATTATCAAATTATCCAAATTCAAAATTGCATCTAAAACACCAGTATCTCACGATTTACGATATCGAACAAACATAATTTGGCTTTAAATTCAACAAAACTTTTGAAATACGTTTGAATTATCTATCCAGAAGCTTTATATACAATGTATATCTACAATTTATTGTCGCTGAGCAGACAGAAATACGCCACCTTGAAATGAGATGCAGAAAAGATGTATTATAGATCAATGTCATTATTTTCATATTCTCATTATTCAGTTCAAAATTGAAGACTCGAAAACATTAAAATGAATATTGGATTTTCCGTTTTCGATAATCAAAAGTTTAGATCGTGAAAACGGAGTATGCAAAAATATCATTATTGAACGAAGGAAATACATCTTTCTTGAATGTGCATTGAAATCTAGAGCTTTACGTTAGAAGCCAAAAAACCCTATCGTTGACGCCTGCGGATATAACGTTGATAAATGTACCGTATCTAAAAATGATTGATGTAGTTTTTGCCCATTTACAGGAAATCTCTAATTTCAGATAACTGGTGATAACTGGTGACTAAGTACGCATAATTCCTCTAATTTCTAAATTACGATGGTTAATATTACTATAGGCAATGTCTTGTCGACTAAATAAAGATATTTATATATATATATATACATGAATCCATACACAATTATATTTTAGCATATTTTTTAGCTTGTTCATGATCGGTGGTCTAGTGGTAACATGCTGAACTAGTAGGACTACTGAATGAAAGGTCGTGCGTTCGAATCTCAGCTCCGCCTTTAAGGACGATTTATGTGTCCCTCATCCCAACTACCGATCGAGCCAAGTACTGTGTTAAGATAAATACAGGAAATGAACGAGGCGTGTTTCGGTGCCTTACACCGGGCACGATAAAGAACCAGGAATTTGAAATATTCGGATACAAATGTCCGGTTCTCCTGCATCTGTATGTCCTCACTCTCTGGGATGGCCCTGAAATGACCATAGCTGTTGGTTGGGCCATTAACATAGTTCACAATCACATGGTAATATCATACCCTACATCAATCAAATAGAATATACCCTAAATGCTAACAAATTCACCATAATCTGCTATGATACAACCATATTGAACTTCAAATAGCATTTCCGATATCATGCTACACAACAACTTATTTAGGTCAAAATCACAGAGCAATGTCTGCATGATTTACTTACCTATCAACTATTTACAAAAGAGCAGACGAGCAGGTTAAGTCAAACATAACAGGTTACGCTACGAATAGTCAGTCCAATGATTGACCAATCAAAATCCGACATCACCATTAGCCAATCAAATGGCCAGGATTACCCAAACTAGCAATAGACGCTATGCTATATAATAAAAGTATATATATACACAAACAACTAATATAAACTCGTACCCATGACTAAAGTTCGACTAGAAAAATAAACACGTGTTGTTTTATTACACGCTGTTGGTATATTAGGATACTTTCCATTTCATCGAGGGAATTCACCGTACATATTAATCGTAACTACTCGGGCATTCCCGTCACTGATAAATACGGCTCGTACATAAGTGTAGGTACATGTATACACATTCTGGTTACGCGGTTTCGTGTCACTATATTTTTTAAACACTCGACACTCGTTTTCAAGAATCATGCGTAGAAAGGCAGACTTTCAAATGTGTTTATCTTACGCGATTGTCAAAATGGGCATCGAGTTTCCATTGATAGAGAAACAGGTTGTTTCTATTTTTTTTATTCACAAGGTAGACCATGATCAATGTGTACACTACGCTAACGCTATGCACTGACCTGTGTTCTTCTGCTCGGGACATTATGGGTATTAGCCAGGAACTACATACAAAATGGAAGTTATAAACAATAACATAACGTGACGTCACCGTATTACATTGGAGCCAAGCGTTCTTCAACATTGCGTTTCATTGAATAATAAGTGTTATTGACAAAGGCACTAGAATAGAAATGGTATAACGTATTCATTTTACATAACTAAACACATTTTGTTAATAACATACAACCGATATTGTTGTTTTGACATTTTTTATCCTTCCGCGTAACTATATTTTAGCGTATATGTATAACTATCTAAATGTTGATAGTAATCAGTGTTATGTATAGAGGTTAGACAAACGTAGTGGCGTCACGCTATGTATAGAACGGGTCATGATGGAAAGTAGACAACAATATGGCGACCTGCATATTATGTTCGAGGCATTTTATTTAGACAAACGCCTAGGAGTTCCGATTGCAAAAGCATAATAAGAAATGGGTGTGAACATACACGAAAGCCCAAATATTACACAAGTTTATCCTTTTTATAACATTTTGTGTCGTGAAAATAGTCACGCGAACCTGTAACTAGAATGTATTTTGACTAGAAAACCAAATTATGATAAGATACGGTTGTTAAGATACATTTCCAATATTACGTATTATGACGTGGAAATGGACACGTAGACAAAACATTAGAAAGTATTTTGATTAGAAATTTGAGATTTAATTATTTGTCGCCTTTTTTATCAGCTATGGTGATAATGATGAGCATGTTGGGGAATGTTGTTAGAAAAAGATATGTGCTTCTGAGACGCTGGAGTAGAAGTAAATTCGTACAAGTATGATATATGTATATAATCACCCAGAGTGAATGACACGCCTTATATGTCCATGTATATTAATACACCATAAACATAATATTAATTATACTTATAATAATCTGTGTGATGTTGATATTAACTGTTTGGCATTTAACTGGTGTTTTTACTGACAAATGGGAACATTTAATTCTCATGAATAATGTGCGTTCATAAAATGCTTACAATGATTAGTAATAATTTCATTTCCACTTTATCGATACATCGTAATTTGAATGTATATTAAGTATAATTACGCTTAATTTTACGTATGTATAATTATTTCTTACCTATATTTACGAATTACTATTTGCAGTAAAGATAACCAACGTCATTACTATTTTTTGGCATTTTGTTATAATATCTCATCTTATATAAAACATGTTCCATTTCTTTTTATAAGGAGCCAACAAGTAGTCGTTATAAGCATTGTCACGATTATGTAATCGATTTCTGTCATACAACAGCTTAAAGTTTATTTACCAAAATTGACAAATATACGCCTTTGTATTATAATTATACACAAAACAGGATATGATATGACAGCTCTATGCATGTATGACAAATAAAAAAAAAAAACAATAAGTAGACAAACATCGCAAAATCGAAAATAAGCAATGCATATCTATAACATAAAATTTTACATCAGAATGAGGGAGCATATTGCTTGAGATCCATTGCTCACACATTAAACGTTGATATAAACCATTACATGTAACATCAACACACACACATATGTAACCTTATGGGAATAATGAAAATATTTCAATTGAACCTAACAATTTTACTGATACATGTATATTTTGTCGTATTTGAAGACGGCATTAAATTTTCCAATTGGCGACCTAATATGGAGTTACCTGCCCCTGACGCTACGTTACCGGCTTTTCAGAACCATAGTTGGTAGGAAACCAGACCAGCAGCGACCAGCGAAAGCATTAACGTAGTGGTAGGGGAAGGAACTCCAGACTAACCTGATACTAGCCAAACTCCCCGCACTGATTACTTCCCCTGATCAGTACACAAGTCACCTTTACTTTTCTTTCATATACATGTAGTTAATATGCATATCGTACAAAAAGGTAAAACGTAAACGTAAAAATGAAAATTTCGTAAAAACAACGAAATATGTTTTTCACTGTAACACCGTATCGATGTAAACAATGGCTGAACTTAAACAGTTACTGTTTTAAAGAAGAAACAAATAAAATAGTTTCCATCCTTATAATCTCTAACATTAAAATGTCGTTTCTTGCCTTCACAGTAAAAGCAATTTGCACTAACCCTTTTCCATGGCGTTTTGAAAGTGGGCGCCTTGTTTTGGTCACATGATACTCCTATCGTCACGTGATTATAGTGGTGGCAGCAAAGCGTGACGTAACCGGTGCACTCCTCGACCGCTTCTGCAACTCAATCTCATGCACATTAGTAGATTCTTAGGTTCTCATGTGGAAATAAAAAAAAAAACGCTTAATGTAAACTTTGCTCATTTATGCTTGAAAAGACACCGGCTCCGTTATTACGTGTTTATGTTGATATAGAAACGAATTAACAAGTAATTTCTATTTCCAGAGCAAATTTTCACTTTCGTTGTAGATTTGGTTAGGATTGGTGTGTATCTAATAATGAACTATTAATGCAAATTGCATGGAAATGACAATGTATAAAAAAGCAGAGACAATCTAGTTATTCCTGGATCACCCTGCGTAGTTACAGACAATACTAGATGGAACTACGGTATTGACCGAGGTGTGCCGGATGCCGCAACAATTAATTGTCAATCAATAGAATAATTACTAAATACCCACAAGCTAGGGAAGTACATGAATTATCCATGGAAATCAATGATAATTCTGGATACGTCATTTAAAACCATACTTATATTGAAACTTTACTTAGGGTCTGGGATCAACCAGCAGTCAATAAAACGACCGCTGAATTTCAACCTGCCCCCAATTGTATAAATACGGGTTAAATCTAACCAAAGGGTTAAATTTGAGGTTTGGTTAAAGCCCCATTAGCTTTTTGCTGTAGAAAAATATATGCAAAAACATTTAATTGCTGACATCATCCCAAGATAATTATTACCGACGAAACAAGCCCTTTTTGGTCTGAAAACACTCATTTCACTGTGATTTTTGCTTTTGTAAACTTGAAATATGTAGGGCGCGTGACGTCACTTTACTACGTGTGCATATCATGACTGCGGGAAAACACATAAATAGTATTTATTTCAATGATATTGAAAAAAATACGATAGTGGTTTCGGAAACAGTTTTTCTTGCTATCAAGTATGCACTGGAGGATAACACACCGGATTCCTCTGTTATAGAACAAACAGAAACTATTAGGACCAATACATTTATAAGCTTATGGGACTTTAAAAAGTTAACCAAAAAGTTAACCAGAGGCAAGATGGCTGTTCGTGTTGTACCAAACGCTGGATGTTCCCAATAATTCAGACAAGTAAATTATAATGTGAGGATCTTGATGGCTTCTTAACCAATATCAGACACTTAGGTTAAATCTTAAATAATGTTTTATGAAACTTAACCATATATGTGTACAATCGCTTAACCAAACTTTAACTCAAATTCAACCCATGTGGTTGTTAGACCTAACTGAGATTTATATAATCGCTTTACCAAACTTTAACTCAAATTTAACCCAGTAGTTGAAATTTACTAAGAATTATACAATCGCTTAACCAAACTTTAACTCAAATTTTAACCTCACTTCAAAATTAGCCCAGTGGTTATATTTTACCAATATTTACACAATTGCGTGCTGGTTTATAATATAATGTATATAATATATATATAATGAGGAAATCTTCTTCATTATATGGCTGTTTATTTTGTTCTGTTCCCTAAGATGGCCTCAATGTCAAGTTTTGATCGTATTCTAAAAAATGTCGAACAGACATTTTGGACAACATCAACAATATGGCGATCACTTCAGATATATTCTACAGTTGAATCTCGTTATCTCAAATTCCTAGGGACCGTGGACATTAGTTTGAGATAAGCGAAATTTGAGATAAACAAATATTGTATAATTATACATTTTTAAAGTATTTTGTGTATAGCCTTTATTACAATGCTTGTAAGTAACTTAAGTTTTGCTTGAATAAATCACGTACATACGTAGAGAATAAACAAAATATGCATCTATGCATGTATTTAGATAATACATAATACTAACGTATTCATGTGACATGTATGACGTATACATTATAAAGCTTTTAACAAAAATGTTCGTTATAACAATCATCTGGTATGAATCTTTTCAACCAACACAACTCATTGTAGTAGAATATTTCTTTATACGAGAATCCTTAAAGAATGAGCCCTTTCTAGTACCCTCTGCGTGAGAAAATAAATCTTTTTTCCGCTTGTCTTCACGGATTGTTTAATTTATTGAAGTCATTGTAGTAATTGAATTTTTATCATTCATACTTATGAATATAATATTTTTGCAATATCGCAGAATCAAATATTTCAAAGAAAGATTGAAGAGAATCTCACTAAATCACACGTCACTTGAAATCTTGTGAGTTATACGTCGCCCAAAGTTCGATTTATAGTTAAGTTCTCCACGTTTTACATAATTCTATAATTTAGGCGTCGTCGTCTGTTGGGTGGCGGTGTTTTAAACCTATTGCACATGTAACAACCAGAATGTGGGACATTGTTGCCAAATACAATAATCCCTGAAATGTATTCTGGAATTGTCGGTCTTCCTGAAATGTATCAAGTACAACGTGTTGCGATTGTAGATGATTGTAACGGAATACACTTAGTGACAAAAGTTTTGTCCAGTCTACAAAAAATGCAATATCTTTTTTGTTTATAATTGAACATGAATGTTACCATTCAAAAGAAGACGCTACGGGTCATTCATTGGATAAATTTGCTAAACTGGTTTCAATGAAAGACAATATATAGTAAGCTTATAGTTTTTTTTAAAAAATAATCACGGAAACTACAACCGGACGAGACTGTTGGCATTGAGTGTATATAAATTACAATTGTAGTTTTTTTGCCTTGTTTATATATCTCACTTCGTATTTGCAAGCTTGTATTTATATTGCAATTGTCTGTTTATAATTACATAAAATATTTACATGTACCGCACGCGATTTCGCACGTGGGTACTTCAGCCTTTTATGAAAAACGATGTTTTTTTATGAAATTGATGTTGTCGACTAGGGTAAGGTAATGTTCTTGCTTCCGTTGCATTTCATTAGCATACGGATATCTATTTATCGAAAAACCCGTTGCAGGCCTGTTGTCGCGAATTTCCAATGGTTTGTTTATTCTTGTAAGGGAAAATTTTGGCATAATTAACCACTTACAATGCCATTATTGCACAATGGTTAGAATTTTCACGAGCCTTGCATCGATATTAGAACTCCTTTGGGAGAATCGTGATGTCTCCAAGATTGCTGAAACTTGAAATCTCTGAGTTTATTTTGTGATCGACTGGGGAAGTTAGGTTTAAATGAAGAATACGCTCGCGTTTCGAAAGCAAAGTTATATTTCGCTGAAATATGCTTACTAAAATCGCAAATAAATATTCTTTGTTCAGATTCATTATTTTCGGTTATAAGTCCTAGGAAAAGAGTTATTGCAGAGCAAGAAACGCACAATAAAGCATCATATATTTTGATATTGTCTCACTAGAAGAACTCCGTATTATTCCCAATATTTTCACTCATGTTTCAGCATTCGGATTTAGAAGATGAGGATGACACGTCAATGTAAGTAGAAATATTTTCTTTCTATGCTATTCAACAAATCAGAGTTTTATGTTGTAATTTTGATGTGATTTCTTGTGTTGGTCCTTAATCATGTATTGATGGACGATTCCCAAAATTGCCCCCTAAACTGTTGTTTAAATTTGGGACTAGTTGTACTGTTTCTTAATCGGAAGATTGATGGTCATCACCTACTTTTTATTCTGATATTCGGCTATCAGATCAGGCTATATTAACCAAAGCTGCATCAAAACGTTTAGCAGTGCTTTTAGCTCAAAATGTGATCAGGGTGAGTTTTTGTGGTCGCCCTGAATCCGTTGTACGTCCTCCTAAACTACTGGACCAAATGCAATCACATTTTGCAGGATCCTTTTGTGGTCCCCTTTAAAATTTGTATTAAAGGGCCATCATGGCCGTCTTGTTTCTCATTAACACATTTCTTCTTAGGTTTAGAATTATTTCATCGTCATCTTTAGTGCAATATAATATATACATTCATTTTTTTATCTTGAATTCATTTCTGCTTTTGAAGTTAAGAAAATAAGTATTCAAATGCATTCTAATAAAATCTATCGGGAATGATTGAATCGAACATGGCTTATTTAAGTATTGTAGGGACGCCATAACCCCGGCGATAGTCGTATAATCAACTATATTTCTAGTAATAGTATTTTCACCCAGACTAGGCAAAAGATGCCTATGTTATACCAATATTTGTATATGTTATTAAAAGGGATCCGAACAACTACTGACCAATTCAACTTCTAAATTATCTAAACGTATCTAAACCTTTTCACCTTGTTCAATCTGGACTTCGCCAATATTTTCTTGTCCTACTGCCCTTATTCATTTGATTGATATTTGGTCGAAAGAAATTGAAAATAGAAATATGTCGGCGTTATGTATCTAGGCTTGTGTAAAGCGTTTGACCTTGTTGATCAAAGAATCATTTTACAAAAACTTACGTTACATCAGTTTCTTGCAGAACTATCAAACATTGTTCTTCCTTTTTACGAACAAAATACAGTTTGTTGAATTCAACGAAACTTAACATTAAATCCGGCGTTTCTCAAGGATCAGTAAATGGACCTATTTTGTTCCTGATTTGCATGTAAATGATATAGTGCTTGAACTATCAGGAAGTGACAACGACTTATATGCCGATGACTCCACACTTAATGCTTCAGATCATGGCATTAGAAGATTGGAGGTCAAACTTCGGACAACTTTGAATGATATTAACAATTGGTGTTGTTTAAATACGTTTGTAATATGCAACTACATCCGACTATAACAAAATGTATGGTATTATGTTGTTCTTATGAACGTAAGCAACACAATAAGTAAGAGAGTCAATTAATTTTAAATAATACGATTTTACCAAATGTCTATGTACATAAAGTACTCGGTATTTGGATTGATAATACTCTGTCCTGGGCCACCCAATTAAATAAAATTTGTCCAATTATCAATTCTAAAATATATATTGAAAAAGAGAAGCTCCGTTTCTGGGGACATAAAACTATTATCTTATAATGCATTTACATATTCTACCATTAACTCTCTAAAATGGTGGACATTACAAAACAGATGCCAATACCACGTGACATTGACAATTTTCAAATCACAGTATATTTTTGTCGTGAGTATATTGATGAACTCGTCGAAAAGTTGAAACAATGTCTCGGTTACAGTACGTTAAAAAATTCAATGGATAGGAAGCGGTAAAATCAATAATTGTGTATAAAAAATACATTTAGAATAATTGTCACAGACCCACAAAGCAAAATCATACTGCAAATAATCAAGACGATATGCGATTTAAATTATGGTACTAAAAATGAACAAAGACAAAGATTCTAAAAAAATCCCAAAGACAGTTACTGCATGGAACAACCTTCCTACATACATCGTGCAGAGGCCTCTGACTTGGTATCCTTAAAGCGGGGGCTGACCAATCTCTCATTCTAATAAACATAGTGTCCACAGGACTGTACCCGCCATGGTCACCATAACCGGAGAGTCTTGAGAGGGGGGGGGGGGCGTCGAATCTGCAGCTGGGTACAAACTTTTTCTATTACTTCTTCCTATTAACATTAACACTGCTTTCTTTCTTAATATTTTCTCTTTTTCTGATTAGCAACCACCAACCGCGTTATAGTCAAGTGTGACTGCGACGATGTAACCTGTAGATGTAGAACCAAAGGATTTAGATTAGGTTTGGTCCATGCATTTACATGTGAGTGTCTTGCTATTTTGAAACAGGAGATAATGCTTATCAATAAATATGACAAGATTTATATATTTGTGTTCATTTTCATACATATTCATCATTGTTCCAATATGTGTGTATTAAATATAGGTTTTCGCTAGACGCATAGGAATAGCAATATGACAGACAATTACATATTAGCATATTGTAATCATTAGGGACAAGCCTTGCAAATAGCCTTGTCTTGGTAGCTGGATTTGTGTAGATAATCATTCATCATAAATAATGCGAATAAATAATCTATAAATGTGAAATCAGTAAGTTTTCATATTGCTCCTTAACCAACTTGCATGCTACTTTAGCCAAATTGTTATGCACCTTGATGAAATATTATCCAGTTATTGACTGGTGAGCCATCGAATAAGGTGTGGTCAATATGATATTCTGCCGGTGAATATCACAGCATATTCAATGGCTCACTAGTCAGCAACTGTTTTATTATACGAAAAGTCTTTCATTTGAAACCTTAAGGATAACATTCCGATTCATATCTAGTTTTAATACATTATTTGATAGACAACAATGTATATCAATCATAAAGGAAGATGAATATATCGCAAATAACCTCTAATAAATCCGATAGATGAATATTGACCTGAGTCTATTTTTAGATTGGGAAATTCCGAAATTACCATTAAAAATCATTTTAAACCATCGAATATGGCATTTATATTATACGAAGGATCAGGCTTTAACCCAATCAAAATTTGTTCATTTATAGATCATTTCGTGCATTTCCGTAACTGAGAAATATGCACTTTTCTTTAGACAAACACCGAGGTGTTCCGATTGAGATTTACTTTTTTTGTTTTATAATTATGAAAATTATGCATGTAGAGTTCACAGTGGCCAAGGTACAGTGCTTAGTGCGCTGGATTTATAACCCGGCGATCCTGTTTCGGAACTCGGCCTAGGCAGGTCACACCCTTCTATGAAAATGACCATTTGTTGTAAGTGAGTACAGAGTACTGGTTAGAGAAAACAGCCTAGGAAAACTGGGTGGATGAACTGGTTGCCCGGTGTAACGTTTTCAAGCTCCCCCTTTTTTTAGGTTATCCCCCCCCCCCCCGGTAACTTAAAAACGTTTTCAAATTATTGGCCCCGGTAACATTAAAACGTTTTCAAACTCCCTCCCCCGTTTTAATAATCCCCCCCCCCCCCCCCTTCCTATGTTGATTCTTCGTGGCGAAAAAGTTTATATTTCAGGTTATAATTCATACTAAATGATTCACAGTCAACATGGTTTATTGACATATAGTTCCTATATTTCTAAACTGAATATACGCAATAATTATATGAAGCTATGGAAATAGGACCGCATGTATAGTCTCATATAACTGTAGTACATGTATACATTTATGTATTTGAAATTGGTATCTCCTTATTCGTGTGCAAGCTCTCTCTTATTATGAATTTTCATATTATTACCCGGGGGTAATCTGTAAACGTTTTCAAAGCGCCCCAGGGGTAATCTGAAAACGTTTTCAAAGCGCCCCTGGGTAACCTGAAAACGTTTTCAGATTACCGGGTAGGGCAAATTTGAAAATGGAGGGGGTAATCTCAAAACGTTTTAATTGTACCCCTCCCGGTAACGTTTTAAAATTTCCGGGGGTAATCTGAAAACGTTTCTAAGTTACCGGGGGGTATACTGAAAAATGGGGAGCTTGAAAACGTTACACCGGTACAACAGACAAATCGCTGACAAACGTCGTCTATTATCTAAACAGTAATCCATGAATATTCTGACGTTTTATTTTTCCTAGACTTAATTCTGTTTTTTTATTGACGAAACCTTTTCTTGCATTTTTTCCGTCAATAAAAAATAACACTAGCATAGAATATATACGTAAGTTACATATCAAGGGAGAAATCTTAAATCTTTGTTTTCCACTTTGTAATCTCATGAGAATTCACAGAAATATGGAATCTAATGGAACTAATAGATTAAGACTTGATTATTCTTTTAGAACAAATACACTTATTTAATTAGATGGAAAACAAACGACTTCAGAGATGATGGATCTTATGGAAAATTAACTTCAGACTTGATCAATCTTATAGAACAATTGACTTCAGACTTAATAAATCTTATAGAACAATTAACTTCAGACTTGATCAATCTTATAGAACAATTAACTTCAGACTTGATCAATCTTTTGAAATAATTGACTTCAGACTTAATGAATCTAATAGAACAATTAACTTCAGACTTAGTGAATCTTATAGTACAATTAACTTCAGACTTGATCAATCTTATAGAACAATTGAATTCAGACTTGATCAATCTTTTGAAATAATTGACTTCAGACTTAATGAATCTTATAGAACAATTAACTTCAGACTTGATCAATCTTATAGAACAATTGACTTCAGACTTGATCAATCTTTTGAAATAATTGACTTCAGACTTAATGAATCTAATAGAACAATTAACTTCAGACTTAGTGAATCTTATAGAACAACTAACTTCAGACTTGATCAATCTTATAGAACAATTGAATTCAGACTTAATGAATCTAATAGAACAATTAACTTCAGACTTAGTGAATCTTATAGAACAACTAACTTCAGACTTGATCAATCTTATAGAACAATTGACTTCAGACTTAATGAATCTAATAGAACAATTAACTTCAGACTTAGTGAATCTTATAGAACAATTAACTTCAGACTTGATCAATCTTATAGAACAATTGAATTCAGACTTGATCAATCTTTTAAAATAATTGACTTCAGACTTAATGAATCCGGCTTATAGAACAATTAACTTCAGACTTAATGAATCTTATAGAACAATTAACTTCTGAGACTTAATGAATCTTATAGAACAATTAACTTCTGAGACTTAATGAATCTTATAGAACAATTAACTTCTGAGACTTAATCAATCTTATAGAACAATTAACTTCTGAGACTTAATGAATCTTATAGAACAATTAACTTCTGAGACTTAATCAATCTTATAGAACAATTAACTTCTGAGACTTAATCAATCTTATAGAACAATTAACTTCTGAGACTTAATGAATCTTATAGAACAATTAACTTCAGACTTGATCAATCTTATGGAACAATTAGATAGATATTTCACCGTAGATTTCTTTTACATAATGACATTAGTACGTGACTTTCGTAACATTCGCATGTAGTTTCTAAACAAATGAAATTGTTTTTGACTACTCTTGGGGTTCGAATTCTATTGGGAAATGAGAAATCAATTCAAAATAATTCAGTTCTATGTTTATAAAAACATATACTTATTTCTGTATATACCATTGGAACGAATCTTATAATGTACTAGAATTCGGAATAGCGATGTATCACGAGAGACCATACTTCTTAAAATTTGGAACATAAATATGAAATTGGGATGTCTCGTTCATTCGTATGTCGAATTTTCGATTCACTTTGTTTTGCATAATGACATGCATGTATACACACACATTTAAAGTTTGAATACTTAACAGTTAACTCTAGACGGACATGATTAAAATTCAGTATATTTTGTCAAAATATGATGATATCGGAACAAACATAAAATACAAAATTTAATGTAACCTTTTTTTAATCGACATCTTGTAAGGAATCATTCAAAACACTCCGCATAGTTCGGCCAATTTTGGTCGTATTGTCCCCATGATTAACGACAGGAAAATCAACCTACTTTCTGTGATTTGTAAAATGTTGTCCATGGCGCCTGTCAAAGTACGACATGACGGATAACTTTTTCTTTGAGAGTAATTGGGTCGCGTGATCAACAAAAAGTCTTGAGTCGGGATAATAATAAGAAAACGCTTCATTCTATTGTCCTCTCTGGATATCTACTTTTCGTAAAACAATCTGCAAGCGTCCCTGAAGGATTGAAATTCATCATATTCAACAATCGCTATATTCTATGCTTAGTCCAAATATGCAAGACGTCTGTGGATGAATCACAAATTGGCAGTAAAGAAAAAACAGTCCGCTGAGTTTTATTCGTCAGAGCCGTGAAGTCGACGGTAATTATTCGTTCTAAGCTAAGTTATAACAATATTAATACCTCTCGTAAAATATAATGTTAGGATAATTTGTCTATTCTGTCTTGAAAGTGTGCTTTTTGATATTCAATATTCAGCAAGTTGTAAAATATAATTGTCTTAAATAAATTTAACACGAAATGGAAAATATTTTGAATAAAAAAACTTACAGTAAAACGGCAATCCTGTTTCGGTACAAAAATAGGACTCTATAAGTACACTGTGGTTTTATTTATTTTCATTGGGCTTAATTTGCGTGTTTTTTTACTTAAATGGCTATTTCATGGGGACGTAAATTCTGGATTTTCATATGTTTGATATACATGTATGATCAAATGTTATTGTTTGAAAGGTCAATTACATGAGTTGAACGTGAGCGTGTATCTGTCTATATAAACCTTCTGGTGGTATTTGTTTGTTTCTGTGTTGTTTAAAGTCCCATAATCATATAAATTTATCGGTCGTAATAGTTTCTGTTTTTTCTATAACAGAGGAATCCGGTGTGTTTTCCTCGATTGCGTACAGCAAGAAAAAATGTTTCCAAAATCACTGTCACAGCTTTGTTTTCCCGCAGTCAAATTATGCACACGGCATGAAGTGACGTCACGCGCTCTATACAAAAGCAAAATTCACAGCGAAATGAGTGTTTTTAGAAGAAAAAGAGCTTGTTTCGTCGGTTATAATTATCCTGGGATAATATCAGCAATTGTTCGTTTTTTGCATATATTTTTTACAGCAAAACGCTAATGGGGCTTTAACGGTTTATTCGAAAGCTATTGTCATTCCACAGTCGCTTCAGCGAGAGAGAAGAGAAGATAAGTGAGAAGCAGGTATTAATATCCTTACTATTGTTCCGAAATGTTTTTCCTGGTTCTTTATCATGCCCGATGTAAAACATCGATACGTGCCTTATTCGTTTCCTGTGATTTACTGAACACAGTATTATGCTTGGTATAGTTTGGTTGGGGACACTGAGAGTGTTCCTGAAAGACCTAGCCGAGATTCGAACCCAAAGCTTTCTATTGTAGTCCAGTACTTTAATACTAGACCACTCACACGGTATAACCGGATGAATGCCCTACAGAGTGATGACTACCCAACAGAGGTAAACACCGATGACGGTTGAGTAGTGGTGTTATATTTCTTACCAACAATTCTCGAATTCGAGCTTTCTTTTGGTTCTAAGGATATGTGAATGACCACGAAGGTTGAAATGAACTATTCAATCAGTCTCGCATGCTATCTTTGCGGAATAAAGCTGGTAGCGCCTGTTTATACACGACACGCAGAAAATAATGCTCAAATCTCACATTCATTGCCCGAAATTAAACAGTTTGCGATAGTTTTGAACTATTTAACCTCATAGATCTAACGAAATATCATCTATGAACAATTCTGTAAAGTTACAACTCTGTCCATGCTCTTAAACCGATGTTTGACCCTTCCAAAGAGACTCTGGTATGCGCAAAAATGATGACGTTTACCGCCGAGGAGATTTTGAGAGGATGACGTGAACGACAGATAATGAAAAAATATGGATGACGTTCACGGCTGAGTAAAAGAATTAATGAAATTGCCATTTTGCGCAGTTTCATTCGTTTTTTTACCCGGTAAAGCATTGAATCTTTGGAAATGTACATGTCAATGAGCATTTTTCAACAGAAAGTGTTGAATAGGATAGCCTAACATGTATATTATTCATATTCATATGTCATTCTAGTTACTGTAGTCACTCGAAGAATCTATGACATTTGCAAGACAAATCTTTATCAATTTGAATGTAAAGATTCTGAAATCTAGTCATATAGAATTCAGCCTAGTTCTGTTCCGACATTACATACATACTCAGCATAGTATCCAATGTAATTTAATGGTAAGGGAAGCTTATCAAGACTATTCCGTTATTTTACTGTCATTTAAACAAGCTTCCCGTAATACCGTTTTTACACAGACGGGAAAGCAGTCTGCAGTCTTTCATATCTAAAGGTGTGCATGACTTCTTGAAGATAGGGTCAAGAAAGTTTTTTTGTGATACTCAATCTCGTCATACTTAATGCGTGCTTACGCAACTTTCAGTATCGAATTCAAATGTAGTATCGATGACATTTGATAAGTGTAAATGTATTTTACGTAGAAGATTGTATCGAAATTAAATTAGTAGCTGATTAATATAAATGACTAAAATGCTTTTAATTTGATTACGATTTTAAAGGTAGCTAAAAAGCATGAAACTCAGACTTAGACTTCATATGACGGAGTAATGTTGGTTTGTCAAGTAAATACTTCCTGCCCACAGGTAACTGTATCATTGAAAAAGAATACAAAAATGAAAAGTTTCTTTAGCTCACCTGATTTCATCAGGTGAGCTTTTAGGATCGATGAATGTCCGGCGTTCGTCCACAATTAGCTTGTTTACACTCTAGCATCCACAGCTCTGAACGAATCGTGATCGAACCTGCTCACAATATGTATGGCCACAATGTCTCGGATAAGTTCGATTATGGGCAAAATCGGACAATAACTTTTAGAGTTATGGGCCATTGACTTCCAGAATTTGCTATGTTTAGCTTGTTTACACTCTAGCGCCTTCATTTATTCACCAATCCTAATCATATTTAGAATGAATGTGTATGACCTTACGGTCTTGGACAAGTTTAGTTATGGGTGGAATCGGTCCATAACTTCAAGAGTTATGGGCCATTGGATTAGGAAATTTGCTACGTTTTAGCTTGTTTCCTTCATTGTTGGTTTTGATCTCCAAATCTACGTAAAAATGGATTATACGAGATGGAAACTATATTATCTGGTCATTAATTATAGTGCCTTTGTTCTCAGGTGAGCGATCAAGGGCCATCTTGGCCCACTTGTATGTAAAATTTACACATCTAGATTCTAATAGAAAATAAAACTAAATATCAATTTCTGTAAAAAACTTTATCAATGATACATTTACATGTGTGCCAGCCTATTTATGTTTAAAAAGGGCTTGCTAAAAATATTTTTATCATGCACACCTGATTAAAGATTTGTCTTGCAAATGTCATAGATTCTTCGAGTGACTACAGTAACTAGAATGACGGTATATATTGAATAAATGTACATATGAATATGAATAATATACGTGTTAGGCTATCCTATTCAACACTTTCTGTTGAAAAATGCTCATTGACATGTACATTTCCAAAGATTCAATGCTTTACCGGGTAAAAAACGAATGAAACTGCGCAAAATGGTAATTTCATTAATTCTTTTCCTCAGCCGTGAACGTCATCCATATTTTTTCATTATCTGTCGTTCACGTCATCCTCTCAAAATCTCCTCGGCGGTAAACGTCATCATTTTTGCGCACACCAGAGTCTCTTTGGAAGGGTCAAAACATCGGTTTAAGAGCATGGACAGAGTTGTAACTTTACAGAATTGTTCATAGATGATATTTCGTTAGATCTGTGAGGTTAAATAGTTCAAAACTATCGCAAACTGTTTAATTTCGGGCAATGAATGTGAGATTTGAGCATTATTTTCTGCGTGTCGTGTATAAACAGGCGCTACCAGCTTTATTCCGCAAAGATAGCATGCGAGACTGATTGAATAGTTCATTTCAACCTTCGTGGTCATTCACATATCCTTAGAACCAAAAGAAAGCTCGAATTCGAGAATTGCTGGTAAGAAATATAACACCACTACTCAACCGTCATCGGTGTTTACCTCTGTTGGGTAGTCATCACTCTGTAGGGCATTCATCCGTTATACCGTGTGCCACTGATCTACCCCTGTATGTATTCAAGTCCTATTGTTAACGATACACAAATATTAATATTTATGCAGTAAACCACTGTGTGATATTCCAACAATACAATCAATCAAATCGGTTTGAATATGGTTATTTTCGATTTTTTTCTGTTTGCATGTATTTCGACGTTTTGTTATTGTTAATCAGTTTTTTTTCAATTGCAAATCACTGAATGGCTTCATACGATCAATCAAACACGTATGACTGTGCTGCTCGAATGAGATATTCATGATTTCCTGAATTCTTCCGTTTTTAATATCTAGACTTTACCCAAAATGTCTAGCCCGCATTTACATTTTTAAGTGTAAAACGGGCGAATTATATTTTATACTAAGCAGTAATTGACTAATTTGTATATTTTTCATGTGGATATTACCAGTTGTATTGCAGACATTTTTTGTCCATTTTAATCAGGAAACCAATTAACTGTTGTCCATGATTGGAACAGATCTGCTTCGAGACATGAAGGATGATGCATTCTCAACTAAAAGGTCTTAGCTAATTGCATTTCTTCCGCAAGATCTGCTGTAACCTTGTTTAACTAATCTGATTAAAATTATAATTATGATACTGATAGTGACAGTAATTTTAAAATGTTACCATCAATGTTGAAGATATCAAAAGAGGAGTGTTCGATGGTCGAGTGGTAACGCACTGGACTACAAAACGAAAGGTGGTTGGTTTGATTCTCGGCTCCGCCTTTCGAATTTCTCAGGCATGACTTTTAAGTGTTCCTATCCCAACTATCGAGTCAAGTACTGGAAAAAAGGATCAGGCTTGTTTCGGTGCTTTACACCGTGTACGATGAAAAAAAAACACCAGAAAAAATATTCGAAAAAGAGTAGGGATATAAATGCCTCGAGTTCTCCTGTAGCTTATCTCTCCCCCCCCCCTCTCTCTCTCTCTCTCTCTCTCTCTCTCGCTCTCTCTCTCTCTCTCTCTCTCTCTCTCTCTCTCTCTCTCTCTCTGTGTGTGGCGGTTCTACAATGATCATAGCTGTCGAATAGGCCATTTAACCACAGATAAATCAATGATAAATAAATGAAGATGGCAAAGACTATAACACTGTTTGAAATACATGTCAGTGGTGTCAGAGGTAGTTTTAATGTTCATTATGATTGAACAAATACGCTGATAAAGTTATTGTCTATATGCTTGACTATGATGATGATATTACTGTTGGTGTTGCCGTTACAACAGCGACAAATATTTTGATGTTGATGACGATTACAATAGTAATGTTGCTGCTTCTTCTGCACATGCTGCTGTTGTTGCTGCCGCTCATAATGATAATCATAATAAAAATTAGATCGGCCAATAGCACAAAATAAAAATATTTAAAGTTGAGTACAGGTGTACTTCTCCTTGATTTAATGAACATTAACAGTGGCTTACTCGCTATTTACTGCAGAGCTGCACAGTCCACTTTAATCCGACAAGTTGTAAATTTAATAGCAAAAACACGCCATAGCAACACTTTGTCAACATGTATTAGTCTGATCTGGATAGATTAAAGGGATGTCTCATAAGTTTTAGGACTTTTTTTATATATTTTCGAAAGTAACTACATGTACAAACGTTTCCCTCATTAGTGAGTACCTATCACGTGACAAGATTTGAAATAGCGTACACGTTACGTTAGTCAATTAGTTAATACTTCTTAGGAACGACCTCGGCCAAACATTTGTATTGTTTTATTTGCAGTTTAAATATAAGAAATGTAATGGAGTGTAATAAAGATCTTTCATGTATGAATGTAGAATCAAACTTAACTTTGTCCATGAAATTAGGAATGGTACCCACCTTTTTAATAGCATGACATTTTGTTTTTTATGCCACCGTATCGATAGATCGGGGGCATATTAATTGTTTTGAGCCTGTCTGTTTGTCTGTCTGTTTGTTTGTACCAAACTTTAACATAGTCTATAAAATCAAAACGCTTCCATCTACAATCATCTTACTTCATATGTTTGTTCCTCATGACAACCTCTACAAGACCTGTGCATTTTCAGGTCAGTATGTAAGAGGTCACGGAGGATTTCTGTTTTAACAAACTAATTTTGCTTTAAATTGTGATATATTTAAAGAAGTTCTTATTTTATTAAATGATATCATGACAGTGTACAAGATGATAATACAGTTATAACAGCGCGAACATGACCTTTAATGTCACCTCCCTGTCTGAACGATTGCTATCAAGTACAAAAATGTCGTATTTAACTGTTGAAGTGTATTACACTTCCGTTTTGACGATTCATCTATATCACATTTATTGCTACCGAGGGATTGTTCAGTAAATCTCGCGTTTTGGTTATCAGATAGCATTTAATTATTATTTGTCAACTATACTACTGTTGTAGGTATGATTGGTTAATTGGAATAACATTTTTCTTAACTAGGACATAACTGCATTTTGCATTTTTAAGATGATTTGTCTTGCAACGGGTGTTAACGATAAATTGATTTAATAATATCCATTTTTACATTAATATTCTTTTTTAATGAATACGACGTTTGGTTTTTAAAACAGTTCTACGCAACATTTCACGAGAAAACGGATATAGTTTTAGGTAAATAAGTCAGCAGTAGTTTTGTTCAAAA